>QLTV01001500.1:176026-206327 GCA_003457575.1 Thermophis baileyi
CATCAGCCCCTCACTTTGCCAAAGACTGTAAGGTCAGTGTAAAATGCATGGAATGTGGCGGCACAGGCCACAACACAGCTTTACACCCAGAGCCAGCATCATGGACTTTACAACACACTTACAGTGCCAGTGAGCACGGCAGGGAGGAAACATCTCTAGCT
The DNA here is from genome assembly GCA_003457575.1 of Thermophis baileyi. NCBI lineage: Eukaryota > Metazoa > Chordata > Lepidosauria > Squamata > Dipsadidae > Thermophis > Thermophis baileyi. The sequence continues at coordinate 176,188 of QLTV01001500.1, forward strand.
ACAACCACAACAGAAATCAATGCAAAATGCACAGAAGTCTGCAAAGAGATTGCAGACGGCAAGTCCTGCTCCAAAATCTGTTTAGTCAAGAGTCTACCCAGCAGGCCAAAGAGACAAAGCCATTAAGCTTTATGCTATTCTAGACGTCCAAAGTAACAGGTCTTTAGCCAGCTCAGCCTTCTTTGATGCCTTTGGCATTAAAGGCCCCAGCACTCCATATTCTTTAAAAACTTGTGCAGGAATTGTGGAGACAGCAGGGAGAAGAGTATCTCCCCGCCAAGTCCAGTCGGTAGATGGGAAAACATGCCTGACTATATCAATTCTTATCAAATATAACCAGATCCCTGACCATAGATCTGAAATCCCTACACCAGATGCAGCGATTCATCACCCACATTTGAACCACATAGCGCATCGGATACCAGAGCTCAATCCTCAGGCTCAGATAGTCTTGCTCCTAGGGAGAGATATTTTATGAGTCTACAAGGTGAGAGCTCAGATCAATGGTCCCCACAATGCCCCCTATGCTCAGAAATTAGACTTATGGTGGATCATTATAGAAGATGTCTGTTTAGGAAGCATGCACAAACCAACCTCCATTAGCAGCATGCTGACAAGCACATTGGAGAATAGACATCCTTCTATCTTTCAGCCATGCCACAACCAACTCCTCTTAAAGGAACCACCGCATATTACCCATTTGCCTCGTCCTTTCATAGGCTCCTTTAGTGACAACCTTGCCTGTGACAGTGACCAAGGTCATTTGAGGTGCACAGTCTTCCAAAAGACGGAAGATGGTAATCAGGTGGCAGCATCTACTGAGCACAAACTCCCTTTAGAAAAGACAGGGCAGGGATTAATCAAAGAAAATAGTGACAACCGAGTCACCCTTCTTCCCTTCAGACCACAGAGACAACGCCAACCTAACAATACAGAACAAACTGTAGCATGCTCCCTACCACAAGCATCGTCAAAGAGCAATTGGACCAGTCTTCTGCAGGGTCTTCCATGGTATTTGTTCAAAAGCAACTTCCATTCAGTCAGGCACAAGAGGATCCTGTCACAAGGTGTGTAACAAATACATCAGAGACTGTTACATCCTCAGAACAAACTGGTTTCCTCATTTCAAAGGCCAGTTCCACCAGCAAGTATGCCAAATATTCAGTTTCATCTGTCCAAACCAAACGCAGAGAAAGAAAGAGCAGTTCACAGAAGGGCAAATCCCCTGATCTGCATCTACTAATGGATGTGGCTTGCAAGCAAGAACATTTTCTTAAGAAAGAATGTTCAACATCTCACAGATCCTAGATGAATGGAGATTCTTCATCCAACACAGAATCTGAAGGCAACCTCACAGTAACAAGAGCAGTGACGTGCAAGCCTCAAAGCCAAGTCACTGCACTTTGTTCATGTTTTTGTTCATACCTATACTTGTTATCTTGTACATGTTTGACAAACAAACAAACAAACAAATGGCTACAAAATAGAGCAGGTAACCACCTTCAAATACCTGGGGGTGGTCATTCAGGCCAATGGTTCAAGAAAAGCACATGGAGAATATGCAGCTGCCTTGGGCCAAAGATCAGCGAGCGCCATCCTTAAATTTTTCCACATAAAGGGAGGATATTATGTCCCTGCAGCAATTAAGCTTTTTCTGGCCAAGTCGCTAGCACAGCTTCTTTATGGGACCTTGCTCGGACCGTCAGCTTCATGTTTTACACCATTAGAAAAAGTTCAATCCAAATTCATTAGATCAATTCTCCAGATGCCGCGTTGTGTCTCAAATGCACTTCTGCGCCTGGAGACAGGATTGACAAAAGTCGAAGCAAGAATCTGTATAGCGTCCTTAAATCTCTGGCTAAAGCTTAACTTCTTTCCGCAAGGTCTTGCTCCATTAATCCTCCAAGACAAATTCTTCTCATCATGGATCAAGGCTGTCGAGTCCAACCTTGCCAAACTAGGCTTCTCCCCAGCTTCAATACTCAAGATGGACTACGACCTAGCAAGACAAACCTTGCGACAAAGGGTGGAGGCAGGGGTGGGCTTCAAAAATGTTAGCAACGGGTTCTCTGCCCAGTTGCTGGGTGGGCATGGCCATGGTGGGCGTGGCCTAGTCGGCCTCCTGCACCACAGGGGGGGCGTTTTTGCCCTCCCCAGACTCTGGAGGCTTTCCTCTAGCCTCCGGGAGGGCGAAAACGGCCTCCCCAGGCTCCGGAGGCTCTCTAGAGGCCAGAAACGGGCCCGAACTTCCAGTAGGCCTGTTTTTCGCCCTCCCTGAGCCTTCGCGCGCGCCCTGCACTTACCTGCATCCAAAACGGGCCGCGTGGGGACTCCTGGGAGGGGTGGGGTGGGCAGGGCCAGCCAGGAGTGGGATTTGGGGGTTCTCTGAACTGCACAGAATCTTAGCTAGAGGTTCTCCCAAACCCCTGCAAATCCCCAGCAGCCCACCCCTGGGTGGAGGACATCTTAGGGAAAGCTCCGCTCCAGATGCCATTAGAAGTGTTGTCACTCCTGCCAGCTATCTTAGTCAGTTGGAGTCAGCAAATCACCGGAAATCATTTTTGCTCACATGGTGCCATGCACTTCCATCGGCCGTCCTGTACGGCAAGTATAAGAGGATACCATTGACGGAAAGACTCTGTTCCTGCAGCTCAGGAGAGGTGGAGACTGTGGGTCACATGCTCCTTAGATGTTCCTTTTACACAGAGATTAGGAAAAAACATATTCTACCAATAACTGCAAGGTATACTGGCTGTTCCGATACTACCTATCTTCAGTGGCTGCTTAAGGATGAACAGTCCCTAAGTACAGCGCAAGTGGCCAGATTCTGCGCAGCAGCACTGGGGATTCGTCCACAAACATGTGTCTTCTCCACCATAGTTATGTTATATACAGTAACTAATATGGCAAACCCTTTGCACTGCTTAGTCTTTTCCCTTTTAGTGTTGAACCTATAATGGGCCACACAGTTTATGGATTGTAATTTTAGTATAGTTAGACCATGTATAATTGACAGACTGGATTTTATTATAGATTTCAGTTGTTATTTATTATTTTATACTAGAATTTTTAATTGTATATTTACTGAGCGTTTTTATTTGTTCTGGTCTCTGGTCTAAGACTGTAATAAACTGATTGATTGATTGAATCCTAGCATCTATCTCTGCTTCAGTTCATGCTAAATTTTAGCTTTCCTGATATTCTCTAGATTTATGTTGCCAAATATCTTCTGCTACCCTTTTTGTCTTATTGGAAATGTTTCCAATTTCGCTTTTAGTATCTCCTTTTTTAGAAACTCCCACCTATGGTCTCAGTTCATAAAAGGAAAAATAAAAGACAAATCCATGGCAGCACAATCAGGGTGTTTGCGCTTGAAATCAGTGTGTGTGTGTGTGTGTGTGTGTGTGTGCGCGCGCATTCCACCTTATTATTAGTTAAGTTCAGAATCCCTGCAGCTTTTGAAGTTCACACCAATCTCTTGTAGAATTAGCAATGGAGATTGGAAACCTGAATTTTTCACAATATACCAATACTCTATGAATCAATTAAATATGTCTTGTGAACAAAAAGCTATTTTAAAGAAATATGTACCCTGTTTCCCCCCAAATAAGACATCCCCTGATAATAAGCCCACTCGGGCTTTTGAGTGCATGGCAATAAGGCCAAGCGCTTATTTCAGGGTTCAAAAAAATATAAGACAGGGTCTTATTTTCAGGGAAACACGGTATATATATTAAAAGAGAAATGTTTAGAGGAAGCCAAAACATGAAGCAACGACATTTAGTCTTGGATTGTTGACCATATCTCTGTCAAGTTCAATCAAGCAATATAATCCCTGGTGACAAAGAACTAAGTGTCCATTTCAGTATTTTTATCTAGATGCCCTTTTTTATAAAACAGCAAAGATGAGAATTATCCACATAGTCCACAAATAATGCCTTTGATGGGATAAAATCGAAAAGCAATTTCAACACACAAATTGCATACATATAAGTGGCAGCACTCCTAGAACCATTTTTCTTTCTGTGTCTGCTTCAGGTTTTAACAACTTCTAAGAATACGGAAATGGAAAGCTTCAGCTCTTAATAGCCTGAAGATTGTTAGTTATTATTGTGGTACATACACTGCCTCTCTTATGGATCCTTTCAATGTAATACATTTATTGAATGGACATATTTTTCACATGATGAAAAATTAGGCAATGAAAAGTAATACATTGCCTTGGATACCTTCAGACCTTTTAGACACATTGTCATCTTTATTCTCCTTATATTTGGAATAAATCCTGCATTTACGTGCTCTACCTCACTAGACATAATGTCCACACAATACACATTTCTTTACATGTGGAATTCTATTTTTCAATACAGAACATGAAACTAACTCTGATGTTAAAAAAAGTTAAATATATAATGCTTTGAATGACAATCTGCTTGAGCTTGTTCCATAATAAAATACTGTGCTTTTCCTAGTAAAGCTAAGGAATCTGAATAATTTATTTAACTGAGGTCATCACTGTACTAGTTAGGTAACAGACAAAAAACTTACCCTAACCCTAATAAATACAGTGGTCCTCTTACTTTTCTACCACTGGTAAGTTATAAAGATGAAAAAAAAGAAATCAGATAATAAAGACAAAATTGAACAAATACAACAGGCTTAAACTTAGTGATACAATAGATCTCTTAGTTGTGTCATTTCAAAACAAAGATACTGACTTATAAATCCTACTGTAGTGGGAGGGCATTTAAGTAAATTTTGTTCTGTTTTTTTTAAACACAACAGAAACTAAAATCCCTGTATATACATCTGGGTAAAGAACCAGAACGACAGCCGATTTGTTATAACAGTTGAAAGCATAGAAAGTAGACGACTTTGGGCCAATTACTCTCTCAATCTTAGAAAGAGAGCAATGACAAACCAATTCCCAAAAAAATATTGCCAAGAAAATTGCAGAGACTTGCCCCTGTAGTCATTGGAAGTCAAGGTTGATTTGAATGACTACCACCACCACAACAACCGAAAGGCAGAATCCTTCTCTTCTTGATACATGGATTTTTTTGGTACCAATTTAGGATCAGTAATGTGTTCAAAGTAATACAATCCAAACAAAGATTTATTTCTAAAATCCAAAGTACCAAGATGGCAGGCAGGGGAATGGAAAAGAATTTTATGAATAAAGTATCAGTATAGTAGAAAAAAAATGATTTATAGATCAGACTTGTTAGTTTTTAATTCTACTTATACTACAAAGGCTGTTTCATAAACAAGAACCATTATTTGAAATAGTATTAATAAGCTATATAATGAGAGAAAGGAGATAGATAAACCACCTTGCTTTATTTCTCAGTGCTGTAACTGAAGCTGCCTGACTCTACTGACAATCCACCCCAGAACTACCGCATTTTTCGGAGTATATAGCTTTTGGGGAGGAAAACAAGGAAAAAAAATCTGCCTCTGCCTCCCAGCAATTTGCCTCCCAGCAAACAGTACAGATGATATACACTGTTTGCTGGGTATTTCTGTGCATGTGTGCCTGACCCATAGAAATAGCAAAGAATTGGAGAAATGTACATTATGGCAGTATATTAATGGCAGAAAGTTTTCTTAAATGTAGTCACACTAACTCCTGATGCTGTTAAAATTGATGTGGCTTTCTTGAAGTAAACATTATTCTCTGCTATTTAAAAGAAGATACAAGAGCACTGGGCCTCTTCAGATCAAGCATTTATTTTAAACAGCTTCTTCATTTTGTTAAGTTGTCTAGAACAATAATAAAGCAGTCTTTAAAAAATAAGTCTAATAATTTGAACATTCCATAGTTATTGACTTACCTGCTTGTAGCAAACAACAGCCAGTTTCAGCAGTGATTAGCACAAGAAAATAAAATTCTGCCTCTGCCTCCCAGCAATTTGCCTCCTTGCAGTTAGTTTCACTTTCAGTTTTAGCACATGCCGCCTGCCTGCAGCCTGAATCAGCTGATGTTCGGGAAGCTGATAATCAGTTGCGTGGCTTAACAAGCTGTTCTGTTTGCTGCAAGGAGGTAAATTGCTGGGAGGCAGAGGCCAAAGGGTGGGGGTGGCTGGGTGGGGCTACATTCGGTGTATAAGACGCACCCAAGTTTTCACCCTCTTTTTGGGGGTAAAAAGGTGCGTCTTATACTCCGAAAAATACGGTAATTCAGCACCATTTTGTCTTAGAGTAGGAAAAAAAATGTGATTTCCAGCAGCAGGTTTATTATAATATTTATAAAAACTCATTAGTGTATTTTATATATATTTTACTCAAATCAGTTAGGAATCTTTGAAGAGCAACCTATCAATAGCTTAATTAAAAATAGAAGAGACTTCCAAGAAAAGCTAATTAAATTTTACTTAAAACTTTAGGACGTAAAGAAATAGAGTTGGAACTGACGTTTTAGCAGTGATGTCCACGTACTGCCCTGGGCGGAAATGAGCTGCATATAGAGGTGTACCTTAAAGTAAATGAAGAGAGATTAAAAAATTTAGGTAAAAAATGTCTGGCTACAACTATGAAGATTAAGTAAGGAATCAGTCAAATTACTTGGTACTTAATATCAGCTGCAGCAATATCTATTACAGTTTCTGCATTTTGAGAAAAATATAAAATATCTTGTTGTGTTACATAATGACATGACTCCATTCTAATCATTATTTTTTCAATAATGGGGTCCTCACTCTAAAAGTAGATGCAACTATGACAAAGAATTACTTCTCATTTATTTATCTGCAATCTGATTATTCTACTTACAGTTTATAACTGTTTTCCTCTGGCACTAAAAGATAAATATTGTCATTTTCAAATAAGAAAATACTTGTAGCTCGGGTTTTAGATTTTGGCAGTGGTTTGCTCTCCAAGCTTGTTTCAATGTAGTTTCTGAAAGTTTTGTTACCAGACTAGGTAACATCATCAGCAGGATTTTCTTGTCCTATTCTCCTTAGCTTATAAATGTCTTGTGTGCCAGTGTGGTCAGTTGGTCGTTTGATTGGTTGTTCATTTGGAGCTATATTTAAATTCTGAGTAGCTGATTGGTTCTCTTGTTGATTGGTAGTTTGAATGGTCTGGTTTCTTATGTATTCATAAGATGGATCTAGATCAATATGTTTGTTAATTGCTCCTTTGGTAGAATACCAGGCTTCAATAAATGGGATCAGTTTTACACGTGAGGAAGAAAAAGAACAATGACTCCCCTTCCTAGATATTGACATAACAAGACAAGATATCGGCAAATTAACAACCACGCACACAAACCAAATTCTAAATTTCACAAGCAACCACCACACTGCACACAAGAAGAGCTGCATCCAGACCCTTTTCAAAAGAGCCAAAACACACTGCATAGTGCACATTTACACTCAGAAAAAAGCTATTCTAAAGTCACAGACAAAATACAGAAGGAAGACAACAGCAACATAGTATACAAAATCAATTGCAATGATTGTAACCAATTCTATGTGGGACAAACAGAAAGGCAATTGAAAACAAGGGTTCATTAACATCAACTAGCAGTTAAACAGCACGACCCAAAATCCCTGATCTCAAACCACATTGATAATAAACACCACCAGTTCAATTGGGAAGGAACAAAAATCATTGGCCATGCAAGCATCCACCACACACGTGAATTTATTGAAGCCTTATATTCTATCAAAAGAGCAATTAACAAGCACATTGATCTACAGCCAGCATATGAATACGTAAGAGACCAGACCATTTGAACGACCAATCCACAAGAGAACCAAACAGCTGCTCAGAATTTAAATATAGCTCCAAAGTCCAAACGATCAACCAATCAAATGACCAACTGACCACACTGGCACACTAGACATTTATAAGCTAAGGAGAATAGGATAAGAAAATCCTGCTGATGATGTTACCTAGTCTGATAATGAAACGTTCAGAAACTAAATTGAAACAAGCTTGGAGAGCAAACCACTGCCAAAATGCTGTCATTTTTTTCAAAGATTCTTAGGAGCCATACCCAAGGTTTTTAAGGATCAGAGTCTATTAAAACTCTTCTTGTTGTTCAGCTATTGCATGGGGTTGGCACTGACTATTAACAAATTAGGGCTCTTCTCCCTTCCCCCCCCCAAAAAAAAAATTGAGGCAATTTTTTAACGTTTTTTTCCCCCTTCAACATGAGATTCCTGAAATACCTCTCACTTCCAACCAAAAAAGTGGTGTCATCAACATATCTAAAGCTGGATCTCAGCGATTTTAATTGCTATTTCTATTTCTAATGTAGCATTTATCATTCTATACATTAAATAAATTAGGTGAAAGTACACAACCTTCACATACTTTCCCTAATTCTGAATCAATTGTTTCATATTCCATTCTACTTGTTGGCCCCTGGCCATCGCACAAATATTTAATAGGAAAATAAGATGGTTTTTAACGGCTATTCACAATTTGCTGGGATTTAATAAAACCTTTGCCTAATGAAAAATGAAAGATAAATGTGCCTCAACTTATAACTGTAAGAGAGCATGCCCATTACAGTTGCATGTCATGACAGGCATTAAGAAAATGACTTCATTTAACCCCATGTTTCCCTGCTGCAGCTGTTAAATAACTGTGCAGGTTGTAAGCAGAGCACTGGGTGCCTCAGGAGTGAGGATAACCTGGGAGGCTTAATGTAGATCAGCCACACCTGCTTCAAGCTCCCAAGGTATCCTCCATCCCTTGAGACACCCGGTGCTCTGGTTTCTGCCCCTTGGGGTCCCCACAGCCCTTGGACCTGTTTTCCCTGCCCCACCAATGGCTTGGGCATCCACCCCACCCATTACGCTCTTACCTTCTGAAGAACTTCAAAGCTCCAGTGCTTTCTGCAGCACTACACAGGTTAAGGAAGTAGAACAATTTTCTTTGTCATGTGACCACATGGTAGAATTCCAGAAGTGGCTGCCCTTTTCTAAGAGACTACAATTCAGTGAGGTTGCTCAGAAAATAGTGGCTGCTTCCAGAATCACCCATGCAGCCGCATGATGAAGCAACTTGTTCTCTTCCCTAATCCAAGCTCTGGAGTTCCACAGATCTTAGAAAGATAAGTGAGGAGGATATGGAATCTGATGGAGTGGGAAGCCGAGCCAATGCCTGCGGAGATCTGGTGTGCTGAAGTGTGTGTGTGTGTAGACAGGAGAAGTGTGTGCTGCAGTGGTCAATTAAGGTAAGGGTGAATGACTACAGAGGCATTACAGTGGCCATAACTTCCCCAGCAGGTCATAAGTAGCTTTTGGTGGGGTGCCCTGTAATTCAGAATGGCCGCTAAGTTACCGGTCATAAGTCAAGGACTACCTGTATTTTAAAAAGTATATGGTTTCACTGAACATTATTTTTCTCTATAATTTCAAAAGTACAGAAACATTTATTTTCAGTATTATTAGAAGTAACTTTTATTTGGTCCACTTTGTGATCTGTTTTTTTTAATATATAGTAACTTTTATGGATTTACTTTCCTGTCCATGACCACAATTCAGTCAATCAGCAAATATTACAAATAAGCTAACAGTTGCTATGAGCTATGTTTAAACTAAATAAAAAAATATTTCTGCTGTAGCCAACTTTTTATAAAGTCACTTCACTTTGTCTCAAGGTTATTTCAAATAAATGTAAGATAACAAGCACCTAATATAATGACAATAATAATTTTTCTTTGGAGAATGAGAAGCTTTTAATTCTTTCCTTTTACATACATGGTACTGTATGTATTATTTTTTGAGTAATAGAATACTAGTTTAGCAAATAGTTATTCTTCTGCTAAATAGCTTTTAATTATTAGGGAGAATATAATGAAAAATTATACTGCACCTTGTTAACATTACCTGGCTTAATGACAGCATTAGGCGACACTCGAAATATTGAAGTTTTCTGTTTTGGTGGCAGCCCTAGTTCTCTGTACATTTCCATGACAGAAGAACTTCTCTGGAAAAAAACATAAAACTACAGTAAGCATAGAAAAAAGTGGAATTTAAATAATATGCAACCCGTTTAAACAATAAAACTAGAATTTAACTTTTTATTGCTCTCACAAATGTCAGAGAACAGAATGACACAGAATGACAGAGAGCATCATTGCTTGTAATTATATAATAGTCACTATTTAAAAAAAGTGCCAATGCTCTAAATGAAAGTTAATACTCAATTAAAAAGCACAGTACAATAATCTCAATTCCTTTATTAAAACTTTAAATGTAAAATGTTTGAGTTACTGTATTAGTTATTCTATCTGTGCTAGCAAAGGCTATATGCCGTGAGAGCCCATCTTCTTTTCATGAAAATGAACAAATTATAAACCTATGACAGAATAGGATTCACATATAATAAATATTAAATAAATAAGTATTAATAATGAGAAGTATTCCTGAGGTATGCCACGAATTAAAAGCACACTGATACATACAGGTCTCATGTTCTCGCTTCATACTTTGCAAGGAAGAAGCACTTGTGGGAGCAGAAATGAAAAGGATGCTCTCAAATAGTCACTTCAGAATAAAGCTGGCTTACCCAATATTAAAAACAATACCACAACAGAATCTTGTCACCCTGAAATCATATAGCTCAAAAGATAACAAGCAAGTAACTGCACAATCATGTGTATTAACCACATAAATGAAGCAAAAATGTTATTCCTTTCAGTTCTATTTTATTGAAATCAATATTATCTTTATAAAAATTTCAATTATAAATATGTAGAGCAAGGGCAAACACTTATTAGAGGTATATAAAATGAATAAAATGTCATTTTGTGCAATAATTAAAGGAGCTCTTTTTTACTCACTATTCTACTTCTAGGTATGTTCTCACCTGGAATCTGCATGTATGCATCTTTTTTACAAAGAGGCATATGTATACTTTTTTCTCTATATCACAATTTTAACACATGAGTTTTTCAGCAGCTTTTTTGAAAAAAATAAATCACCTAGCTTAGCAACATAGATAAATCTTAACTACAACATAAGAGGAAAGAGCATTATTTCAAAAAGGGTTGCACATTCCAGAGGGCAGGTACTACAATAGAGAAATGTCACACTTCTTGGATCCCATAAAGTATACAGAAACCCATTAAAAATTGTATTGTCACATATCTCATCAAAGCCAGCTGCCTTGTTGTTAGGGCTTCTAATTGCCATCTTTACTTCTTCAATTGTAATTTCACCAGTTTCACCATCTCTTGTTGGGAACACTCTTCATTAAAATTGTATATAGCAGGTGGATTTGACTGGTTAAGAGTTTCCTGGTAGTGTTCAAACCATCTTTTATTCAGCTCATCTTGGTTAATCAGAAGCACATTAACTCTGCCATTGCCAATCCCAAGTGCAAATGAGAAAGAAGGAGGGTTAGGTATCAGGCTAGCAACCTATCCCTGTAAAAATTATAACCACTATAGAAACAGCAAAAAGAATGTCAAGAAAATTCCAATCAGGTGAAAGTTCTGTGTGTGGAGAGAGAGAGAAACAGGGAATGCAATTTTTATTGTAGTGCCTGCCCTCTGGAACAAAATATTTCTATAATTTTTTTTCAGACCCCACCTAATTTTCCTTTTTTTAGATGAATCATTAAAAACTGACTCTTTACAGACCTTGTGCTATACTGGATTATGGCCACCTTGTGGGCTATCTCATTTGTAAGAAGATAGCAATTTTCTCTGCATATTGCTTTGGTATAGTATTATGAAGATTATTTGATTATAATTTTTTAATATAATATGCTACCCAAAGTTGAAATGGAGTTGTATCTTCATATATTTAAAGGTTTGACACTCCTATGAGATTAGGGAAGTTTTTGAGAAAAAGTGATTCGGGTCAATCAATAGGATCTGAAAATGTTCTAGCCACTATGTTAAAGAATAGTTTATTTCTCTGTGCAATCTGTGTATATGACATAGTAGTACACTATAGCTGCAACATACCTTGTATTAATATGCAGTTTATACAGTACTGAGATAAATACAGTTCAATTATACAGTATGTCACAGAAGTGAGTACACCCCCTCACATTTTGTAAATATTTAAGTATATCTTTTCATGTGACAACACTGAAGAAATGACACTTGGCTACAATGTAAAGTAGTGAGTATACAGCTTGTATAACAGTGTAAATGTGCTGTCCCCTCAAAATAACGCAACACACAGCCATTAATGTCTAAACTGCTGGCAACAAAACTGAGTACACCCCTAAGTGATAATGTCCAAATGGGGTCCAAAGTGTCAATATTTTGTGTGGCACCATTATTTTCCAGCACTGCCTTAACCCTCTTGGGCATAGAGTTCACCAGAGCTTCACAGGTTGCCACTGGAGTCCTCTTCCACTCCTCCATGACGACGTCACAGAGCTGGTGGATGTTAGAGACCTTGCGCACCTCCACCTTCCGTTTCAGGATGCCCCACAGATGCTCAATAGGGTTTAGGTCTGGAGACATGCTTGGCCAGTCTATCACCTTTACCCTCAGCTTCTTTAGCAAGGCAGTGGTTGTTTTGGAGGTGTGTTTGGGGTCGTTATCATGTTGGAATACTGCCCTGTGGCCCAGTCTCTGAAGGGAGGGGATCATGCTGTGCTTCAGTATGTCACAGTACATGTTGGCATTCATGGTTCCCTCAATGAACTCATGCACTCATGCAGCCCCAGACCATGACGTTCCCACCACCACACTTGACTGTAGGCAAGACACACTTGTCTTTGTACTCCTCACCTGGTTGCCACCACACACACTTGACACCATCTGAACCAAATAAGTTTATCTTGGTCTCATCGGACCACAGGACATGGTTCCAGAAATCCATGTCCTTAGTTTGCTTGTCTGCAGCAAACCATTTGCGGGCTTTCTTGTGCATCATCTTTAGAAGAGGCTTCCTTCTGGGACGACAGCCCTGCAGACCAATTTGATGCAGCGTGCGGCGTATGGTCTGAGCACTGACAGGCTGACTCCCCACCCCTTCAACCTCTGCAGCAATGCTGGCAGCACTCATACGTCTATTTCCCAAAGCCTGGATATGACATTGAGCACGGGCACTCAACTTCTTTGGTTGACCATGGCGAGGCCTGTTCTGAGTGGAACCTGTCCTGTTAAACTGCAGTATGGTCTTAGCCACCGTGGCCAAGTTTGGGGTCTTGGCTCAGTTTCAGGGTCTTGGCAATCTTCTTATAGCCTAGGCCATCTTTATGTAGAGCAACAATTTGTTTTTTTCGGATCCTCAAAATGTTCATTGCCATGAGGTGCCATGTTGAACTTCCTGTGACCAGTATGAGAGAGTGAGAGCGATAACACCAAATTTAACACACCTGCTCCCCCTTCACACCTGAAACCTTGTACCACTGAGTCACATGACATCAGGGAGGGAAAATGGCTACTTGGGCCCCATTTGGCCATTATCACTTAGGGGTGTACTCACTTTTGTTGTCAGCAGTTTAGACATTAATGGCTGTGTGTTGCGTGATTTTGAGGGGACAGCAAATTTATACTGTTATACCAGCTGTATACTCACTACTTTACATTGTAGCCAAGTATCATTTCTTCAGTGTTGTCACATGAAAAGATATACTTAAATATTTACAAAATGTGAGGGGGTGTACTCACTTCTGTGACATACTGTATATTCAAAATTCCTACCCAACTAAAATTCCACTAACTCCTAAAATCCAGGTGCTTGGATAAGTGATAATACATTTTTTACAAAATAAAGTATGAGATATAAGTTCAGGACAATATTGTAATGGCAATCTTAGAAGACAGACTCTATAAAGTCAGGAATTTTAGCCTAAATTCACAAGAAGAACGACTTCTGCTTAAGTTAATAGCCAATATATAGAACATCATAATAATTTATCAACATTTCATTGTGGAACAATTCAAAAGCTCCTGAGCTTCCTTCTTATTATAGTAACTAAATGAATGATCAATGAATGAAAACTGAAAATGCAAGAAATCAACATAGCGGAATTTTTGTGGTTAAATGGATTGTTCCAGAAAGCAATTTACATGACTGACAGCAGTAGCAAACTTGGATAATCACCATCAACCAATGGCTGTCAAAGATTTGCTTGTAAAAATGCCTGATCTTTCAGATTAATTTTGAAGATAGATTGCATTGCCAGAAAACCTATAGATTATTAATCCTCTATAATCATGCACAGAAAAGTCTCACAAGATCATTTTGGAAATCAAAGCTAAAATAAGTTAAATAATTTCCTCAGATGATTTTCTAACATTAAGAGTATCCATACTTTTGATTAAATTTCACTGTAATCAAGACTTGTTTCTGGCCTAATATATTGGCAAATAAAGTCACTGTGATCTGTAAATTTGGGATAGCATGATTTAATCTAGGAAAATGTATTCAAGAGATCATTAGGTCAAAGAATGATTAAAAGTACAAATTGGCCAGCTAGCCACATAATTCTGTTCTTCCAGAATCTCCTTTCATACTTTTTTCTGTCTCTTTCTCTAAAAAACTTTTAATTCTATATATCTGTTTGATGCAAAATGCACAGATCCCTGTCAGAAAACAAAATGCACACTACTTCATGCCATTTGAGAATTAATTCTATTTAATGCATAATTAAAGTAACTTATATAAAAACATCAATGTAAAAATAGTGGAAAATCAGACACTAGGTCCATGATAATATACTAAAGAAGCACAGAAATATTGGTTGTAGAATAGAAATCAGAAGTGTTTTTCTAACTCATTGGCAATATACCAATTATATTTTATTCTAATTTGTTCTCAAAAACGTATTTCTTTTAGTATATGAAGAAGGGAGGTTACCAATCTCTGGTTCACTAAATGATAGGTGGAATTAGAGACATTTATTTCATTGTTGTAAACTGAGTTAACCAATTAAATTTAAAAAAGCAGGAGAATATTGGTACGCAAAGGAACGCCTTGGAGTTCACACCTACACACAGTTGTATGAAGACTTCAGGCCTCATTGTCAAATTTTGTGTTTCAACAAATCCCTAAATAAACATAAACTGTAGGTAATTCTCAATTTATAATCTGTTGCTTAGTAGGTATAATGGACCTATCTGGGGATACTTATGACCCAGATTCAAAGTTCTGCAGTCACTTGACTAACCTTTGGGTGCTCCGCAGCTGGCATTTATAGCCGTTTGCAGCATCCTGTGGTTACATGATTGTGTTTTACAATGGTTTTCCTAACTTTTACTTCTGGTTTTCGACAAAATTGGCCCATAGAAAAAAATAGATTGCTTAACAATCACAGCATTTACATAATCACAGCCACAAAAAAGATCATAAAATTGGGTTGGTCATGTGGATGACCCAATTTAGAATCATGATGTGCAGTCTCCATTATGGTCATAACTCGAGAACTATCTGTATATGGTACAAAATACTATACAGGAGATAGGAAGAATGATTTCAATTAAATATCAATATACCCTAAAAGTTAATATCCCCTAGTCAGAGAAGAAACCACAGACAAATTGTGGTTGACTGTTTCACCAAAGCAGCAAGCTAAAAAAGCTCCAAATCAATCATGAAGTACATGTATGTAGCCCTTGCTTAATGATGGTCACTGGGGATTGTAAAATGCAATATCATGTGATCCTGCTAACTTATAACAAACAGTTGAGGTAATCCCAGTTGCCTTTTAGGCAAATTCTGTACTACTGTAGTCAGATAATCACCATTTGTGACTGCCTGCCACCTTTCCTGTTGCCTTTGCCATTTGCGTCCTTTACTGCTAGCTTCCAACAAGCAATCACATGACTGTGGGATACTGTGATCATTATAACTAAACTACTTGTCAAGCACCCAAAGCATGATCAAGTGACAAGGGCTACTATGGCTGCAACCACAAAGACCCATCATCAGTCCCTTTTGTTCAGTGTTATAGTAATTTTGAATGGTTCCTGGATGAGTGGTTGTTCAATGAGGACTAGCTGTAAAAGTAAAAATTTGGAATGGACTTCACATTCTCCAGATTTGAGTATTACTGAACATCTAGATGGGTAATAACGAAAAGAATGAATAAAAATATTCGTAGCTGGTTATAGGAAACAACCATGCAGTTATTTCTGAGATGTTAAAACACTAATTGCAAGCTGTCCAAACTTTTGTCTTGTTTTTGTCATGTTTTCTTATTTTGAATCTATAGAAAACCGCACATAAACAATAATTACACACTCAAAATTACAGAAAGATGTTTAATTTTGTACCATGTAGGAGTTGTGTTAGCTTCTTTTCACTTAGCAAATAACTGAAGCACACAATTTGAGAACTATCTATAACACACAATTATATATGCATGTAAAACGACTGAAAATGAATGAATAAAACCTTCTTGCATAGCCCAATATGGCATGATTTATGAATGATAGTTTATACTATGTTTAATCATTAGTCAAAATAAACAAAACACTAAAGGAACTAGAACACAAAAGCAAACATGTCTTAGCTTCATAAATGTTCCATGAAAAAATGTATTAAGGTCATCTTTATGACAAAACCATAGTGTTTCCTTAAAAAGACAAAAAAAAGACAGTCTTTTAAATTTTTAAGGCATCTTCTTTCTAAAAATGCATTCCTTTGGATAATGCAATAAACATTGTTGTCCCACTCCAAAAAGAAAAATAAATCAGACTTACATGGAATTCAGACACATTTTTCCCTCCAACAGTTAGACTGGGAGTTTTCCCATCAAATTCTTCTTTGGGTGTGTATTTAATAACATGGCAATCTTGAACCTACAAGAAATTATTCAGGTTTATCACATATTAGTTGAGGAAAAAGACAATTAGCTTTAGTCCTAAACTTTCAAACTTTTTTTGGCTTCAACAATCTGTTTTACATCTAATTCTAGATAATAAGATGTGAGATTCTATTCTGGTATGTTTATGGGTGCACAACTTTATTTATTTATATGACTGTTATATTAAATGCATAACTTTGGACAGCAAACAATTCTAAAATCAACATAAAAACCCTTCAGTCAATTAAAATAATCCAATAAAAAGAAATAAAGAAAATTGAGGCACTATACAGCGTTTCCATGAAAACAGATTCACATTTATTATTTTATTTATTTGTATTTCAGTTTTATTATTTTTGCAAATAACTGAAGGTGGCAAACATATCCAACAGACTGCCTCCTTCTATTTTCTCCACAACAACAACCCTGTGAGGTGGCTTGGGCTAAGACTGGCCTAGTCACCCAAGGGCTAAGGCAGGACTTGAGCTGATGATCTCCTGCTATCTAGCCTAGTGCCTTAAGCACTAGACCAAATGCCTGAGAGGAAAAGCAGGCTTTAACAGCCTTCTAGAAGATGAAGATGGTCTATTATTAGATTCTACAACCTGAGGTTTTGTAACTCTCTTTGCAAACTAGAATCTGAAAGAATTAATGTTGGGGGAATGCTTGATTTGTTTAAAAACAACAGAATATAAATCCCACTTCAGAGATGACATTGACTGTTTTCTTTTTGGAAAATTCATGAACATTGTAGTGCTTCTAAGATGGAGACCAAGCTGGAACTATCAGGCAGCATACACTAGTACACTGTGAACAAACATCACCAGCATTTCAGCTTTGAAGCAAATCCAGCCACCCTCTACTCTAAAAATCCTGCTTTATCTGGGTGGGTAAATATTATTACACTATTATCATTTTATTGATTGTACTTTTATTGATCACTTATCAAAGTTCTCTTTCTGAATTTATTTTTTTCCACCTGGACTAAGGGTTTTTTTTTTAATTGAAATTTTAATGTGAAGTGCAATACATAACAAATTAAATATACCGTATTTTTCGGAGTATAAGACGCACCTTCCCCCCCCCTAAAAGAAGCTGAAAATTTGGGTGCATCTTATACTCCGAATGTAGCTTTTTCGAAGCTTTTTTTTCAACCCTAACGAGGTGCTAACAGTGAAGCAATCTTCCGTGCTTTGCTAGCTAAGCGATCTTCCCTTTGCCTATTTTTTTCATTGCTGCTCCCTCCGAAGGTTTTTTCCAGCCGTAAGTCTTTGCAGGCTTTTTTCATTGCTACTCCTTCCGAAGGTTTTTTAAAGCCCTAACCAGGGGATAAAATAATGTGCTGAAGCTGACCAGACTAAGGACGCTAGCCAGATGAATACCTGGTAGGCAGATTTCCCCCCCTATTTTCCTCCCCAAAAACTAAGGTGCGTCTTATACTCTGAAAAATACGGTAATTATTATGTATTCTCTGCCTTACCTGAAGCATTGTGACAGGTATTTTTTTACCCTGCTTAGTCCATAATGGCATCATTCCCAACTTTACTGCAATAATACCGACTCTTTTAGAACCTGTGAATAAAAGAATGAAACAATCCTTTCTTAAATTTCAAGCCTACTGAAGTTCAGAAAGTCATGACAGATTAATTCTTAAATTCAAAGCATGTACAGATCCTACAAACAGCATCTTGCAATACAATCAACTTATTCAAGTGGCAGCTACTACTATCTGATAGATAACATTTAGATTAAATTACACTGGACATATTATGAAAACAATGCCAGCTTTTTAATGTCTAATATTTTTAAACATGCAGGGGCAATAGGTACCATGTGATGTTACTGTGTTATAACTGCACTGCCATTCTTCGCTATACATTTAACAAAACTATGTCCCTCCCATTGTAGTGTAAATGTCAGTGCATTAATCCTATGGATATAACTGGCATTTGCACCTCACTATGGAATAAGGGCCAGGTTACTTGAATGACTACTATACTTGTCCAGCTTATTTCGTCTTGCAGGGTTAGCACAAACCAGGTTTCTTCATTTAAGCAATATCATCTGTCAGGATCTTGGAAGTGCATCTTCTTGGTAGCAGCATCTGCCGTCTGCAATGAGAGCCAGATGGCCCCCACTCTGCTATTGTTTAAAAGAGGCATGAAGGTGTGGCTCTTTACCTAATCTTTGGCGAGGGAGAGTGATACTTCTTGCTTCCTTCCATCTAGTCTGTTGCAGTTCACTATCTTTTGTCTTTAATGTTTTATTGATTTTATTGCAATTTCTTTCTGTACTGTAATGACTTTGAGAATCAGGCAGCAAACAAGTTTATTATAATGGAGATATGCATAAGAATTCCCCAGAGTTGGACTTGTTGAAATAACTTTTATTTGACTTGCCAATAATTGGCATAGACTTTCACCGATTACTGTAAAATATATAAACTTATTAAAGTGGAAGTAAAAGAACAGAATCATTCATTCATTTGAAATATGTTTTTAATTAAGGAATTAGATATATATCCAATCAGATATATCCAGAATAACCCTTTACTTTATCCCTTGAATTTATTGTATACCAACCTGGCTCCCATGAGTGCAGAGGCCAAGGCTCATCTTTCAGAGGACAAAGTTTACTAGCAATTTGAGCTTTATATTCTTCTGTTGAAAGTTTTTTAAGGAACTCAACATTTTCTTCTGAAAGATGCTCATCCCACCATGTGCTATTGTAAATAATATGCCGAACTGTGACCAACCACAGACCCCTACCAAAGAGAAGAAAAGTGAGTTCAGAAAACTGAACTGTTTGCATTTTCAAACTTCCAGTGCAATAACCTTGACTTGTTACTTTTATGCCCAACCTACCAATAATAAAGGGTCAGGAAATAATGATCATAATACATGACTAGGAAACTTCTGCAGTTTGTATCCTAAAAGAAAAATATATAACTGGAGAGGGTTAGGTTCTTAGAACAATTATTATCAGCTGACGTTGAAATGCACAAAATTTTGAGATCAAAGGCAGCACCTAGATTTTGACTGAAATACTAGAACAGTGGGGTTTTTTCAGAAGCATCCATTGGCTCTTTCCTAGAACAAAGAAAAAGTGACTAGCTCTAGGTTATCTATTGTCTTCATGCCCGAGGCAGGATTAGAACATAAAGTCTCCTGGTTTCTAGCCACTACACCAAACCAGCATATCCTGGAGGTTATGGAGCAATTTGTAATTACTCGTTTGTGACTTGAGGATCCAATCTGGGACTAATGACTGTGTAAAAATTTTTTTGGGGAAGGGGGGTAATATCATTATTCAAGACTGGGAAAAAGAGTAATTGGATTCAACAGTTTAAGAGCTATTGTGCTAGGAGCTGCATTTCAAAAAGGAAGCAGGATTAGAAAAAATAAATGGACAGAAACATCAAATGTAGGTCTGATTCTATGTAAATTAGTTTTAATTATAACAAAATAAAATTCTCTCTCTCTCTCTGAAAAATGGAGAAGTTAAAACATTAGGAAAGATTCAGCCATGCTGGTATAAACTTAAGTCTTTCAAATATATATGTTAACATACTGAAGATCAACTGTATGGTACAATTATACTGACAAACCCGTTCCATTTGGATGAATAGGGAGACGCTAGAAGTTTATATGGGGTAAAGATTTAGGGCTGCATTATTTACAAATTGTATAACTTTTCCCACTTATCTGCATCAAGAATATGCCTTTTTATTAAATCATCTCATGCTGCCAACTCATACAAATTTCCAACGAGCAACCGGGATAAATATGCAAACCTGGTTAAGGGTACTAATTTTCTGGAAATTGTGCTCAGTTTCCTGCTACCTATATTATGTGCATCTTACCAGGCACTTTTCCAAATTCTTTCACTCTCTCCACGAATATTATCCCAGCGAAAATGGGGATCACGTAAAGGAGAGAAAAGAGGAAAACTAATTTGATAATATTATAGGCAACACTACTTGGGGAATACTACTGACCCTGAAGATCCGATGACTAAACTCAACACTGTTCAATGCCTTTCTTGTAACGCGTTGTCTCCGCATTAAAACTGTCCCCCAGCTTGACTCACGTGCAGCTCCTGGAGGTAGAAAAGCTTTAATCCAAACAATCATGCGTAGATACGAGTGATTGGTGTTGGATTTTTACTTTTCTTATCATTAAGCAAAAGGCAGACCCGGGGGGGGAAAGCTATTTGTGCACAAAAGGACACCTAAAAAGAATTATATGTGTAGCAAAACAAAAGTCTCCCTCGGCTCCATCCCGCCGCAGACTTACTGCCGTCTAAATCCAACTTCCGCAGCCTCCGCTGCCCCGAGAACTGAATTAAGGATGCCTCCAGGTACCAACCGTCGCAATCCTACACGACACAGCAGGCCAACTCCCGACATGATTCTACATCAAATAACCGGTCGAAACGGCGTTCAACCGAGAAAATCTTCCCCCCGCGGTCCCCGTTCTTAAGTTCCGGAAATATTTCATTCCTACTTACTCGACTTTCAGAGGAAAAGGTGGAGCATATACTTAATTCATAGAATCGCCGAGGCCAGAGAGCCCGCTGTAACTCGGGGGGGGGGGGGGGGGGGGAGGAGGAAAAAGAGATGGACCATGAATCAAAGAATAGTAAAGGAAAAGAATTATATTCAATATTTGGAATAGTTTGGATCACATTAGTGGCCTCTGCCGAATGAAACTCGTCACTGCATGAAAGGTGGTATTAGTGCATTCAGCTTTTGAAAAGAGATTTATAGGAAAGCTAGGAGACATTGAAGCATTTCAACATTTTGGGGTTTGGGTGAAAACTCCCAAAAAACAGTACAAAAGAGAACGCGCTTCTCTCCTGATTCAAAGGGTCTCTACTCTCATATCACTTTTTAAATCCATCTTAAACGTTTTGCTCTTAGAACCCCTTCTCATTTTTAAACATTATGGAGGACTCCAAAAGAACTTTTATTTGTATTGGTTGTATTTATTGTATTTAAAATTAAAAATGACACATTTGTAGAATATTTATTGAATCATATAAAATGACAATATTAAACCCATATTAATATAAAATATTTTTCATAAAAACTATTTTAACAAATAAAAAATAAGAATGATATTGTTTTAAAATTTTGCAAATATCTTTAATATCTGACTATTTTGATTTTGCCAGACCTTTGAGAGAATCTTGAGGACCACTTTAGAATGGATCTAAATAGGATATGGATCTATCTGCTGCAAATCTGTTAAATCAGTATTGTACAATAATGTTAGACGGCTCAACAGCTCCAATTGTTAAAACTTTAATTCTAGAGTTTGTATCATTTTAGCTAAACCAGAGGTGGGTTCCTCCTGGTTAGCACCGGTTCTATAGAACCGATAGCAAACCGTTGGTGACATCATGGAGCCGGTTCTGTCGGTGCCAGTCCGTGGACGCCGCCATCTTTTTTTTGGAATTGTTTTTTGGATTTTAATTTTTTTGGGGGGAATTTTTTGATGATTTTTTTCTTCTGCGCATGCGCAGAAGTCGAGTCCCTGGCACTGCGCATGCGCCGCCATTTGTTTTCGGCTTTTTAAAAAAAAAATTGTGAATTTTCGGCAGTGCGCATGCGCACATGGCGCAGCCACGCAGCGCTTGATGCACGCGCAGCCATGCGGCGTGGGAGGAAGCGAACCAGCGGCGAGGTAAGTTAGAACCCACCCCTGAGCTAAATCTTTGTTGGGAGGAAAATGCCTCCCGATGAGGATTCTTCAAGCCGGGAAACAACGAACAATGCTTTGAAGAATAAATGGAATAGCGAAGCACAGCTGCCAGAAAGCACAGCTGCCTAATGGCGAGAAACCAAGATGAGTGACATTCAGCAAGGTTATTTGGCTAGCTAGCCTGATTGACATCCAACCGTGAGTTTATATATTCTTTCTGAGCCTTTCAGCTTAATACATGCTTTTGATAATTAAATCCTGTATTTGGTGACGTTTTAATTCAATATCTATTGATGGGATAATTTTTCTTAGTTTGACTTTGTTTGGAAGGGAAAAGGGTTTATCTCTGTTGAAAAAAAATGGCTGTGGCATCAGCGAATTGGTTTCCCTTTGTGACTCTTGAGCAGGGGTGGGTTCTGCATCCTTTTGCTGCCGGTTCGCTCAGGGTTGCGCTTCGTGCGCCCGCAGCAATCACAAAATAGCTTCTACGCATGCGCAGAAGCAAAAATTAGCTTCTGTGCATGCGCAGAAGCAAAATCCAAGATGGCAGCGCCCATGGAGACACTGACAGAACCGGCTCTGTGACATCATCGCCGAGTTACTAATGGTTCTAAAGAACCAGATAAAACTGGTAGGAACCCCACCTCTGCCCTTGAGTCATCCTTTTGGTGTGCTCTACAATGGATGACTGCTTTGGATGAAGGCAATTGGATAGCTTTCAATAGGTCAGATATGAGGTCAGTGTAGGCAATTGGTTGGCCATTAGATGTTAAGAAGACCTTTGTCGAAGGCATTCGACAAAATAGACCACAACTTACTTCTTGGTAAGCTAGAAAAAAGTGGGATAGATAGCATCACCATCAGATGGATTTGTAACTGGCTGACAAACAGTACTCAACAAGTAGTCCTTTAATGGTACTACGTCTACATGGAGGGAAGTAAGCAGTGGGATACCACAAGGTTCCATCTTAGGCCCAGTACTCTTCAATATCTTCATAAGCGACTTAGATGAGGGAATAGAAGAGGAACTTACCAAATTTGCGGGTGATACTAAGCTGGCAGGAATAGCTAACACCCTAGATCTGTGATGGCGAACCTATGGCACGCGGGCCACAAGTGGCACGCGGAGCCATGTCGGGGGTCACACGAGCTCAGTTCCAGCACGCATGCACATGCCGGCCAGCTGATTTTCGGACCTTCTGGGCCCACTGGGAATCGGGAAACAGGCTGTTTCCAGCCTCCGGAGTGGGTGGGGAAGGCCCATTTTTTGCTCTCCCCACGCTCCAGAGCCTTTCTAGGAGCCTGGGGAGGGCGAAAACGGGCTTTCCCACCCCCCCAGATGTCCTCCAGAGGCCAGAAATGTTCCGTTTGCCAACTTCTGGTTGGACTGGAAGTCCCGTTTTTTTTCTCTCCCCAGGCTTCAGAGCCTTTCTAGGAGCCTGGGGAGAGCAAAAAAAATGGGACTTCCGGTCCAACCGGAAGTTGGCAAACGGAATGTTTCCAGCCTCCGGAGGACCTCCGGGGGGGTGGGGAAGGCCATTTTTGCCCTCCCTAGGCTCCTAGAAAGGCTCTGAAGCCTGGGGAGAGCAAAAAAACAGGACTTCCGGTCCAACCGGAACTTAGCAAATGGGCCATTTTCTGCCTCCGGAGGGCCTCCGGGGGGGTTGGGAAGGCCGTTTTCACCCTCCCCAGGCTCCTAGAAATGCTCTGAAGCCTGGTGAGAGTGAAAAACAGGCGTGCCATCGCGTGCTGGGAGCAGGGGGGGTGTCATGTGCGCATGCACAGGGGGGCCGCATGGATTTATGGGTGAGGGCATGCACACGCGTGACCCCCCCGCACTCCCCCCCTTTTGGCACGCGAACCAAAAAAGGTTCGCCATCACTGCCCTAGATGATAGGCTCAAGATCCAGATGGAACTTGACAGACTTGAACATTGGACCCTATCTAACAAAATGAAATTCAATGTAGAGAAAAGTAAAGAAAAACCAAAAGTACACATATAGACCAGTAGTGGGTTGTAAATCCCGTTGCTATGCTCAGAAGCGTCCCGGGTGGGTGGGCAGAGCATCCTGGGTGGGTGGGCGGAGTGTCCCAGGCCAGTGGGCGGAGCATCCCAGGCAGGTGGGCAGAGCCTGCTGCCGCCGATACCGGTTCACCGAACCGGGCTGAACCGGGAGCAACCCGCCGCTGATATAGACTGAGTGAAACCAGGCTTAATAGCAGTA
Organism: Thermophis baileyi; assembly: GCA_003457575.1. NCBI lineage: Eukaryota > Metazoa > Chordata > Lepidosauria > Squamata > Dipsadidae > Thermophis > Thermophis baileyi. The sequence goes on from QLTV01001500.1 coordinate 200,855, forward strand.
ACTGTGACATGGATCTTGGAGTCTTAGTGGACAACCAATTAAATATGAGCCAACAGTGTGCAGCGGCAGCCAAAAAAGCCAATGCAATACTAAGTTGCGTTAACAGAGGGATACACTCAAGAGCAAGTGAGGTACTAATACCATTCTACAGAGCCTTAGTAAGACCAAACCTAGAATACTACATCCAGTGTTGGTCACCAAACTATAAAAAAAATATGTTGAGAATCTAGAAAAAGTGCGGAGAAGAGCAAACAAGATGATTAGGAGACTGGAGACTGAAGGCTAAAACATACGATGAACGGTTGCAAGCATCTACTAGTGAAGAGAAGGACCAGGGGAGACTTGATAGCAGTGTTCCAATATTTGAGGGGCTGCCATAGAAAGGAGGAGGTCAAGCTATTTTCCAAAGTACCCGAAGGCCAGACAAGGAATAATGGATGGAAACTGATTAAGGAGATTCAACCTAGAAATAAGGAGTCATTTTCTGACAGTGAGAACAATCAACCAATGGAACAGCTTGCCTTCAGAAGTTGTGGGAGCTTCATCACTGGAAGGTTTCAAGAAGAGACTGTCAGAAATGATGTAGGGTCCCCTGCTTGGGTGGGGGGGGGTCACACTAGATGACCTACAGGTCATCTCTGCCCCGTTTTTGGCCTGAATGGCCTCCTGCAGCACTTTACTGGCCAAAATGGGGCATGTTGGGCTGCATGCCATCCCCCCACGCCTCCTTTTTGCCCTCCATGGCCTCCTGCAACACTCTGCCAGCTGAAAACAGGCCACCAGAGGCCCCCACGTAGCCCATTTTCAGCCGGCTGGGGGCCGGGGAGACAAAAAAACGGGCCACACAGCCTGTTTTCAGCCTGTTTTTGGCCCATTTTTGGTCCATTTTCAGCGGCAGAGGCACTGCGGGCCGGTCTTTTGATGTTCACAGGCTGGCCCCACAGGACGGATTTAAGCACCCCGCGGGCCGAATTCAGCCCACGGGTTTGACACCCCTGTTCTAGGGTGTTAGCTATTCCTGCCAGCTTAATATCATCTGCAAATTTGGTAAGTTCCCATTCTATTTCCTCATCTAAGTCATTTATGAAGATATTGAAGAGTACTGGCCCTAAGACGGAATCTTGTGGTACCCCACTGCTTACTTCCCTCCATGTAGACGTAGACCTGTTAAGGACTACTCGTTGAGTACGGTTTGTCAGCCAGTTACGAATCCATATGGTGGTGATGCTATCTATCCCACTTTTTTCTAGCTTACCAAGAAGTAGGTTGTCGAATGCCTTGCTGAAGTCTAAGTATATTATGTTCACAGTATTTCGCTGGTCTACTAATTTAGTCACTATATTGAAGAATGAAATAAGATTGGTTTGGCATGATCTGTTTTTAACAAACCCATGCTGACTGCTAGGTATTACTTTACTCGTTTCTATGTAGATGTTGGCAGATCTGTTTTTTTTTTAAATTATCTTTTCCAGTATCTTCCTGGGTATTGATGTAAGGCTGATTGGTCTGTAGTTTCCTGGGTCTGTTTTTTCCCCTTTTTTGAAGATGGGAACCATATCAGCTCTTTTCCAGTCCTCTTGTAGTTCCCCGGTGCTCAGGATTTTTGAAAGATGTGGTACAGTGGTTCTGAGATGACATCTGCCAGCTCCTTTAAAACTCTGGGATGTAATCTGTCAGGTCCTGGTGATTTGTATTCATCAAGATCAGACAGGTGTTGTCTTACTATTTTATTTTATTTTTGCTTATTTTAACTTTTATTTCTAGTCTGTCTTTTACAGTTATGTTTTTGGTAGGTTGGGCTATAGTTTCTTTTTGCATGAAGACCGATGCAAAGAATGAGTTAAGCAGGTCTGCTTTCTCTCTGCTGACTGTTACTTCCTTGCCGTTTTCTCTCTTTAGTAGACCGACTGTTTCCTTGATTTTTTTCTTGTTATTTATATGTTGGAAGAAACTTTTTCTATTATCTTTGACTTTTGTTGCAAGTCTTTGTTCATTCTGAGCCTTTGCTTTCCTGACTTTGTGTTTGCAGATTCTGGCTATCTGCTGATATTCTGCCTTAGTTGTGTGTCCCTCTTTCCATTTTTTGTACTTGTCCTTTTTGTCTTTCAATTTGTCAGAAAGATCTTTGTGCAGCCATGCTGGTTTCTTCTTGGATTTCTTGTTTTCCTTTCTCAGTGGTATTGTGCTGGTCTGGGCTTTTATCTTGAGTTGTTTTCCCCTTTAGGATTTTCATCCAAGAAATCTTTCCCAAGTTCTCTCTGAGTTTATTAAAATCAGCTCTTTAAAATCCAAGACTCTGGTATCATTATGTTCTATTGCTTGTGTTTGCGTTATGTTGAATCCTAGTATGACATGGTCACTCTCACCCAAGGTTCCTGCAGTTTCAACTCCCTCTATCACTTCTTCTCTATTTGTAAGAATTAAGTCCAGTATGGCTGTCCCTCTAGACCTGCAGTCACCCAGCTGCCTCTGAGCTACAAATGTGTAGGAAGCCGTGGACATGACCTTGAAAAAACCATCTAGAACAGTGGTTCTCAACCTTTCTAATGCCGCGACACTCCCCCCCCCGCCGCCGCAACCCCCTTCCCGCATGGGATGAGGTGACAAAGGGGGCGTGGCACCAGGGGCGAAATGCTCCAGGTTCGGGCTTGCCTGCGGGTCGCCGGACAGCTGATAGCGTGGAAGCGGGAGACTTCGTCCGGACACCGCTTCTTTTACCCTCTGCGCATGCGCAAAGCATTCTGCGCATGCGCAGAGGGTAGAAGAACCCAAATGGCAGCGTCCGGGCTACCAGCTGACGGTGACCCGCAGGCACGGCCGAACCGGGACCTTTTTACCCCTGCAGTGACGGTGGCACCAACATGGCGGGCTAACGCGCACGGCGACCCCTGTGAAATGGTCGTTCGACCCCCAAAGGGGTCGCGACCCACAGGTTGAGAACCACTGATCTAGAAGCTGTTAAGGAAACATCTGGTACTGAAACACAGGCAAGATGCAGAAACTCCAAACTGAAAAATATTGTTTCAAGCATTATTTAAAAAAAAAAAACTGGCAAAGAGAAGGGATGGCTGAAGTTGGAATGGGAAAAAGCTCAGAGAAGTTCTAATATCCAACTACATTATTTGCCTCCCTTATTTTCTGAAGTGGCAGGACTGACCAAATGAGACTGTAAACTTTTTTCATACTCTGATGCTAATTAATACTGGCCATCACCATGACCACTTCTCCTAGCAGGAAAAGCATTTGCTTTCAGTTCATTTAGTGTGGAAACTGCTCCCTTGGTTCTTAAACTGAAGCTTGGAAAGTGTAAAAACAACAACAAGGAAAACATCAGAATGGCACAGGTTTCCTTTGGAGAGGGATCCATAAAAAGAAACATGGCAGAAAGAAGATTTCACCATTCATTTTTATATTTGTATTAAATTAATAACTGAAATATAAAAATTGTCCAGTTAAGATGTAAACAGAAAAGTGTTTTTTCTTAATGCATTGCAAAATAAAATAATCTTCTCCCACTCCTTAAACCAGAAATGGATGGTAATGTGGAGACCATTATGTCTGATAGCTTCTGCCTTGTATATGAACACTTTATGTCATAAAGTGGATGCGTCACGTGCTGGCCCCGCCCGGTTTAGCAAAGGGGGAAAAAGTCCCGATATGTCACATGATGCTGCTGTGACGACATGAGTTTGACATTCCTGCTTTATGTCAACCCTGAAGCGAACCTGGCTGAGGCCATCTTTGAGGCTTCAGGGTTGCTACAAGGGAGAAGACGGGACAGGGAGGGGGGAGAATAGATAGAGGGGGTTTGTAGTCGAAACAAAAAGTTTTCCTGTGGGAACCAAGGGCATTCCAACAGGTGCTGGGAAGAGATTCTGAGTGGAGGTGCTGAGTGGAGTAACCAAGCAACCGGCCAGCTCCTTTATTGGACAATGTGACTGGTGACTTGGAGGAAGGGGGAACTTTCACTTTTTTAATTAGCGGGAACTTTCAGAGTCGGTTTTCACAGTTGTGCCAATATGATGTATCCAATAAATTGTTCTTTGAGGAATCTACCTGCCTCGGAGTTTTGCTTTCTATAGGTGCATTACTTGGAACACTGACACTTTAATTGCTACCTGTTGTCATTATTTTAGCTTACTACCTCTTATTATAAATTTTGCATCTTTACCAATGAAATCAATTTGGTTAATTGCTTCTGAAAGCTTCTGTATTGTTTGACTGACAGATGTGAAAAATCACATTGCCTTATAAAGATGCGATTAACTTGCTAATAAGAGACAACTCTAATGATGGAAATATTTATTTTGAAGACTGATAGATTTTCTTCCAATCCAGCTCTTAATGACTGAGTTGCCTTAAGTGGAAGAAACCTTGCAAAAAAAATATAAAAGAATTTTTTTTTTGTGGTTTACATTGAACCATTTTCTCACCTACATTTTTCATATACAGGTATTTCTGATAGAGTCATTGTAATATGATGCATTTCAAGTCACATTTCTAAATCTGGTGTGCCACATTCCATTGTGCTCTGAGTACATCATAACACATCACTTTTTATATTACTTATTTTTGTTGTGCATATGGTAAACAACTTCCGTTTGGTAACATGTGGTAACAACTACCATTTGACTTTACTTGGAAATTTTCCTGACTGTTCAGAAAGGCCTCCCTATGACATTGAAAGTAGCCATAGAGTATATTGGGATGAGTAACTCAAGTTGGTCTATATGGAGTATTTTTGTTTTTGTTTTTACAGTTAGCTGAATAGCTGGAGTTCCTTACTTCTTGTCAAAGAACATTTTGAATTTAATGTATTACATACTAGTCTCTTTTTCTGTGTGGCACAATAAAAATGTGTGAATAGAGAATTAATCTGGTTTGGGCCTTCCCTTGTGAATATATTCTTCTTGAATACACATACATATTCTTCTTGAATATATTCTTCTTGAACACACACACACACACACACACACACACACACACACACACACACACACACACACACACACACACACACAGAGAGAGAGAGAGATACCTGCAGAGGTTCAACTAGTATCACTAGCATGTCTGTCTGTCTGTCTGTCTGTCTGTCTGTCTATTATCTCCAAGATTATAGCAGCTCTAGCGTATACCAGCACCAACAGCAGAAACTGAACAGTACTGGAAGAACATATGGGAGAAAGAGAAGACACATAATACCAGTGCAAAGTGATTTCAGGACCTAAGAGCAGACCATGGTATTCTCCCAGAACAGGAATCAGTCATCATCACAGAAGCAGATTTCCAATGGTGGGTCAAGAATAGAGATGTGAAGGCCCAGAAAAAAACCGGAAAAATTTGAAAAAAAAACGGTTTTTTTCCGTTTTTTTCCTGAAGGCTTTTTTGTTTTTTTTTTTTTATTTGAAAAATTGAAAAAAGAAAAAAAAAAACAAAGTGGAATATTTTATTTTAAGATTAAGAAAAAAATAAT
>QLTV01001500.1:217566-247872 GCA_003457575.1 Thermophis baileyi
AAACGTTTGAACGTTGTTGGCAGATAAGTAATTGGTCGATAGTTGCTTGGTTCTGTGCCCTTTTCTGGATCTTTCATTATTAAGTATGTTCGGCCAGCTGTTAACCATTCTTCGCTTGTTGCATTTTGAAGCATTTTATCAAATTGAGTGGCCATGCGATGATGGAGGCTGGTCAGGTGTTTTAGCCAGTATCCATGCAATTCGTCCAGGCCAGGTGCACTCCAGTTCTTGACCTTCTTTGCTTGTTTTGCAACCATGTCAGTTGTTCTTATCCTATTTTCCATTTTGTTTTGTGTTGTTTGTTGTTGAATATCTTTGATCCAGAAGACAGTTTTGTTGTATTCCACTGGGTTTTCCCACAGTTCTTTCCAAAAGTTCAAAGTTTTTTCTTTACATGGGTGAACATTAGTTTGGACTCGATTTTCATCAAGGTATTGTTTTATTCATCCTTCGTATCTTTCAATTTTCTTTGCTATTGCTATTGCACGTTGTTTTATTTCTTCCATGATGATGATGATGATGATGATGATGATGATGATGATGATGATTGCCAATCAATGCTCAGTTCCACCCAGTTGCCCCAACTGTACCCCAATTAGGGACCACAGGTTCATAAAAAAGAAATGGGGGTTGGGGTTTTTTAGTTAATGAAATGTGGTAAAGAGGAGTTGACAGAGCAGGGAGTTTAGCAAGCACCAGGAAAATGTCTGCAGGTACACTGGGGAACATCAGCAGATTGACCAGTCATTTTCCTGCAATTGATGAGTGCTTTTTAAAAAACATTTATCACAATCATATATATACTTATATGGGTGCATAAAGACTTAACAGAACTAATTTCTTAGATGTTCAGGTAGGCAGCACAGTGGCTCAGCCATTAAGACACTGGACTTGTTGGCTGGAAAGCTGGCAGCCCCGGTTTGAGACCTGAGTGCCACACGATGGGTTGAGCTCCTGTCCTCACCCCAGCTCCTGCCAACCTAGCAGTTCGAAAGCATGCAAATGTGAATAGATAAATAGGTACCACTTTGGTGGGAAGGTAACAGCGTTCCATGCACCTTTGGTATATAGCCACGCTGGCCACATGACCATGGAAAATGTCTTTGGACAACGCTAGCTCCCTTGGCCACGAAACGGAGATGAGCACCGTACCCTAGAGTCAGACATGACTGGACAGGAAAAACTTTATCATTTATGGTTTATTGAAATGAAAGTTGTATTTGATATGAACCTTGCTCCAGCTCCTGCCAACCTAGCAGTTTGAAAGCATGCAAATCCGAATAGATAAATAGGTACCGCTTCGGTGGGAAGATAACAGTGCTCTGTGACATATGCTGGCCACATGACCACAGAAATGTCTTTTTCAATGCTGGCTCAATGCCTTGAAATGGAGATGAGCACCATACCCTATAGCAGTGGTTCTCAACTTTCCTAATGCCACGACCCCCCCCCCGCCGCTGCGACCCCCGCTCCACCCCCTCCCCGCACGCGATGAGGTGACAAAGGGGGCGTGGCACCAAGATGGCGGGCTAGCGTGCGCTTAGGTGACCCCTGTGAAAGGGTCGTTCGACCTCCAAAGGGGTCGCGGCCCACAGGTTGAGAACCGCTGCCCTATAGTCAGTAACAATTAGCGGAGTAAAATCCTCAGGGACTCCTTTACTTTTAGCTTATGTTCAGGTTCTTAAAATAAGATCATAGCTTGTGGGAATATTTTTAGCTTGTAACTTCAGTGAAACTCAAATAAGAACTTGGCGCCTGATAGGATTTGTGTAGAAAATGTAACATGCCATACAATACACAGCTTAAAACCTAGACAAAATGACCAGAAGAACTCTATGGTTTTTTTCCTTGTGCTGTTTTGAGTCAGCACTAAGCTTTGAGTAACTTTACCATAACTTTCTGAACATCTTTACTGCCTTCTGGGGATCAGTCTAAGTATGATAGCTAGATTTAAAGAGAACAAAAAAGTAATCGTTGGATTCATGCATTTTGTTAAACCAAAATGTGGATGGCTCAGTAAGTTATATATTTCTAGTCACTGTGGCTTATAAATCCGTTTATGGTTATTACAGATTAACAGAGTTGGAAGGGACCTTATAGGTCATCTAGTCCAACCCCCCGCCCAAGCAGGAGACCCTACACCATTTCTGACAAATGGCAGTCCAATCTCTTCTTGAAAGTCTCAAGTGATGAAGCTTCCACAACGTCCGAAGGCAAGCTGTTCCATTGGTTGATTGTTCTCACTGTCAGAAAATTTCTCCTTATTTCCAGGTTAAATTTCTCCTTGTTCAGTTTCCATCCATTATTCCTTGTCTGGTTTACAGGTCAGAGGTGGGTTCCTACCAGTTCGGACCGGCTCTATAGAACCATTAGTAATGTGGCAGCCTGGGTCGCTAGAACTGGCAGCGACCCAGGCCTGCCACGCCCCCGAGCCAGTTCTCTCAGCGGCGCCATAGGCACCGCCATCTTGTTTTTTGTACTGCACACCCGTGACCAGCCTGCGCGTCGCATCCCTGAGTGAACCAGCAGTAAGAAGATCCGGAACCCACCCCTGCTACAGGTGCTTTGGAAAATAGCTTGACCCCTTCCTCTCTGTGGCAGCCCCTCAAATATTGAAAGACTGCTATCATGTCTCCCCTGTTCCTTCTCTTCACTAGACTAGCCAGGCCCAGTTTCTGTAACCGTTCTTCATATGTTTTAGTGTCCAGTCCCCTAATCATCCTGGTTGCTCTTCTCTGTACTTTTTCTAGAGTCTCAACATCTTTTTTATACTGTGGTGACAAAAACTGGATGCAGTACTCTAGGTGTGGTCTTACTAAGGCTTTAGAGAGTGGTATTAGTACCTCACTTGATCTTGATTGTATCCCTGTTAATGCATCTTAGGATTGCATTGGCTTTTTTGGCTGCCGCTGCACAGTATATATATATAAAAATGCCATGCAAAATCTAAGGGTCTTTTTTATTTTTGAAGTAGGAAACATAATAAAATGTTGTGCAATCCCCAGAATTAATACACACACGTGGTCTTGCTCATATATATAAAGGAGCCCTACTAATTGGCTTGTGCTGCCCCGAAAGCATAGTTTGGTCAGCCCTTCAGAACTCATTGCCCAATTAGCCATTTTTTAAAGCTATCTTTTAAAATTTAACATATCTTCTTTTGTAACAATTTATGCAACTGATTTATTTTCTTCCTGCAGGAGGACAGTTATCCTAGTTTCTAACCGATGTTCTTAAAGCAGCTTAAAATAAATTTAAAATATAATCCATTCCAGACCTTAGATGTAGAAATCTGCTATTTCTAATTTTTTCAAGTTGTCTTGAGGTCTCCTGATGGCAATTGTGAGATATGGAGAGTTCTCACCATTATTTTCCATTTCTCAAATAATCCAGTTGAATTGCTGATAGTATTCAAATGTCATTAGGAATTCTTTGCATCAACTTTCCATTACTGAGTTTGTCTTATCTATACCTTTTAAGTATTGCAATATAATACAAGCCTCCTAATTTCAGAATAGACAAATTGCAGGCTTTTGTAGAAAGTCTGTAAGGAGATAATTCTTTTAATGTCTGGCTGTGTCAAACAAGATAGATTTCTTAGACTCTATGCTATAGCATAATATCTACTGGCCAAAGCTACACATTTGCTTGGTTGTCTATGGAGATTCTCAGTCATCTAGGTCATGGTTGTCCCAAAGGTGCTTTTTTTTCCAAGAGGCAACTGAACTTTCTTGTTTTTCTTTGAAAACGTTTCACTTCTCATCCAAGAAGCTTCTTCAGCTCTGACTGGAGGATGGGGAATGGAAAGATTTATACTCCTTGCAGACAGCTGGTCATTTGCATTCTTTTTAGCAAGGCCACCTGGAGTTTTATCTCTGTCATCAGGGTCACCTGATTGGTGCAAATGGGTTGGAGCCTTCTTGGAACTGTTGAAAGGACTGTGTTGTACATTGGAGATAGATGTCTATCTCTCCCCCTCTGTTAAGAGAGGGCTGTTCAATTTGGACATAGATGGCTTCTTTGACCCCTCTTTCAAACCAGCAGTCCTCTCTGTCCAAACTGTATACTTTGCTATCTTCAAAAGAGTGGCTTTTGTCTTTTAAATGCAGATGGACTGCTGAATCTAGTCCTGATGGGTTTGTTCTCCTACGTTGTGCCATGCATTTATGAAGTGGTGTTTTGTTTTTTCAATATACAGTTCTGCACATGGCTCATTACATTGTACTGCATATACCATGTTGCTCAGTTTGTGTCTGGGTGTTTTATTCTTGGTGAAGGAAATGAATAATGAGTTACTCTTTTATAAAAGTGTTTAATGTACTAATAAGCTATAATGCTCTTTTCTGTTGCAAGCTAACCACAGGATGTACTTAGTAAAACAATATAGGATGACTTGCTACAAATTCTCCTGGAAGACAGGAACACACCCAAGGCAAGGCCACATTCAGTTAGATAGGAACATCCGCCCAGGACGAAGCTACCAGTGAATGAGATAAGATATCTGTTACTCTGAAGAAATTGTCACGCTGACTCCTTAGAGTATAGAATGACTTAAGAAATGACTTAAGAGAATAAAGTGGTGTGGGGAGGGCCTCTTGGGCATGGCGTGCATTGTGTAGAAGGTATAAAATGTATGGATTGTAGAATGTGCTTTGCTCTCCTTGTACTCAATCCACTTGGGAAGAGACGTGGAGGCCGCCTTTGCAAACATTTTTTGAAATAAACCTTTGAATTGTGAACCAGACTTGTCTTCTGTGAGTATTAAAATAATTGGGTCTCATATCTCACATTGGGGTGGACAAGCTTCTGCGTTAGTGTATTCTTGGGTTTAAAGTGTGTACATATATTGTGTTGGCTGAAGATCCTCATGAGCTTTCTGATATTCCTGCAACATATGGAATGTGGAAGAGGTAGAAACCAAAGCCCTAGACTCCTTCACAGGAATTCCATCCACTCACTGGTATAGGTATGTGATGATACTTGGGTCAAGAGCAAAACACAGGAATTGGAAGCGTTCACCAAACATATCAACTCTGTGGACAGATATATCAAATTCACACGGGAAGATATTAAGGAAAATAGTCTAGCTTTCCTGGACTGTGCAGTACACATTAAGGGAGACAGAAGCCTTAACATTGAAGTATACAGAACATCCCCCCACCCCAGATCTATATTTACATTTTTGTCAGCTAGCCTCCTGTTTGCTGCCATAGAAAAGGGGGGAGGGATTGTTAGAGAATTTTTCATTCAGCTTTGCAACTCCGGCCTGGATTTCGCCTATTTCTCCAAGGCCATTTCTGTTAGCTCTGGTATGCAGTGGCCTCTGGTTGCCTAGCTACAAGGGGGTTGGGCTGTACAGTTTGTTTCAAAATTGCTGTTTTCGTGTGCTTTGCCTCAGAGCTTGCCTGAAATTCCTTGCTTTCAGTTTGTTCCTAGTAAAAGTACTTTTCTCTAAAGCTATGGAGCCAAGGATTTTTCTTTCCTAGGAAATGGACAGAGGCAGCCCTGACACATTTTGATTCCCACCACCCACTGGAACACAAAATAGGAGTCATCAGAACCCTACACCACCGAGCTGAAGGCCTACCTACCAGCGAAGATGGGAAAGAAAAAGAACTAAAACACATCAAGGTAGATCTCAGAACATGTGGCTATCCCAAGTGGGCCTTCATCAAATTTCAAACAAGACCTTACAGGAGCTCCTCCAAAAGAGACAATGAAGAGAACAATAAACGAAGCAACGTTGTCATTTTACAGGAACATCGGAAAAGCTCAGGAGGATCTTCAGCCAACATAACTTACGTGCACACTTCAAACCCAAGAATACATTAAGGCAGAAGCTTGTCCACCCCAAGGATAAAACACCCAGACATAAACTGAGCAATGTGATATATGCAGTACAATGCAATGAGCTATGTGCAGATCTGTACATTGGGGAAACAAAACAACCACTTCATAAACACATGGCACAACGTAAGAGAACAAAACCATCAGGACAAGATTCAACAGTTCATCTGCATTTAAAAGACAAAGGCAACTCTTTTGAAGACGGCAAAGTCCACATTTGGGCAGAGAGGTCCGCTGGTTTGAAAGAGGGGTCAAAGAAGCCATCTATGTCAGAATTGAACAGCCCTCTCTCAACAGAGGGGGAGGGATACAACATCATCTATCTCCAATCTACAACACAGTCCTTTCAACAGTTCCAAGAAGGCTCCAACCCATTTGCACCATTCAGGTGACACAGATAAAACTCCAGGTGGCCTTAACGACTTGCTAAAAGAATGCAAATGACCAGCTGTCTGGAAGGGGTATAAAACCTTCCATTCTTCACCATCCAGTCAGAGCTGAAGAAGCTTTTTGGATGAGAAGTGAAACATTTTTTAAAAAAAATAAAAAAGTCCATTTGCCTTTGAAAAAAAAGCACCTTTGGGACATTTGTTTGGTTGCTTGATTTAGTGTTTCTGGGAAATTAGCCAGTATGTTTTGTAAACTAGAGTTTAAAGCTTAATAATTAACTCTTGGCTATGTTTGGCCACATTTCTTCTATGTAAGCAATTATCATGCTTGTTATATATATCTTAGATTCATGTTTGAAGTATAATTTCCTGAAATAGTTTGAAGAGGTTTTGATAATAGGAATTGTCATAATCTGAAAATTGAATTCTTTATGAAAATATTTGAACGAACAGCTTTGTAGCAAGAAATACACACAACAACTGCAAAACTGTGTTGTTTTTATTTTGGAACATGCAAATACAATCCATGCATCTGCCACTTTGAAAAAAACTTTTCATTTCATAGCAGATAAACCCAAAGATATTTTGGCTATCAACTTCCAATAAATGTTTCAAAATGCTTTACAGTGTAAAGAGAATAAGAAATTTAGCAAAATTTCAACAAACCAGTATAAAAAACAGATACAGATAACTTTTCAAGATGACATGCTGTAATGTAAAGAGTAATAATTTTGTTTATTTTTTTCCATAAAAAGTCTTCAACAATACAGTAGCTTAATCTTTATTTGTAAGCCTTTAGGCTACACATGCAAAAATGAAAGGGGGGAGGGGAATTTAAGTAAAAATCACAAAAACGTGCTATTTTCATTTTAAGTACAATAGTTGTAAATAGTAGTATATCTGAACTCTTGTCAAGTATGTAGGAAAGTTCATGGAGCTAGTGTCCTGGAAGACTCATATTCTGACATACATTTTGGTTTAATTGCTTTCCCATTATAATAGTCGACCACTTGATTTGGAACTTCAGCCAAAACACTTTTTGCTAATGCAGCTGGGGATGCCTGCAAGAAATGGCAGAAAATAATGTATGTTACTTCAGGTCTAATTGTTCCAACATTTCTTTATAACTGACAGTGCTGAGTTCATAACTCCCCTGTAACACTTGTTTGTTATGTTTATATCTCAACTTTTTTTTATAAGTTCAAAATGATGCATAGGTAGAAAGGAGGATATTATTTTATCCATACAGCAATCCTGTGAGGTGGAATGAATTAATTGACTTCCCAGTTCAAGGCCAGTCTCTTAGTTACTATTTTGCACTAGCTGATGAAAGATGTTTTACTTCAATCTAGTCATCACTTCTTAAAAAAACAAACCTTATACTAAACTTATACTATACTAAAAAAAACCTATACTATACTTATAACATAGCATTTACCCAGAAAGAAAACTGATCTGCTCTCTTCCTCCAAATAATTAGATTGGGATACCCTGAGAAATATTAATACAGGAAGATAGCAATAGCAATAGCACTTAGACTTATATACCACTTCATAGTGCTTTTACAGCTCTCTCTAAGCGATTTACAGAATCAGCATATTGCCCCCAACAATCTGGGTCCTCATTTTACCCACCTCAGAAGGATGGAAGGCTGAGTCAACCTTGATGTCATTGCAAGTGAGTAAATGCAAATTTGAGTGAAAATAACAAAGTGATTGAAATAGAGGCATCATCCGGAGAAGGGCAAAAATAATAGTTTCATCTCCTATTACCACCCTCTGCCCATCCTCACAATTTGTTGAAGGTGAGAATCTGCTTATGCCCATGAAATGCCACCATGCAAACAAGGAATAAAGAAAAATCAGGATCCTCAGTCAGGGAGAGTCTCCATATCAGATATTCCCATTATACATAGCAGATTACAAAGAGGAGAATAAGGCTACCTTATTGACTGAATCCATCCTTAGAATGATATATACAGTCCACCATTCCTTAAGCTCTTAGAATACATAAATATTGATATTACATTATGTCATGTCCCCAGGTATAAGGTTTTACATGACATCTACCTCTCCCCCCCTTGGAGGAGAAATAAATTTATCTATTTTTATATAGCGTACATTTTGTGTGGTATTATACATTGCAGTGGTGGGATTCAGCCGGTTCTCACTGGTTCAGTAGAATCGGTAGCTAACTGTTCAGTTCGGCGAACCAGCTGAAGCTTCGACCCTTCCCTCCCAGCCATTCCTCCCCTCGCCTGTCTCTCCTTGCTGCGCTGCTCAACTCATACTTTGGCTGAGAGTAAGGGACTATTGACAGCCTGCTTCCCCTTCCCTCCTTATGCTGCGCCTCTCTGATTGCTGCAGAGAGTCTCCCCTTTTGGGTTCTTTTTGTATGGGGCAGAGGGGGGCAGAAATTCCGTCTCAAAATTGGGGTCTGCTTCAGTCTCCTGCTGCGGGGCTTTGGGCGACGGCTAGATGAAAACGCCTCTGGTGGCGAAGAGTCGGAGGGCCTCATTCCAGTGGGACTGCATTATGGCCTGGAACTGGCTGACCATCTTGGCCCACTGAGCCTCCAGGCGCCAGTGCCTGGCCTTGCACTCCCGCAGGTCTTCCCTCTGCTTGGAAAGTCTATGCTTGTAGGTGAGGTGCTTCTGCTGAGCCTCCTTCTTGGCCAGATCCAATTTGAACTGAGCCAGCTGTTTTGCCACCACTTTCTCGTGGTGGCTGCTTAGCTCCAACAACTGCTTCCTGTTGGGGCCCTAAGGAGCCCGGGTGGCGAGGAGTGGCTGGGAGGGGAGGGGCGAAGGGAGGCCGGGTGAGATGCCCCTTGAAGTGGGTGACGTCAAGTTGGCCACGCCCACCCAGTAACATGACCACCCAGCCATGCCCACCCAGCTGGTCATTAGGGCAGAGAACCAGCTGTTAAATTATTTGAATCCCACCACTGATTACATGACTTCTACTCTTACCCACTCCTATAATCAAAATGTCACACATGATGACATGGTATAAAGTAACATCTGTATCTCTCTTCTTTGAGATCTTAAGGAAATGTTGACTGTAAATACTATTCTATGGTTAGATTATGTGTTTACCTTTCTGTAACACTAATGAGTACCGGGATCCAAATAGCGCCTACAGCTAATGCAATATATATACAGTAGTCATCTAAAGTGCTGTGGTCCAATTCCTAAAAGGGGACTGAATTTTGTAGAAAAATCTGGTTATCTATGTTGAAAATTTTAAATATAGAATGAAACTAGTCACAAATTGCTCCTGGTGGTCAATACAAGTTGACTGATGGCTTGAAGACTTAAGCATATTTGTTCCAACAAGTGGTTAAGGTCCCATGCTAGAAACCAGGAGACTATGAGTTCTGGTCTTGCCTTAGGTATGGAAGCCATCTGGGTGACTTTGAGTCAGTTGCTCTCTCTCAGCCCAATTCACCTCACAAGGTTGTTGTTGTGGGGAAAATAGGAGAAGGAAAGAATATTAAATATTAGATTAAATTAACAGAGTTGGAAGGGACCTTGTATGTCATCTAGTCCAACCCCCCTGCCCAAGCAGGAGACCCTACACCATTTCTGACAAATGGCAGTCCAATCTCTTCTTGAAAGCCTCCAGTGATGAAGCTCCCACAACTTCTGCAGGCAAGCTGTTCGATTGGTTGATTGTTCTCACTGTCAGAAAATTTCTCCTTATTTCTAGGTTGAATCTCTCCTTGATCAGTTTCCATCCATTATTCCTTGTCTGGCCTACAGGTGCCTTGGAAAATAGCTTGACCTCTTCTTCTCTGTGGCAGCCCCTCAAATACTGGAAGACTGCTATCCTGTCTCCCCTGGTCCTTCTCTTCATTAGACTAGCCATGCCCAGTTCCTGTAACCGTTCTTCATATAGCTCCTGCAACCGTTCATCGTATGCTTTAGCCTCCAGTCCCCTAATCATCCTGGTTGCTCTTCTCTGCACTCTTTCTAGAGTCTCAACATCCTTTTTTATACTGTGGTGATCAAAACTGGATGCAGTATTCTAGGGGTGGTCTTACTAAGGCTTTATAGAGTGGTATTGATCTTGATCACTTGATCTTGATTGTATCCCTCTGTTAATGCATCTTAGGATTGCATTGGCTTTTTTGGCTGCCACTGCACACTGCTGGCTCATATTTAGCTGGTTGTCCACTAAGACTCCAAGATCCCTCTCACAGTTACTGCTATTAAGCCTGGTTTCACCCAGTCTATAACTCAAGATATATTTGCTATCTTGAGTTATTTATAAAAATAATAAAGGTGGGATAAAAATATTTTCTTTAAAAATATTTGTTTAGGAAGAATAGCCACTGAACTTAATGGAATGTATTACAGAGTAAGCCTTTTTCTAGATGAGTCCAGATTTCCAGTTTTTCCAAGGTAAATATATCTCTGAATTTGTGAATGTATGCATATACAGACATATAGACACAGACATGCAGATACACACACACACACACACACACACACACACACACACACACCTGTATATTTACATGAATGTATATTTACAGATTTATTCATTAAATCAATATGCCATACATTTCACATCTAAGACATTATCTCTCTCTCTCTCTCTCTCTCTCTCTCTCTCCCCCCCCCCCGGGGCGAGCTAAGACATTATCTCTCTCTCTCTCTCTCTCTCTCTCTCTCTCCCCCCCCCCCAGGGCGAGGGCCACAGTGAAAAACCCTCTTCTATTCATCCCACCAGCTGAAATTCCATAATAGATGGGGTCTTCAGTAAGCCCCTTCCATTGGAGCAAGTAGAGTGGGCTAATCCCATTGGGGCAAGTTGATAGGATAGGCAATTTGCATTAATTTTTATGAGTAACAAGTAAATTGATAAGATCAAGAAGCTGATCAGTGTGCGATTTTGTGCTTTTTTCTGTTTAATCTTCTTTTAGAGGAGAATAATTGGTTCCTGAACTGGTATCAGGGTGGTATTAGTTTTGTAGTAGATTTAATAATATCAAAATAGATTGCATTTTTAAAAGTCTGAATGATGATATTTCTTTTGTGTTTATGTTATATTGTTATTTTAACTAGCACATGTTTCATCTTGTTGTGACAACAGTAGTGTCCTCCAGTGCCAGGTTGTAATTCTGTAATACCCAGATCAAAACTTCGAGCGTTACATCTCCCTCTTCCCCATATTAATCGTCATTCTATAATATTTTCATTGTTTTATGCTTCTATATTCTAATATTGCGACTTTTTGAGAAAATTATAAATGTACTTTATCAAACAAGTATTATTATGTAAATACACATAATCTATATTTAACTGATTTGTCAGTTGTTTGCTGGTGGGCTAGGTATATATTCAAAGAGACAAGCATTTACCATACACTTCAGTAAAATCATCCTTGAATTTCTATCTGAATTATGTGTGGATATTATTGTGATAGGTATAATATTTATGGGTGGAATCCCTGAACTAAGAAATAATGCCTTATCAAAAAAATATGGTTGAAACAAATCTTACATGTTTGAAGTTTCTGAATGGCACAAACTGAACAATGTCTCGTAGAACTGGTTCTCCCTTGGGAGACCGCAGGATGCCATCGTCCCCATCAAGCATCTGCATGTCACTGAAATCAGCATTTCCGACTCCAACAATGATGACCGACATGGGGAGGTGAGAGGCATGGACGATGGCTTCACGTGTGTCAGCCATGTCTGTGATGACCCCATCCGTCAGAATCAACAAAATGAAATATTGCTAAAGGGTAGAAAGGGAACATCAGCATTTGAATGTATTTCTGACAATTATTGCTAAAAACAGTGCTGCTGAGATTCCCTGGCAATTGCATACTGTAACTAGCTTTATGGCACTTTTCATTGATGATGACTGGAGGTGGAAAGTTAAATAAATATAATCAGATCAAAGAAAATATAATAAATTTATTCTACAGGAAGTATGAAGGCAACAGTAAGATATGCTTCCTTGGGAAGAGTTATATAATCATTCGTGTAGACAGGGGTCATATAATATGGTAGGCTCCTTTGTGATTTAGCTGGCTTTGGCTCATGTTGTTTGAATCAGCAGCTATTTGCTAAATCGTATGTTGTATGCATGTTGTATGAACCTACCATAACTCAATCATAGGTATTTTTCTCAGCCAGTAAATATCAGGAAAGTGTCTGATAAAAAGTAGAAAGAATCCAAAGAAAGAATCAAAAGATTTCTGAAAGTAATTAGTTTAATGGCACCAGTATCTAATTTGGATGGCAACTATAAGACTTTGATACTACTAAGGCACTACTTTCTCAACCTATGTATGTATTGCTGGCTGCCCCTTCCTCTTGCTAAAAAACCCTCCTCAATATATAAATTTTTAAAATAAAGGTAACAGAAATTATGAGCCATATAAAGAGTGACAATAATTATCTTTAATTACTACATGAAAAGAAATGCCACAAATTTTCTCACAACTTAACTTACAATGAAAATATATGGAATTACTACACAATACTTGTAGCAGAACTGGCACCAACTACTGTGTGCATAAATTAGCAGCAATATAAAGTAGTATAATAAGACATTCTGTTTTTGAATTACTCACACAATAATATCATGAGTACCAGTAGTGGGTTCTAAAACCCGTTGCTACCGGTTTGCGCGCACGCTTGCGCGCGCGACGCTTCTGCACATGCACAGAAGCGTCCCGGGTGGGTGGGCAGAGTGTCCTGCCGCCGCCGCTGCTACCAGCTCTAAGAACCGGGCCAAATCGGGAGCAACCCACCACTGATGAGTACCTCTTTTATGTGACATAGAAATCTAGGACATAGGGCTGACATAAGATGCACGTCAACATTATGCATTCAATTGTAGCTAAACATAGCTAACTTAACTACAATTTGTATTCATGAATGGGTAAGCAGATATTTTATAATTAGTATCAAATCTAGCTAATAATACCTTAAAATAGCAATAGGAAAAGCACATGGACTTATATACTTCACAGTGCTTTACAGCCTTCTCTAAGCGGTTTACAGAGTCAGCATATCGCCCCCAGCAATCTGGGTCCTCATTTTACCAACTTCGGAAAGATGAAAGGCTGAGTCAACCTTGAGTGGTTGAGAATTGAACTGCCAAACTCCACAGTCACCAGAATTAGCCTCAATATTGCATTCTAACCACTGCGCCACCATGGCTCTTAAAAACTTAACTTAGTTTTTTTTATACATTTTTGGAAATGAATACTCTTATGACCATTTCCACAATGAAAACCATCATGAATAAAAAACATAGAATGGGTCCAATTGAAAGAGTGAGGGAAATTATCTGCTTTTATGTTTGTACTGCCCAGATGCTGAAGCATCAAAAATGGGTTAAAGTATGTCAATGTATATCTAAACTGATATTTTCTGCTCTCAGAAGGAATGGTTTCATAAAGTAGTTTGTTATTTTCCATGATCCTTACCGATGCCTCCTTGGTGTTTGTTTCTTCTGATGCTGATTTAGCCACCTTTTGGATGATGGGAGCAATATTGGTTGGTCCATAAAGCTGAAGCTTTGGGAGGCAATTCTGATATGCTTCCACAACCCCTTGAATCCCTTGTAAAATAACAAGATGAAGAAAAAATTGGGATGAAGGCAAGGACTGAGCAAATTCCTTGGGAAGGAGGACATGACTCCAAGTTTTCTTCCAAGTGAAGTTGTTTTAAACAATTCATGTAATCTTATTCATGAAAGTGATCAGCTAGACAGCCTATATAATCTTCCCAGCCATGATTCTGAAATAGTTGAAAGAAAGCGACTCTCCCCGCTGACCTGACCTCATTTATATGACATGTAATACATAATTCATGAACTAGCTCTCTTCCTTGCTATCAGCATTCAACTGTGCATTTTATAGATATTAACTGTCCCAAATATTAGAACTGTTACGTATTGAATATAGTTGTGTTAAGCCCAGCTAAAGTGAAACTAACCTTTAGATGACCCTAACTGTTAACTGTTTTGGAGGGAAACTTAGAACATTCATATTTGGGCAGGCTCTTTCTAGTATTATGATTGGTTAAGGCCCTGTGGGCCCAGAGTATAAATTACAGGGATTTGCCTGTTGTTCTCCAGTTCAGTTTGAGTCAATAAATGCTGTTGTATCTATGCTGGTCTTTCTTGCCTATTGCAACCCACTACACAATGGTGGCAACGAAGGTGGGATGCTGCAGAGGAGAGAGCTGCTGCTAACCAAGAGACTGAAATCACTGGGTGTCAGACCGGGTAAAGAGCCCTGGTGGGACCACGCTCCCCGCCCTGCCTGCCAGTAAGACACACTGGAGGCACAGATGCACATGAGGGATCCATCCTCAGGACTCCTAAGTGCAGTCCAGCTCCAACTGCAGCAGTACAGGCATTAACCAGCACCACAGGGGCCTTCTCAAAATGGCTAATCTGGGAAGGCTCAACGAGTTCGATATTACTCACCCGGAACAGTGGAGCTCATACGTCTCCCGAGTAGACACCTATCTCCGGGCTAACCAGGTCACGGACGATGGCCTGAAGGCAGCAACCCTACTATGTGTTTGCAGACAAGCCACGTTTGATATCACTGAAAACTTGATAGCACCGCCAAGTGTAGAGACAGTGGCCTACGCAGACCTCAAGAAAAAATTAAGTGGACATTTTGAGCCTAAATTCTCAGTCATTGCCCGGCGCCATGCATTCAAGCAATGTGAACAGAGATCCGGGGAATCTGCAGCAGAGTTTGTGGCAGCCCTTCGCCAAGCTTTGCGCCAATGTGAGTTCCCTGATCTGGAAGATCGTCTCAGAGACAGGCTTGTTTGCGGCCTGCATAATAGTGAATTACAGCAGCTCCTATTCACCAAGGAGAAACTGACTTTCCAAGACGCATTGAAGGAAGTCATGGTGGATGAGGATGCTGGAGGGGCCATGAAGACTCTCCGGACACCAAAAATACACACCTTCCCCCCAGCAATCCACCAAGAGACTGCAGAAGGCTCAAGGAAAGTCAGTGAGATCGAAGAAATTGATCGCTTGTGGAGAGAGCCACCTGGAAGGCCACGCTCCACAGAGCAAGCAACTCCCCCACTGAGCTGCGCAAGCTGCAGGGGACAGCATGAAAGAGCAGAGTGCAGATTCCATACAGCAGTATGCCATGCCTGTGGAAAGCAAGGGCACATTGCCAGAGTTTGCAGAGGTCATCAGCGGGAAACGAAACCTGTGACACAGCAGCACAAAGGGAAAGGGCCCCCAGGACAGAACAGAGTTGAATACTGCTCAGAAAGGTGTAGCATCCAACGCACAGGAGCCCAACGCCCCATCAAAGAAAAGATAAGACCAACTAAAATTTCAAGCGGTCCCATGCTCCATGGAGCTAGATACTGGATCGGCCCTGTCCATTATCTCCTCTATGACTTTTGACCACATCTGCAAATGTAGCCGATGGCAGATCCTGCTCAAATCATTGAGCTTAGTGCTAACGGACTTCCAGAGTCGCCGTGTTCCCCTAAGGGGCGAAGCTACCATTAGAGTACAATTCAGAGAGTTTGAGGGTTCCCTCAGCGTAGTGGTAGTAAAGGGGCTGTGCACCAGCATCATAGGACTGGACTGGTTTGAGGCCCTGGGCATCAGGGTAATGGGCATCCATTGAACCCAAATAGACAATCTAGAAGCTGTATGCCAACAATATGCTGACATATTCAGCACTGAACTGGGACAATACAAAGGGGCACCCATTGCACTCAACCTTGATCCAGAAGTAACTCCAATCCGATTAAAACCGTGCAGGATTCCCTTTGCATTGAATCCTAAAATTGATGCGGAACTAGACAAGCTGGTACAGCAGGGAGTGCTCCAAACCGTGGATTGCAGCCATTGGGAGACTCCTATAGTGACCCCAGTTAAGCCTAACGGAGACGTTCGCATCTGCGCAGACTACAAGTGCACCATAAACAAAGCACTACAGCAGCATGCTTACCCTGTACCAGTGGTAAGCCACATTCTCGCCTCGCTCCAGGGAGGCCGAATCTTCACTAAGCTAGACCTCACCCAGGCCTACCAGCAGCTACCGGTAGACGACGCTACCGCAGAAGCACAAGAGGTGCATTCCGAGTGCGCCACTTGCAGTTTGGGTAACACCAGGGTTGTTCCAAAGTATTATGGAACGAACACAAAGAACATTCCTGGCATCTGCCCATACTTTGATGACGTCCTGATCACAGGGGAATTAGCGGCAGTCCTGGTGGAATGTCTCCACGCAGTACTCCAACGTTTCCGCGAGGCAGGCATAAAACTCAAGAGGGAAAAGTGCCAGATCGGCGTGGAATCCACAGAATTCCTGGGTTTCCGCATCAACACTGCCGGAATCCACCCATCTGAAGCAAAGCTAAAGGCAATTCAGCAAGCCCCCACACCAAAATCCAAGGGGGAGCTCCAAGCATTCCTGGGCTTGCTCAATTTTTACCACTCCTTCTTACGGCATTAGGATGCCCTGGCAGAACCGCTACACCGTCTACTGGACAAACAAGCACCCTGGGTCTGGTCGAGCACTCAAGACAAAGAGTTCAAGGCGGTAAAATCATTGCTATCTTCAGATTCCGTCCTAGCTCATTTCAACGAAACCCTACCAGTAACACTAGCCTGTGACGCTTCACCATATGGCATTGGGGCAGTACTAAGCCACAGGATGCCAGATGGTAGAGAGGCCCCCATCACATACTATTCTAGACATAACTATTCTTATCACCAGCTGAAAGGAACTATGCCCAGATAGACAAGGAAGCCCTTGCCATAGTGGCGGGCATTAAGAAGTTCCACGACTTCTTATATGGACGAACCTTCACCATCTTTACAGACCACAAACCGCTGCTTGGTCTTTTCACAGCTGACAAACAGACACCACAGATCCTGTCGCCGTGATTGCTACAATGGTCCATTTTCATGGCTGCATACTTGTACCAGCTAGTCCACAAGCTGGGCAAGGAAATGGGCCACGCCAACGCTCTCAGCTGACTGCCTCTACTGCAGACTGAGCCGGATCCGGCCCCAGCTTGTCATATTCTGACGATCCAGGACCTGCCTGAAGCATCCCTACATGCAGGGGACATTGCAGCTGAAATCACCACGGTCAGAATGCTTAGCCGTGTTCTCAACTGGGTGTTAAGGGGATGGCCAGAGGCCCAGCCAGGCCCTGAGTTCCAACACTATGCTTCTTGAAAAAATGAACTGTCGGCTGATAATGGATGTGTGCTGTGGGGCAGCAGGGTCATCATTGCACCCAGTCTTCGCCCCAAGGATTCCCTACACGAGAGGCACCCAGGAATTGTTCGAATAAAGGCTCTAGCCAGGAGCTACTTGTGGTGGCCAGGCCTGGACAAAGACATTGAGAATCAAGTAAGGAGTTGCCAGGTCTGTGAAGAAACCCGACCGGAGATGCCACAAGCACCAGTGCACCGCTGGGACACCACGCATGCCCCATGGTCTCGCGTGCACATTGACTTTGTGGGAAGCTTCCAGGGGCAGGTGTTCCTGATAGTAGTGGACAATTATTCCAAGTGGTTGGAAGTGGCACTGGTCTCATCGATGACAACAACCAGGGTCATCTGAGAGTTGTGCCAGCTGTTTGCCACGCATGGTCTGCCAGATGTAAACATGTCCGACAACGGGGCACAATTCACAGCAGAAGAGTTTCAGTCATTCCTCAATGCTAACATGATTCGGCACGTAACATCTGCCTCATTCCACCCTGCGACTAATGGTCAGGCCGAACGAATGGTCAAGACCACTAAGGAGGCGCTCAAGCGGATGACGAATGGGGACTGGAATCACCGCCTGGGGAACTTCCTCCTATGTCAACCCACAACTCCCAGTACAGCAACAGGTCGCAGCCCAGGGGAGCTGAGGTAGGGCCACCGGCTCACAACGAAACTCGACCGACTTCACCCAGACAGAGTAGTGACAGAGACGGCTCAGCCAACCCCCCCCCAGGAACTTACAGCCGGGTGAATTGGTCTGGGCCAGGAACAATGGGAATGGGGCACCTTGGGTGGCAGCTAGGGTAACTAAGGTAATGGGCCCATTGTCATACGAGGTTACTCTGGGGAATGATCATACAATCAGATGCCACATTGATCAGTTACGGCGTCGGCAGGCCAGGCCAGGCCAGTTCCGGATGAGGATCCCAAGGCTTTATCAGACCCACTAGAGAACTGTTTTCCTCCGAGTTTGCCTACACCACCCGTGGCCGCCTCCAGAGAAACGGACGTACCAAGGGCCGTAGAGCCGCCGCCACTCATGGGCGACCAAAACAGCCATCAAGACTCTGTTCAATTGGAGATGGATAATACTCCACTTAAACAGGACTCTCCAGTAACATTATGGCAGTCCACCAGGATCCGTGGGCCCCCAGCTTATCTCAAAGACTATGAATATTGAACAGACTGAGGGTAAGAACTATCCTAGGGGGGAGGGGTGTTATGTATTGAATATATATATAGTTGTGTTAAGCCCAGCTAAAGTGAAACTAACCTTTAGATGACCCTAACTGTTAACTTCAACTGTTTTGGAGGGAAACTTAGAACATTCATATTTGGGCAGGCTCTTTCTAGTATTATGATTGGTTAAGACCCTGTGGGCCCAGAGTATAAATTACAGGGATTTGCCTGTTGTTCCTCAGTTCAGTTTGAGTCAATAAATATTGTTGTATCTATGCTGGTCTGTTCTTGCCTATTGCAGCCCACTACACAACAAGAACCCTTTGCAAATATGATTATTTTATATGCCATAGAAGCCTTTGCTAATAATGCGAGCATCAGAAAAATGTTATAATTTTAGACGTTTATAGAGATTAATTATTAGATGGAAATTACCTGGTACATTTTGTTTTCTCTCACTGTCCTTAGTACTTTTGGACTAAGCCATTATATGGCCTTTCTAAAGACCTGCATTTTATCAAGAAATTTAAAAATGAAATCTTGGAATAAGAACTAGATCTTGAATAAGAAAGACTTGTCATGGATCATTGCTGCTGCTGCTACTATTGACATCGTCATTCTTCTCAAAGAGAGCTATATATAAAAATCATCTTTTTTTAGAAAAGCAATCTAGTAAAGCAATAAATTATAAACAAATTCCCATAAACTAAATAATTAAAATGTGGGTGTACAACAAATTAAAACAAGAGTTTAGCAACAAACTTGTTCTAAGGTATTAGGTATAAGGTAATTAATCTACAAATTATTGAATTTCTATTCTCATTTAATAGTTATATGTAATCTTTTCTGGATTCTCTAATTGATTCACATTTAAGAATATGAAAGTAATACCTATACAGGAATTTGTCTTAATACTGAGTCCAATTATTGAAGGTCCAACCACTTTCAGTTCTGCAGGGAGATATCATTCCCAGCTATACCTGAAGTGCTGGACATTGATCCTGGGAAGTTATGTGTGAAGTGCATTACATTTAACACTTCTCATATCACCCTTCCACTGAGTATGAGCTCTAAGAAGCAAGCAAAGGACACTGAATATGAAATCAGTACTGTACAGATATATAGATTGAAATAAAAAGTTTGGGCTCAACAATTGATGAAAAGTACAGTAAACAGCAGAGCTGCATTACGTTGTTTGCTGAGAAAAAAAGCTGGTTACCTGCACATTCTGGATTATCTTCATTAAAGTTGATTGCAAAATCATGAGATACCTGTGGATAAAGCCAACCCCCCCGCCCAAGAATTAGATTCATTTTTGCTCTAAAAATAATTCTTGTTTCCCATTGGCAAGTGGAGAATTCAAATTAATTTTCTTTTAGAGATGCAATACCAAATGCTTTCCAAATAATTATTTATTGTGTTGCTTCAAAGTTGCAGATTTTGTGTGGTGCCTTAAGGAAGAGTATTTAAACAATTCAAGTCAAGAGTATTTTCTAAAGTAGAAGAAACAAGAATGGGAAAACATTCAGTGAATTCATATCCAAATGTGAACTTACCTAATTTTGCATTTTCCAACCATTATATGACTCAAAATTTAATTACATTCAAATTTGTAGTTCTTCAAATTCTGCACTACAGTTTCTAATAATAATAGTAATATTAAAGCCTGTAAATTATAGAAAAATATTTATGCATATATTGCAAAAAAAACCTACATATACCCATGAAAATAATGCACAAGCATTTTATTGGGGAAACTACTTGAAAAATGTTTATAATACCAAAGAAAGTATTTTGCTGCAAACTTGAATTAATGTTTATAAAACTATCCTGAAAATTGCTATAAATCTTACATCCAAATTTTCAGTAACTGCAAACAATCTCCAAAACTAGTCTCTTTAGATTGAACTGACCCATCCATTAATTTCAATCTAGGAGAAGCTGCTACTGATTTAGTGAAGTGAAGGAGAACCATAGCCCAGAACTGTACTGTTCAATGACGCTTCCTATTTCATGTAATAGTGTCCTTTCTGAAATCAGGCTGTTATATAAATTTGGAAAATTGGTTGAAACAGAATTTTTCTGAAGAGCATAATCAGGTAGGCCATTTTTATTCCTTGCTGTTTTAAGTGATTTTAAACTTTTTTTTTACATATGTTCGTTTTTTTATTATACTAATAACAGGAAATATTTAATGATTATGTAGCAATGAATGAATGAATAAATAAATATATCTCTTCCCTGTTTTTTTTTTTAATTTAGACTAGGTCAAAACATAAGCTACATTAACTTAGTCCAATAAATAATATTTATACCCCAGAAAGTAGAATGCTCTTCTAAACACTCATTAAAAAAATGCACCTTTCTTATCTAATGTTACATAGGTCAATGGTGCGTGTCCCCCCGGGGCGGCCACAATGTCATCACAGGGGGTCCACAAAAGCTTGAAGAATGTAAATCTTAAGTTAAGTCTTGAGGTCCGTGGCCATGGTCCGTGACTACAAAAGATATTAAAAGTGGTCCGTAGTAAAGAAAAGGCTGAGAACCACTGATACAGGTAATTTAAATACTTTAATACAGAGGTATATAATGTGATGGATTAGTTTATATTATCATATAGCTAAGACATGCTCTCTGATGTTGATGAAGGGAGTCATGAAGCCTTTAAGACAACAACAGGTAGAAAAGCACATGTTAATTTCAGAGATGGGACGTATTAGAAAAAGATTCAGATTGATTTTCCTATATTGCCTGAGGAATAAAAGAGAAGGAAGGGAAGATATGGAAAGTTCTATTACTATAGCTTATTTCAATAAAATACAGTTGTAGTCTTCCTGTGGAGTCATTTCTCTGGTCTGGCCTATTTTGAAGGGCTAACCATCTATGAAGTCTCTAATCTGTCTTTATTTCATTCACAAGATTCTTTTCAATAAAAAAATAATGGAAGATGACATATTGCAAAGCAACACCTTTCTGCAATCTGACTTCTGGGCTGACATAATAAAATAAAAATGATTGGAATTCACTAATTTATTTGGAAGCATGTGAGAACTACAGAACTTTGGTAGTCCTGAATGGGTGGCTAGAACTACACATATATTATTCTCCTCCCAAATGTACTCAGTTATCCACAGTTATATTTTTTTCATTGAAGCCATTTATATCCACTTGCCCCAAAGATTGTCTGTATGGGGTCCTGTTAATTTTGCTTAATATGGCATCCATCTTCCTTTTCATCCCTACTACTTGGCACTCATTCCTTAGTTACAAAACATGGTCATCTTTGTTCAGAGACCTTATCAAAACAAAAGTCTTCTCAAAAGTTATTTTAATTCCAGCCCTCTAAAGCTCTGATAACCATCCAAAATATCAACTGTACTGTATGCTAAAAATAAACCTGGTCACAACAGGAGGAGAAATTGAGTGGTATGAGAAACTTTCTCATGCGGAAAGCCGTAAAGGTCTTAAAATTATCTTCATTGGTTTGAAATTCAGAATTATGCATAACATGATGCTATTTGAGCGGAGAGCCCCCAAGCTGTAAATCATGCAGATGAATCTAAAATTGCTTCTGCCTCGCCTCTTTATTCCCTCCTGCCATTCACACCATTGCTTCCCTCTCCAGTAACTTATACATTATGCTAGAGACATCAAGAAAATGAGGAAGCTTCACCTGTTCACCTACTTTATAGTCGGGAGGTATCCTGGCTCCAAAGCCATACACTGGGAACATTTTATCACTGAAATTAAGATAGACAAGGATTGTTGATCTTTGTTACACTGATCTCATTTCATTTTTCCTCCTCCACCAAATTCATAAATAGATTACAAGGCAGAAAAAAGTTATGAAAGAGAAAGGACCCACTACATATCAATTACATAGGTTTCACCTACCTCAGCTTGCAAATATAATTTTTTCTATATGAGATAGCTAGGTTCTTGCCTCTACTTTGATAACTAGTAAGCCATTATGGCAGTTAAGGTCTATTCTGTTAAAAAAAAATCAAATAGGCCTTTGAGCTAAACTTCCCTTCTGCTGACTGCACCTGGATTTCTTAGACGTTTTATGAAAGTAATTGGCTGTTGCCTTCTTGGGTTTTTCTTTACTTCCCACTTCATTTAGCAATCCTAGAATTCCCAGTTAGTTCCAATACTAATTGGAGCTTTTCATGTCAATTGACTAGATGTCATCTAATAATGTACCCTTCAAGCTAAACGATTTGTCTGAAGTATTTGAAGGCAAAAATCTTTGGCCTGGTTAGCTTGCGTTTGATATGATTTTGCTGAATTTGATTAATTTGCAATTTACTTGAAAAAATATTTCACTTCAAGTGTGTTAAATTGCAACCATAATATTTTTAATAAAATAAGTTTATACAACTGCTTCTCTTCGCCATTTAACAGCATCAAAAGATTTTGTATTTTTAGCAGCATTTATAGCAATATACTGTACATGTATATAGCAAAGTACATGCTATTCTATTATATATTGACAGTAAGTCTTGGGCATCTGTGCTAGCTTGTAATTAGCCTTTATATCTATAACAATATCCATACCTGTATCCATATCCATATTTACCTCTATCTGTATCAAAAAGTGAACTGGCAATTAATTTTATGCTAACTATCCTACTGTTACAACCTCTTGAAAAAAATGCTTATTTTTTTAAGTTGTCAGTGCTATAAGAAGCTCTTAACACCTGGCTTTTCCCCCAGGAATTGGATTGGGATGGGGGAGGGGGTATTGTGCTCATCTTGATTATTTTGGTTGTCTTATATGCAATAATGTTTTAGGATTTTTGTTTGTTTCTTGGGGTTTTTATTTTTTTGAAGCTATTGTCATAGTAGTTTTTATCTTGCATGCTGTTCTGAATTGCATGTGATTAGGCAGCTATATAAATTGATTGATAGATTAAATAAACATATGTCAAGTATAGAGGTTGATTGCTTAATTTTACATAATTTGTATGTCTCTAGAAGCCCTACAAACCTAAGGTAAGATGACATAATTGCTGCATGATAACATTATTTTAAAATAAATATTGCTTTTAAAAAAAAGAAATTAAAATATATGGGCCTACTTTAATCACTGTTCTGTTAGTTTTGTCCTTAAAAAATAAAACAAATTGCTGCTTAATGCCTTTGGGAAGCTGAACTTGCTGACTAGCAGGAAATGTGTGCTTATAATTGAGCATTAAGTATGTGAAAATAGAAAACACAAATATGCTACCTACAAAAGGGGTAATTAATGAACGTGAGGAATATACTTGCCCTAACAGAAACTTCTAAAAGGTATTTCCTAATGAATTAACCAACAAATTAATTATAACAAATATTATACCCATACACTTATCTGATTAACAGTAAGAGTACAGTGCTGACAAAGGAATGCCAACCTTCCTTACTTATTAAATGAGTCTCAAATGTGCAAGCTAATCACAAAATACTTTATCAACACATTTTTACTCATGAATATAAAGCAAGGAATAAATACAGGATTGAAAATAAGAAACAGTGTAGCTGCAGTCCCATAAAATGGTAAACCAGGATTCAATATCTGCATTTACTTGTTATTTATGAACACAGACAACCTGAGTATCCTTAGCTATATTGATTGCCCATGTTTTGTGATAGATTAAAATATATACTTTACATGTCAGCATTTAAAATGTTTATGAATATCCAGAAACTTCACAGCAGATAAGGAAATTGGTAAACATTTGTTAGAAGGCCAATAGTCTATTAATACAAGTTGTTTGTTTGCATTTTGGTCCTACTGATCTACAGGATAATAAATATCAAACCCAAACAATCATCATGTGCAAAAATCCATATAAAACCAAGTAAGGCCTCCACTTTACTAGAGAGTATTCAGTCTCCAAAAGTAGAAGCGGAAACTGAGTATCTGTCTCCAATGTGCATAATAGCAGTCATGGCTCCTTTAAGATATCACAGGTGTTGCTTCTTTAAGGCTGCCACTTGCTCCAAAGCTCCTGTTGACAACTGAATCTGCAGTGCCACATAGCCTTAATAAATATTAGTTAAAATCCCAGTTCTGTTATATTATGGGAGAAGACCACAGACTGGTCTAAAGCAGGGATTCAACACAGGTATAATAAATGGTAAAACTATGCAGCCTTTCAGATTCAAGGGCAAAAAGGTGCTTTGCAACATTCTTGGCATAAATATGTCCCCTATCTGTAATCCTTTCAAGAAGCTGTACTTTTCCTCAGACTGGAAAACATACATGCTGATGCATACCTACACAATTATTTTATCATAATTTGGGGCATTTGAAAAGAAGGAAAAAGTGCAGTTTTAAAAATTAACAGACCAATTTCAACATGTTTCCAAGTGGAAATTCATCCACTTACATCAGTCACATCATTTGCACAATATCTTTGTGACTCATATGATATGACTTGCTCCCCTTACTCTTCCTTTCCTTGGTACCCAAGTAGATGAATTTCCAATTGGATGCCAAGGAAAGGAAGAGAAAGGGGAGCAAGTCATGTCATATGAGTCACAAAGACATTGTGCAAATGATGTGACTGATGTAATTTGCATTAGCTATAGACTTCATGATAAGCATGATGTCATTGTAGCTTATTCATTTTACTGAATGTTTTTTTCAACTCTTTTTTTAGCTCAGATCACCTAGATTTTAGATCACTTACTCTATACATTAAAGATAATATGTTTTTTTAAGTAGCTAGCTCTTGAAAATGTGCTCAGTCATAGTAAAATTATGAAAAATCATGTTGCAACCCATTTTGGAAGCAAATGTAGAAAAATTAGAGGCTAGCAATAGTTTCATGGCTCATACAGATGACCTATGAGCCATGGATTGGTTATCCTTGCCATAAATTATGTAATTTGGAATGAAAGGCAAGATAGATATAGTACCTAGGATTAGGCCAAATTATAAATTAAAATTAAAATCACAACTTGCAAAAAAGGGAAACATAACGATTTCCAGGAATGTACCAGTACATTGTCATGAGAAAACCTTAAACTTTGCTTAATGGATTCTAAATTGTAGAAATTGTCTATTGATTAAATATGCAGTTCCTACAACTATATTAAGATGTTGTATCATTTTGTGGGCAAAGGGTTGAGTGATGGCCCTTGATTATAGTCAATTCTTATCAAAGTCTTTGGCTTCCACATATGTAATTGTTCCCATTCTGGAGATTTTATTCTAATTTTCAGAAGTTTCATTTATGCTACTCCAGCAGTATTTAATTCAAGTCCTTCACCTCTTTGAAAGGCAGCATCATTATGATGCAAATAGCAATGCCTTGAAGTAAGCAACGCCTTGAAGACACCAGAAAATACCTCAAGAATAAATCAGAAGCAGTAACAGTTGTCAGCATTGTGGTATTTCTATCTGGTATACACATTCATGACACTTCATATGACATTCATTATAATATATTTCAAGTGAACAGAAGAAATGTTACTACTTTAGAGAGAAGATATTTAAACCCAAATTATAGTATTAAACATAACACAGATTTACCCAATAAATAACATGCAATTTTACTTTATCACTATATGGCACTTGCAAATCAAGTGTTTAATAAAAAAATCTTGGAACAGCCAATACTAAAGGCTTAGAACTGTTTTAATCCGTAGTTTGAATTACTTATCAATAATTATTTGAGTCATAATTCAAAAGAAGGTTCAAATGAGTATTATGCCAGATCAGACATATGTATGTACATTTTATATTTTATTGTTGCTGTAGCAATGGAAGCTGTGGGAGCTATTTGAAAATATGCATATCCAAGTTTAAGGAAATAGTTGATGTTTAGAGTCCAAATTTCTAAACAACATTTATGAAGTTCTAGGGATTTCTAATCAAGATCTCACTAGGTAGTATTTATCAAAACTCTATATGTACTTTAGGGCAATTATGCTATAATGCTTGTTTTTTTTTTAGTGCAATAGAATTAGTATTGCTCTACAACTATCAATATCCAACTATCAGCTTTATCAGCATTACTTGACAGATATTTAGAAACTATTCTGAAAGAACATGATAATTTTTCACCTGTCATAGTCTTGGCAGATTTCCCCAACAGCAACTAGTGCCTTCAAGTATTCATTTGGTTGATATGGATGAATATAGTGGAGAGAACAGCTGTTCCGAGGATCACCATTTGAGGCTGTAAAATCTATAGCCACCTAGAAAAGAAAACCAAAAAGAGTCATATACATCTTATTATGCCTGTATCTATACTGGTAGTCCTCGACTTACAACAGTTCATTTAGTGACAGCTTGATGTTATAACGGCATTGATAAAGTGACTTATGACAATTTTTCACACTTATGACCATTGCAGCATCCCCATAGTCATATGATAAAAATTCAGCCACTTGGCAACTGATATTTATGATAGTTGCAGTGTCCTGGAGTCATGTGATCATCTTTTGTGACCTTTTGACAAGCAAAGTCAAGGGAAGTCAGATTCACTTAACTGTATTACTAACATAACAACTGCAGTGATTCACTTAACAGCTGTGGCAAGAAAGCTTGTAAAGTGAGGAAAAATAACTTAACAACTGTCTTGCTTAACAACAGAAATTTTGGGCTCAATTGTGGTTTTAGGTCGAGGACTACCTGTACTTCATGGCCTCATCTCCTATCACAATCAATGTCAAAACCTGGAAATTGAAAATGTCAAACAAGAGTTTATTGTGCAATACATCTATTTTGTGCTACATTTCCTAACCAACTATTGGTTATGAAACCAATTCCTTTATAATGTGCTGCATTTAGCAAAATTGAACATAAGGATTGTTTCTTATATTATAGAATATAATATTATTTCTTATATTATAGATTATTTCTTATATTATAAATATGTATATTTTTATCCAGCCTTTCCAGTAAAATACCTAGGCAGCTTACAGGAAAGCAAAGAAATCCATCAACCCACCAAACAAAAAACAATTCACAATATAACAACTGTTAAAACCAATGCACATTTTAAAGTGCCGATAGCTAAAACCAAAGTAATTGAGATGAAATCATGGACTTTTCATCCTCATTAAGTGCTTTTCAGTTAGATCATAATATTTCTGTATTAAATTGAATATTTCATATTTTCTTTTCACTCTATGCTCTTTGGCCATGAAATAACACAATATTGTGTAAAATAGCCTTCCCTAACAGAACAAATGATAAATTAAGATCTTTATGTCAGCCATAGTTCCTAATGGAGAGATAGAAGTCCTAAATCAATCAATCAATCAATCAATCAATCAATCAATCAATCAATCAATCAATCAATCTTATGTGTTAGATTTATATTTCAGCTTTCCTCCAAAAGTTCAAAGATATGTGTATGTGTCTATATATGAATTAACCATTTCTCCACTTTACCTAACAACTGGGCTTGTAAAACAAGTTATTTTTATCTATCTCTTTGCTATCATTTAATGGACACTTGGAGGTTTGCTGCCCCCATATAACAGCTTTACTTTCCAGATGTCTTGTGAGAAAACAAACTTGTACAAGAAAAGTGTTTGTGACGGGGAATGGTTTTAGATACTTGATGAATATTCATATAACATTACTATTTATTATTATTAGTGGGAGATGAACTTAGTTATTAAAAAAAACTACCCAAAACACTGCCCTTCTGCTTATACTGTTCTTAGATATTTTGATGGATCTCTAAAGTACAGGATGCATTTAAACTCATGCTCAGATTGAATTTATAGATACAGATCTATTAATATAAAAATTCATTCTTGTTTTCTCATATATCATTTTGACTTTAACAGCTGATAAAGGAAGGGGAATGTTTTTTCCTCCACTATGGTTGAACTGTTGGGAATTTAATATTCTTCTTCTAAATCTGATACTCAAAAGAGTTTTTCTCTGATTTTTTTTCTTTTAGGTTCTTGCTAAAGACTTGGTTATTTACTCAGGACTTATGAAACTGATATATATGAGTGAACTTTTTCTCTCTGTCTCTCATCATGCTTCATCTTCTGTTACATAATTTTAAATTAAATATTTTACATCATTACAGTTTACGTGCTTTGTATTTTTTAAAGTGAAAACTATGCATACCACTTTGAGAATTATTCCACACACAGTAGAATGCATTGTACAATTGGATTAAACTGTTAATCAAAATACTAAATCATTTGAAAATTTATCATTCTTACCTTTTGCCTCTCTCATTTATATTTGTTCCCAGATATCTAAAAGGCATACCTGGATTATAGGGGAAATCTTACAGGGCCTTTGATGCAATCTGGAATATTCATCCTCTCTCACATGGTAAGTTTTAACTTTGTTTACAGTCAAAGACCAAAGAGGAAGAAAATATATAGTAATACTCATCATCATAAGGAATAAAAAGTAAAAGATTGGAGAAAATGATCTAATATGGTTGAGATTTTCCATATGACCCTTTAAATTAAAAGCTAAGGCAAAAAAATCTGTCCTTCTTAATCTGCTGGGGAGTATATTAAAAAGAAGTGAGTCTTTGCTTAGCAATGGGATTGCCAGTTCCAATCGCAGTCGTTAAGTGAGGACTATCTATTTTGTTGAAGAACTGAAATAGGAATTGTCTTAACATTGTTACTTATTACCCATTAGCCAATAATAAAAACTCTGTTTATTATTCTTGCCATCTTTAACTCTATTGTTTCCTTTATGACCTGGCTCAAATATTAGACAAAAAAAACCCAAAACCTAATTAGCCTGGTTAAACAAATCTAAGCAGAACTATCTTCAACCAGGTAGGTTATCACTGAGAAACCAATTGAAAAAGAGAGAGAGAGGAAATTATTGGGGCCAGGAAAGGAGTTAAATTACATGATCTCTATTGAACAAAATCAAAGAGGACTTTTTCAGAAGACCAAGAAGCATTTGAACCTTTAGCACAATTTAAGATATATCTGA
The DNA here is from genome assembly GCA_003457575.1 of Thermophis baileyi. Taxonomy (NCBI): domain Eukaryota; kingdom Metazoa; phylum Chordata; class Lepidosauria; order Squamata; family Dipsadidae; genus Thermophis; species Thermophis baileyi. Next base: position 247,156 of record QLTV01001500.1, read on the forward strand.
TATTTTCCAAGCAAGTACATTTTAAAATAAACATACTCCAATACAATTGTGATTCTTTGTTTTACTATTTTAATCAAACTTATGGCAGTAGAACAAATACAATACAATGCTTTTTCCATTACATTCATTTGTTTGATTATAAGACTGAAGCACTGAGAGTTTAATCAAATACCTCACTCTCAGGTGCTCTATCTAGAATACAACCATGGCAAAATAAAATATTTTCCACTGTATTTGTTGTTGTGGTTAGTTGTGAAGTCGTGTCCGACACATCGCGACCCCATGGACAATGTTCCTCCAGGCCTTCCTGTTCTCTACCATCCTCTGGACATCCTCTGGAGTTCACTGTATATATACATTTAAACCAGGGGTGGGTTCCTACCGGTTCGGACCAGTTCGCCCGAACCGGTAGCGACCCGCTAGTGACGTCATCCTAACCGGATCGGTGGTTGCCGGTCCGTGGGGGCCGCCATCTTTTTTTTAAATTTTTTCTGAATTTTTTTTTTCCTGAGCATGCTGAGAAGGTGACTTCCAGCACTGTGCATGCGGTCGCCATCTTTTTTTGGCTTGATTTATTTTATTTTTATTTTTTTCTGAGCATGCTCAGAAGGTGACTTCCAGCACTATGCATGCGGTTGCCATCTTTTTTTGGCTTTATTTATTTTATTTTTATTTTTTTCTGAGCATGCTCAGAAGGTGACTTCCAGCACTGTGCAT
>QLTV01001500.1:248197-264247 GCA_003457575.1 Thermophis baileyi
GTCCAAGTTACAATGGCAGTGAAAAAAGTGACTTATGACCATTTTTTACACTTAACGACCAACAGTCATTAAGTGTGAAAAATGGTCATAAGTCACTTTTTCACCACATTTTACAAGTTGGCCACTCCCACCCGGTCACACGACTGCCAAGCCACTCCCACCCAGTCACATGGCCATCAAGCCACTCCCACACAGTCACATGGCCGTCAAGCCACTCCCACAACATTAAGCCACGCCCACAGAGTGGTAGTAAAAAAATTTGGAACCCACCCCTGATTTAAACTCCAGGCATGTCAGATTGTCATGCTCATCTCCTCCTCAATACTTAATCATTACTTTGATTATTATAAAACTAATCTCTGGTATTAGACTTAACATCTTATTTTATAAGCTAATTAACAGCTAGGAGGAGAACCAGAAGGCAAACTCAAATTACAGTAATAGCAGTAATAATGATGCAGATTATAAAACTGGCTGGAAAAATATTCAACATCACTACATGGTATGCAGATCGTGGTATGTTATAGTTTTATAATACAACTATACTCACACAACAGGGAGAAAAATTATAATCTAAGTTCCAGAAATGTCTAACAAAATTCTGCTACTGAAAAGATGTACTTTTTTACCATTGTATTTCTTGCCTATGCTATGGCACACAATTGCTATCTTTTTCCTAAAAACTTCAAATTTCTGAAGTTACAAATAGCACAGGGTGTACATTTTGGATTCCTATTGGAATCAATTACAGGACAAATATTATTCCAGTACAAAAGGAACATCTCTTTTGTTACTCAGACCCTTGGGCTCATTTTAAGATGCTACATCTATTAAATAGATTAGATACATCTATTAGATAGATAGAATGCATTGATGCTACTCCATTTCCACTTGAATTATTATTATTCAATATTTAGGAAGCTTCCTTTGTACCTGGAATGACATTCATAAGGATCAGGGTGTTTTCTATGATGGTATTTAATTTCCAACTTTGTTCTGCATGGTAACTTTGTAAGACTTGTTTCTGCCAAATCTGAGGAGGATAATAAGGTGGCTTTAATATAATTTTCCCCAAATCATTTCTTTATTAGGCTTTATGAATTTTTCATCTCTTTTCCTTCCCTCTCATCTATGTAAAACTAATGTTTAATAGCTTTGAGGATGACTCGATATCATAACTTTTAAAATCTTGTATACTCCCAGCTGATTAAAAAAAATAAAGCCAAGAGATTACTCATGCAGAATAGTTTGAAAGTTTCTGTATTTACACATATCAAAATTTTGATTTTCCATCAAAATATCATTATGTGGCTCATAGTATTTCAGCTTTATACAGTTTTATAAATGAGGTATCAGGAACTGTTCTGTATATTCTCTTATAGAATATCTTGATTTTTAAACAAGGGCTGTTATCTGAATGTATCATTGTCTTTAAAAGACACAATTATCCATGAAATATGAAATAGAAATCCCAGTTACTTTGATGGGAGTGAATAAGGAGGGCATATCTGAATTTGTCTTTACTGCTATTAAATTTGTATCTTCAAAAGGCAGATAATAGCAGTGGGATTTCAAACCTACAACATATTTTAAAATCATCATCCATGTTCTGGTCAGATTTATGGGAACGTCATTTTTCTCTCAAGTAAATTAACAGCAACTGTTTTCTTTATAACATTACTGTTTGATTCAGGTAAGCTAAGTGAAAATCTGACCTATAAATTTCATTACCTTAATAGTAGGGTAAGCTTTTTTTCTTATCAGTATTGCTAATACAATGCTGTAGAATCATTTAGACAATTTTTTTTTTAAAATAAAGCTTTCCCTTCAAAGTGACCATAGAATCTTAAAAATGGTTTTGAAAAAACAAGTGTTTGCTTTTATTAATCAGATACATTCTTTCTAGCAAGACATGATATGCTTACAAAGGCGCATCTTCAGAAGATCCAATTTGATGCTACAAAAGCTCTCATTAGCTCTTCAAATTAGCAGGTTCATCATACTATAGCTTTTTGTTCACAAACCTATGCTTAGCAACTTGGCTCCCTCCCCTATCAAACAGCCTTTCAGATCACAGCTGCATTGTATTGTCTGCCCCCTACTTGAACTCATTGAAGACGTAATTAATTTGAAAACAAAAAGAGAGTGGGCTGACTTGCAAAAAACTTCAGAATTCTGCACCTGTTCCTGCAGAAATACTGCCAGTATAAAATGTAGTCCTTAATCTGGTATCAGAATCCTTGTGAATTATGGTTTCTGTTTTCTTTGCCACAAACGTTATAATAATTATTGTATTAAATAAAATCAATTATTAAATAACAGAACATGTGAACAACTGCAGTGAACAACTGCAACAACTATGTGTGTATTTATACATGCATATACATATACTATGATCTATACTAGTCTCCCTTTATTTATGTAAAAATATAACATATACATATACATATATACATTACATCATATATAGAATGTACTGCAGTCCTTCACATGTTATGGGTTAAAAATGATTCACAATTCTAATAATTAATTTTATTTAATACAATAATATATATTTAATATGATATACAGATATGAGTATGAATATCGATATAGATATAGATACAGTACTTGGTTAATAGCTTTTAAAGTGAATTCTGAAAATTGTGTTACCACTGATTTCCATGACACATTAATATTGATTCTAAATCGAAAGGTGCTTTTTTCAAGAGGCAACTGGACTTTCTGGTTTTTCTTTGAAGACCTTTCGCTTCTCATCCGAGAAGCTTCTTCAGCTCTTTGCTTTTTGGATGAGAAGCGAAAGGTCTTCAAAAAAACCTCAGAAAGTCCAGTTGCCTCTTGAAAAAAGCACCTTTGGGACAACCATGACCTGGATGACTGAGAATCTCCATAGACATTGATTCTAAACACGCTTATCTGGAATTAAATTCCACTGAGTTCAATTGAACTTATTCTAAATTAAAAAACAAAACAAAACATTGAAAATTTTATGGCATCTGAATGATTAACAAATGTCTTAATGGCATACATTCCTATGGACCTTTACTAGATTTAATTTATATTTTTTGAGAATGTCTCTAGAAAAAATTGTTTGTCATATTCATATCCATTATTATAGGATATGTTTTCTTCGAATGTTCTTCCAGAAAAAGTGAATTAGATGAATCTTGGGAGTAAAAATCCATGTTCATAATTTCCTTTAATATCTGGAAGACCTGTAATTCTTTAGGTTTTTTTTTCAGGACAAACATTTTATTGCCAAGTTATTATCTGCTTTACGAAACCAGAAACTTAAACAGGAGGCCATTATTATTTTTTAAAGTCTCTTAAGATTGACATATGGCTTTTAATATCTGAGGACAATATGTCACTAGGAAAAAGGAATATATATAGATTGATCTAAGACAGACTTGTGCATTTTATGGTCCTCCAGGCCGTATCTGGCCCTTTGGCTGTCTCTGTCTGGCCTGTGTGAGGTCAATTGGAAATTAGAAATCAGATATAAATAACCATGTCATAGTGGATGGAAGAAGGGGCCGAATCAGGTATAGCTCTTTGCAGTCACCCCCTGTGCTCCTTCAGTTGGCTGGTGACCATGGGAGGAGAAGGAGAGAAAGCAATTTTCTGTGACTGAGTAGCACTCATCCCTCACCTGGAGCAGCCTGAGGTGGAAGCAGTGGTTATTTGTGAGGAGATCTGGGCTCAGGTCACCGTTGCCTAGGTTAAAGCACGGTCTTGCAAGCAAGTGTAAGTGCAAGAGTCTTGCACTTACACTTACGGTCTTGCAAGCAAGTGTAAGTGCAAGAGTGTAGCTAGAAAGTATTGTGCCGGCCCTCCACAACAGTCCCAGTCCCTCACGTTCCCCAGTTCCCAAGTGGTCCTTTGGGAACATTAATTAGCCACCCCTGATCTAAGAGCATAGTTTAATCAGTATTTAGTACTTAGTCATATATCTGTTTTGCCCACCTTCTGTATTCATTTGTATTTAAAAAAAAAAGCTGCATGGAACTTTGACTTCACACATATTTGTGTCTCTCTCTCTGTGTGTATGTATTTGTATATAAAAGCATTTCATATTATATATGCATGCGTGTATAATAATATCAAACCATACATTTTGATATTGAACATATATGTTCATATATGTTTACATATGAGCATAAAATTTATATATGACTAAAATGAATTTTAAATAAGAGTTAAAGCAGAACACTTCTTTCACAAATCTCAAATAAAGCTGGAAGGACAAATGTATTCCAATTGACAATTCAGCTGAAAAGTGCAAATGAATATAGTTTGTATTCAAATGCACCAGCATTTTTGGAAATTTTGTTTCCAAAAACAACAGTATCAATCCTCAAACATGTTGGCTTTAGCAAAGTTAGAAAAACAAAGCAAATGTCCAAAGAACAAACTTTTAGATGTATACTATGAATTGATAAATACCCAAAGATTGATACAACCACATCACAGTTTATTTTGAGGCACTGCTTTAGAAAATGAGCATCTAACTTATTGTATTAGTTATGCAAATGCCAAATATTTCTAGGCAAAATTAAATTTAATTTTGACATGCTATCAGGTTTTCATTATTAATGAGTGTAATTTATACAAGCTATTATACGTAAAATGTTATATTTTTCAACAGATTATTAAAAATTAAATATTTTAACACATTTATATCTTATCTGAATTCAACAAAACCTTGCAATATTACTTCATGTCTATTATCCTGTGTGTAAAATAATATTTGCATTGTGAAAGATTTTGTCTTTTTAAAAAATAAATGAAATACTTACTGTAAACTGTATTTGGCAGCCACCCATTATGTAATCTAAGAATGAATGCATCTTGTGAATCTGGAGGAAAGAAAGTCAGAAATTTGGGTTTAAAACCATTGTGTTCTTAAATATTTCCCTTTTCTGTTATATGGGAAGGTATATCTTTGTAGCCATTAGTAACTTAGAAAATATTGAGAATAAGCGATACAGGAAATAATGTCCCTCACGGTAAAAATAAATATTCCTTCCTTCTCCCTACCTTTACATAAAGGAGGGGAAAAAAGACTTTCAATGCTAAGAATCATAGCATAGAATTGTTTTGAAAGAGAGTTGAAAATTATGTAATCATATGGGGTTCCTAGCTGAGATGTCTTTTAATGGGAATGGATTGGGGATTTCCAGAAATGGACGATGTTCTATGTCCCAAAGGTGGTTTTTCTTGAAAAAGCACCTTTGGGACAACCATGATCTGGATGACTGAGAATCTCCATATACGATGTTCTATGGTTCAATGCCACACTTAGGGTTGCTACACCATCCCAAAGTCAGTGCACTATCTATCTATCTATCTATCTATCTATCTATCTATCTATCTATCTATCTATCTATCTATCTATCTATCTATCTATCTATCTATCTATCTATCTATCTATCTATCTATCTATCTATCTATCTATCTATCATTGTATGTATGTACCGTATGTATATTTGTTCCAGCATAACTCTGGAACGGCTCGAGCAATTTCAACCAAACTTGGTACACATATGACTTACCCTCTGGAAACAAATACTGTGGGGGTAAGGCACCCCTAGCAACCCAGGGGTGTGTGTGTGTGTGTGTGTATTCCAGCATAACTCTGGAACGCCTCGAGCAATGTCAACCAAACTTGGTACACAGATGATTTACCCTCTGGAAACAAATACTAGGAGGGGATAAGACACCCACTAGCACCCCTCGGTGTGAGTGTGTGTGTGTGTGTGTGTGTGTGTGTTCCAGCGTGTGTGTGTGTGTGTGCGTGTGTGTGTGTGTGTGTGTGTGCCTGGGCCGTTAAGGAGAGTGCGGCGTCTTAGAGCGGCAATTATTTGTGATGTCAGTTCCTTCGCAGCTTCCTCTGGAAAGCCAGCCGTGATGTTCGCCCTCCAGTGGACCAATGGAGAAGTGCCTGATGGATTTGGGGCAAAGTGCCAGGATCGTAGACAGGGCAGGAAAGAGGAGCGCATGGGAGGGGGAAAGGAGAGGGCAGGGATGATGGGCATGGTAGTAGGGGAAAGAAAGGCCCCTCCCAATGGCTCCCTGTCAGATAAATGCTTCGATGTCTATAAATACCCAGACAATGCCGGGTTATCAGCTAGTTGACAATAAAACTCAAGACAGATCAGTCCATCATGTGAAGTGTTGGAGGAATGAAAAAAAGAACATTCTGTTGCTATTGTTGCTGCTTGGTTAACTTGTGCTTTCTTATTTTTCAGAGCAGTTAGGGACACCAATGAGTGTCTTAGAAAAAGAAGTTTCACTTATTTCTTTGAAATGCAGGAAGGGAATAAAATAGTTTGATCTGTTTTAACATCATCTGTGGGAATTCCACAATATTTCTTCAAAGTCAATTTGCTCATGACCCTTCCAAGCCAAGCACTATCAAAGGAGCTATTTCTATCTACAGGTAGTCCTCAATTTACAACAGTTCATTTATAGAGCCACGGTGGCGCAGTGGTTAGAGTGCAGTACTGCAGGCTACTTCTGCTGATCACCGGCTGCCAGCAGTTTGGCAGATCGAATCTCACCAGGCTCAAGGTTGACTCAGCCTTCCATCCATCCGAGGTGGGTAAAATGAGGACCCAGATTGTTGGGGGCAATATGCTGACTCTGTAAACTGCTTAGAGAGGGCTGTAAAGCACTGTGAAGCGGTATATAAGTCTAAGTGCTATTGCTATTTAGTGCATTTAGTGACCGTTCAAAGTTACAACGGCACTGAAAAAAGGAACATGACAATTTTTCACACTTACGACCATTGCAGCATCCCCATAGTCATGTGATCAAAATTCAGATGGTTGGCAACTCACTTGTATTTATGACGGTTGCAGTGTCCCAGGGTCATATGATCAGCTTTTGTGACCTTCTGACAAGCAAAGTCAATGGGGAAGTCAGATTCACTTAACAACCTTGTTACTAACTTAACAACTACAGTGATTCATTTAACAACTGTGGCAAAGTTCACATAACAAATGTGTCACTTAACAACAGAAATTTTAGGCTCAATTGGGGTCATAAGTAGAGGACTACCTGTATTTCTCCTTGTGGAGTAGGTCATCCTTTCCTAAGGTGATACATGTGCACTGCACTAGAAAAAATCCCCAAGCTTCCATCTCTCTTGATATCCTTCCATAGTGAATTATACTTCACTGGAATAATAAACTTTGCGTTCTTTTCTGTAGAGGGCTTCTAGAATTATTACGGTAATTACAAAATGCTGTACAACTATTTTGCCCTTTATTGCCTAATTTTTTTAAATTTCATTTTGGTCTAATTAAAAAATACATAAGTGTATAGGAAAACATAGATGAACAATAACATCTTGCCAAATTCTAAGAATATAAACAGTAAGATAAAAAGATAAAGATTTCTCTTGGTAAATCTTGACATCTGGTGATTAGATGGACACATTTCTCTAACTTTCCTGAAACAATATACAAATGGATTGCTTCCAAGTTGTTTTTGCTTAAAAAAAATTCTCCCCATAGTCCTGAGAGTTTCTGGTGTCTCCCATACATATATTAACCAGATCGGACAATATCTCAATTAATGTCTCAATTATAATAAGTTTTTCTCACTCCTCCATCTGGATGCACAGTGATTACATTTCCAGCAATTTCAGGCTAACCATCATTTGGACCAGTAAAACATTAAACTTCTTTTGCATTTAAAACCAATGCAATTAAATTATGGATGGTTTTGAAGTAACTTCAGTGCATCCTGATGTTAGATTTATTCAATCCCATTTTCTTTTTTATTAGATTATCCATTTAATTCCTGTATTGTGAACACAACAAAGTTCAGTGATGGTACTAATCCTTGGCTTACATTATCTAGGTTCAGAAGCTAAGCATGATTGCTTTAGTTAGTATGTGCCTGGAAAACAACCAAGATTAGCAGATATTATCTAAAAGTCAAAACATGTCCTTGAAGATGACAAACTCCAATATAACTCCTTTGATGTGCCCAGAGATCACCAGAATTTAATCTTAACTCAGAAACTTTAATAGTATCTTTTAGTATAATTAAACAAATGTATTCCTTTGAATATACATGGCTAACAGATTGAATGTATGAGGGTCAGTGCCCATTTTGGATCTGCAGCTGTCAACCCAATGAAAATGTTGATCTACCATGATGTAGCAACATCTGTTATCCTACCTTTGGGAATCCCAAAATATGCATTTTTATGACATGTTCTATTTTTGACACGTATAAAAATCTACAAAATATGGACAGCAGAACCCAATTCCCTCTCCTGTGTTTTCTTTTGTCATGGATGTTGAAAACAATACTTTCACATTCATTATTAAAGCACTGCTTAAATAAAAGCACCTTGCACAGATTAAGAATGACGATGCCAGAGTTTTTGTAATTCTTCTTCTTTACTTTATACTTGGGGTTTATACACTCCCACTGAACCTGTGAAAACACAAGTCAGAGCATGAAAGTCCTGTCTTCATTTATCATTTACTCAGATTACATAATATGCAGTTGAATATATACAAAACATCACACAAAACAACCACAAAAGATCAGAACAAATGTGTAAATATAATTTCAGCTACTTGAGAATGTTGCTACAGTAACTTTGATTTGGCACGTTCTTATTGCAAAGCTGTTCTAGTATGGGCATATGCTACTCTTGTCATTCCATCACTGACCAAGATCTAAAATCACAAAATGTAGGACATGACATAGATGGTCAAAAGCCATACTGATTGCTGATCTGCAAATGAAATTTGTTTCTGAGTTTATAGAAAATTCATTAAGATTTCCTTGACATTTTCCATTTTGAATCTATACACCTTCCAGGTGAATGCTCAGATCAAGTTAATGTCAACCACAGTTGTGGGACAAGCAGCCAGACTGTATCAGCATCCTCTGATTTATATCAAAACTCTAACCAATTCAAAGGCTTGTCCCTAGAAAATTCCATTGCGAAACCTGTAAAATGTATATGTATTTCATGCCAACTCCATCACATCTCTCATAACAGCTAGTATTCAGAAGTTCACTTCTCCTTAATTATTTTAACTAAATCTATTGATACAACTTTTGGAAGAATAGTCCAAAATAGTCCCAATAATAAATTTTGTAATCTGTAAAGAAAGAAGTGCTTTCTTTTATCATAAAAACAAGACTGAAAATAATTACGTAAATATTTTGTAATAACCATACCAAATTTGGCCATTGTCCCAATCTGTATACTTCAGCTTCCTAAATTTCCAGCATGGCCATGGTAGCTAGGCAGTCTAAGAATTGGTCCATATACCTGGAGGACACTGCAACAGGCTGCTTTATATGGCCATATTTCCCCTAGTGTTTTCTAACTATTAGCTGAGCCAATGAGTTGCAGTATTATCTTGTTGACATATGCTTTAGTGATATCCAGTCCAGTGGCTTCTTCTGGAAGAGTATTACTGGGGCAACAAATTAAGCACTGAGTCCCAGATCCCAAATTCTTCTTATTAAATAGTCTAGTCCCAGTTCTTAAGGAAATTAAGTACCATTCCCTAGTGAGGTCTTCCTCTTCCTTAACTTTATGCCTTCTGTATATGTTAGTCAGCACTGCCATTGTCTGGGATGAATTGAGATCAGGGAAACTGAAATTCATCACATCTGGGGGACATAATATTGGGGAAAGTTGGTCTAGTACAAACAAGTAAATGTTGAGACTAATAGTTTAAAGTCCTAATGTGTTAATATAAATTTTATGCATATAATGAATAACTAAGAAATTAATTTAAACTGAAATAATATTGAATTAATTTTAACTGAAATATATTCCCAAATATACAAAATGGGGATATTTTATGGCTACTTAATATATTAGGCACTGATACTGATTCATTCTCTATTCCAGTCAAACCAGAAATTTAAGTTTCATCTTTTTATTATTTTAATTTTTATCCGATAATATAAATGTTTTGCTGCCTATCTTTTCTATATATGTTTATTTGAAGTTATTCCAGTTCAGTCCATTAGTGGACTCATCTGCTTCTACAAGCACTTAATCTCTGTGAAAACATTTAATGGATTTGAACATATTCTTTGAAGGGTAAATAATCAGCCATGCTAAGAGAGGCCACTTAGTGCTACAGTCACAGATGGCTTGAAATGACAATTTACACTTATAACACAATCTGATATTTAGCAATTCACTCAGTTCAATGGAATTTATTTCCAAGTAAGTGGGCAAAACCTGTGCAACTTATTTGGGAATAAGTTCCACTGAACTTATTAGTATTTTGAACAGAAGTATGCAAGACTGCACAGGAAGGAGCAGAGACATGTTAGTCTATGGTGACCAAAGAAGTCTGGTAGCACCTTTTTGATAAATACAATTTATTAAAAGGTATACAATTTTGTGAGCATTCTTTAAACCAGGAGTTAGCAACCCTTTAGTAACCCCAAAAGACTCAACATTGCTTACATATGTACATTGGCTGAAATTTGTCTTTTATAATTGTTTTTGTTTCCCATTTCATTTTTACATTTTCCAAGCCTGTTTTAGAGCTTTGGTATGTTTCTGCATCAAAATTGGAACTCAGTCCTCTGAATATTGGAAACATAGATACAGAAGATCACAGCAAGTTGTAGCAACTAGTCAACCTTGGGGAATTCAAAAAATCTAAGTAGAGTCAGATCTGCTCAATAATTGAAGGGCAACCACAAGGAAACTCTAGGGACATAAGCTAGAATCAGAAGTTTAAAAAATGGGAAGAATGCAATCAATGATAAACTATTTGTATGTTGTTGCCAAGAAAAATGCATAATCTTTGTTATATAGGGTGAATGGATGAGGCAGACAGCATAAGTAGTGACAACAAGCAGCTCTTTATTGAGAGAACTATGTACAATCCAGCAAAGGTCCTGTCTGACAGCTAGCCCTTTTATAGGGAGCTGTCAGACAGTCCAGCCAATCAGCAAGCAGTATTCTCCCGCCAGAATGGAGGCCCTGACTGAAGCCTATGTGCTTCAGTCTTAGTATCTAACACTCCTCCCCTCTTAGTTGGGCTCACCTGTGTGACATAGTCATGAAGGTAGGCGGGGCGTTTAGTTGGTCTTTCTGACCTGCGCAGCTCATTCGGAGCTGCGGGAGCGGTCAGGTCAGTCGAGCTTCTGTTGCTCCCAGCCTCGACCAATGGAAGCGTCTGGAACTCGACCCGGGGCGTGGCTGGAGTTCCGAGAACCGGTTTGCTTGGAACTCGCCCCCTGGCATTGGCGTCATCAGGTAAGTCTTCCAGACTTGGTTGGCTTGATTTGTCTGCGTTAGGAGCGAGTGATTGCTCTTTTTGGTTAGGCGTTGGCGCAGAAGTTATTTCTGGTAGCCTAAGAGTGGAGTGGCTGAGTCGGCCTTGGAGTTGGTCAATGTGCCGCCTCCAGCTTCTACCGTCCTCGAGCTCTAATCGGTAAGAGTGAGGGCCAGTGATCTCTGTGACTGTGGCAGGAACCCAGAGAAGACTGCCAGCATAATTGTGGGCGTATACTTGTTCCCCTATGCTGAAGTGACAGAGCTGACTATGGGAGTCTACTGGGGCCTCGGCAGAGTAATTTGGGTGTAGCTGGTCTAGGGGAGACCTTAGCCGGTGACCTATTAGAAGCTCAGAGGGGCTTCTACCGGTGGTGGCGCTAGGTGTGATATGTTGCGCTAATAGGAAGGTCTCAAAATTTAGGGCCGTGAATTGGGGGCCATTGTCTGAGACTAGGAGATCGGGTAGGCCGTGAGTGGAGAAAAGTCTCCGTAGAACCTTGATGACCGCCTCTACCGTTGTGGTGGTCATGAGGACTACCTCTAGCCATTTCGAGTAGGCGTCCACAATTATGAGAAAAGTTTGCCCATTGAGTGGGGCCTGAAAAATCTATGTGCACCCTGGACCAGGGTGCTTTTGGCTATTCACATTCGTGCATGGGCGCCTCTGGGGGACCTGGTCTGGATTCCTGGCATAGAGTGCAGGTGGCCACCCATTCAGTAATGTCCCGGTCCATGTTAGGCCACCACACATAGCTCCTGGCCAAGGCTTTCATCCAGACAATCCCCGGATGACCCACATGCAATGCTTCCAATACTGCAACCCGCAGTTTCTGTGGAACAATCACCCGGTCCCCCCAGAGAAGGCAACCCCGCAATACCGATAGTTCGTTTTGTTTTGTTACAAACATTTTGAATTCAGACCCCACAGACCCCTTCGGCCACCCCCTCAGCACCCAGTACAAGACTTGGGCTATTGTTCTGTCCTTGGCCGAATGGCACGCAACCTCGAGTGAGGTTACAGGCCTGAGTCCAGACAGTCAATAAGAAGGACAGGAGTCTCAGGTGTGGGGTCCTCTAACAGGTCCGGCAAGGGACAGCGGCTGAAGGCATCCGCATGTCCCAGAGTCTGTCCGGGCCGGTGGATCAGCCGGTAGCTGTAAGTGGCCAGGAAAATGGCCCAATGAGTCATTCTAGGCAACAGTGAGGCAGGCGTGGGGCGGTCACTTGCGAGGAGACCCAAAAGCGGCTTGTAGTCCGTGATCAAGTCAAATTGCCACCCATACACGTAATCGTGAAATCGCTTGACCCCTGCCACCGCAGCCAGTGCCTCTCTGTCCAGCTGGCTGTAGTTCTGCTCCATGGTGGACAGAGTCCTGGAATAGAAGGTGGTGGGCGCTTCAGTGCTGTTGGGTAGGCAATGGCTGAGGACAGCCCCGACACCAAAAGGCAAAGCGTCGCAGGTCAACACGAGTGGCAGGGTCTGATTATATTGAATCAGGAGGCTGTCCGCTGAGAGGAGGCGTTCGACAGCGGCAAACATGGCTGCTTCAGTCCTTCCCCAGGTCCATTTCGCCTTATTCCCAAGCAGTTTGTGGAGCGGTTCGGCCACTGTTGCCTTCTGCTTGAGGAAAATGCTATAGAAGTTAAGGAGCCCAAGGAACGCCTGTAGCTCAGTCTAGTTCAGGGGGGTAGGGGTGTCCTGAATTGCTTTAATTTTTGAATTTGTGGGGTGTATCCCAGAGCCATCAATCATGTACCCTAGGAACTCAACTCTGTCCACCCCAATTTGGCATTTCTCTTTCTTTAGGCGCAGTCCCTTTTCTCTAATTCGGGTCAGCACTGCTCTAAGCCTTTGGAAAAGTTGTTTTTTTTATCTTTAGCCGAGATGAGAATGTCGTCAAAATACGGCACGACCTCCGGAATTCCCTCTAGCAGCCATTCCATAAGACTTTGGAATAGTCCGGGGGCTACGCTAACTCCGAACTGGAGCCACTTACATTTAAATGCACCCCTGTGCATTACGATGGTCTGGGCCTCCGCAGTGGCACCATCTACAGGCAGCTGCTGGTAGGCCTGCACAAGATCTAGCTTTGTGAAAACTTTTCCTGGGCCCAGGGAGTGCAGTAGATGCTGGACCACAGGAACTGGATAGGTGTTCTGCTGAAGCGCCTTGTTCAGTGTGCACTTATAGTCCACGCAGAGGTGGATTGACCCGTCCGGTTTGACTGGGGTCACTATTGGGGTCTCCCAGCGGGCATGGTTTATGGGCTCTAGGATTCCCTGGCCAATTAGCTTGTCCAATGTCTTGTCAATTTTCGGTCAGAGGGCAAGAGGGGGCCTCCAAGGCTTAAGTCGAATTGGCGCGACGTTTGGGTCTAGATTAAACGAAATTGGGGTTCCCTTATACATACCCAGACTGCCACTAAAAACATCCTCGAACTCCCGCATTCGGTCTTCAGTGGCGTTGTCGGTGATGGCGTTGATTCTGGTCACCCCCATGCCTAGAGCCTCGAACCACTCCAAGCCAAGCAGACTTGGAAGGGAGCCGCTGACCACAGTTAGCGTGAGTGGCCCATCGAAACCCTTGAATTTCACCCGGAAGGTGCTGCAACCGATGACCGGAATGCAGTTGCCATGGTAGTCTGTTAGCCTCAGTTCTTGGCGCCGCAGTTGTCTTTTCTGGATGCCCAGGATCGCTTGTTGCAGCATGGTCCAGGAGACGATCGTGAGAGATGACCCGGTGTCAATCTCCATGCTGCATGGTGACCCCTCGAGCAGGATGGTGACTCGCAGCTTCCTCTGGCGTGGCGTGGTTGCTTGCCAGATTGTGGTTTGGCAGGCCTCAGTTGTGTCGGCCCAGTCGGTTCTTCACCGTGGCTGGCAAGCCCGGTGTTGAGACTGCTTGGCATAGGCGGGCTTGCTCAGTGCTCTTTGTGTTGCCTGTGGTGATGGCAGCTTAGCACGGCAGACCCTCACTAGATGACCGTGGTGGTCACATCGCTGACAGATGGCCTCGCGGTATCGGCAGTCGATGTGGTGGTGGTGCCCTCCACAGCCAGTACATTGTGGGAATCTGTCATTGGGTGCGTTTGCCGCTTCTTGCTTTTTAAATCGAAGGCGGCAAACTTCCTCATCGCTGTCAGGTGAGAAATTTCATGCATAAGTCTCGCGATGCACACTGACAGCCTTGCACACACTTCTCGGGCTGCTTGGTTGCTGTAGTGCCTCACTCGACCTAGTGGATGCCTCAGCTGCCCTGGCATTGTCCAGTGCAATCTGGAGCATGAGGGTTGTTTTTGAAAGTAACCTCCGTTGGAGGTTAATGTCCCAAATTCCGCAGATCACTTGGTCAAGCAGCAGCTCGTCTAGGTCCCAGAATTCTCAACGGGCAGCCGCCTTCCGCAGCATGGCAACATATTCGTTGATGGATTTCCCCTCTTTCTGGTTCCGCAAATTGAAGGTGTGCTGCCGCACTAATTTGGAGGGTTTCGGTGCATAGTGGGTTTTGAGCATGGTCTGTAGCACGGACCAGGGGACCGTCTGGACCAGCGTTGGTTCAGCTAGTGCCTGTGCCATTTCAAACACGTCTGTCCCGCAGTAACTCAGGAAGAGTGCATGTTTGCAGTTGTCAGACAGCCCGAGGAGTTCGTTCACCTCCATAAAGCATTCAAAGTGAGTCATGTAGGAGTCCTAGTGTTCCCGTGCTGGGTTGAAGTGACTCGGCAGGGCGTGCGTCGTCATCTCGGCTGATTTGGCACTTTAGAAAGGCCGTTTGTGTCGAAGACTTACTGCCCCTGGCTGGATTGCGTCGGTCAGCTCTTCGTTATCTGCCTTCCAATCCCACCTTCGTCACCAGTGTTATATAGGGTGAATGGATGAGGCAGACAGCATAAGTAGTGACAACAAGCAGCTTTTTATTGAGAGAACTATGTACAATCCAGCAAAGGTCCTGTCTGACAGCTAGCCCTTTTATAGGGAGCTGTCAGACAGTCCAGCCAATCAGCAAGTAGTATTCTCCCACCAAAATGGAGGACCTGACTGAAGCCTATGTGCTTCAGTCTTAGTATCTAACAATCTTGTCCATGTAGTCCCCAGGAGAAAAGTTTGGTTTGAGGAAGACTTTTCTTTGAGAGCTAGGAAAGTCTCCAGGAACTCCCCAAAAAAGGGTTTTGACAACACCACACTGAGATTGGAGGTTCCCTTTTACTATCAGAATATAAAGTAGAATTGTTATGTTCTAACTGTTTAAACTGTGTTACATGGTTCCAACCAGGTCCAGCGTTTGAGCAGGAAAAAGCTCAAACGCTATTGGCTGGTCTGTCTGACAGCTCCCTATAAAAGGGCAAGCTGTCAGACTGCTCTTTGCTGGTTGCTGATACAAGAGCTGAAATAAAGAGCTGCTTTGGAAGTCTGTCTCCTGTCATCTCTACCCACTATCTAACAGTGGCGACGAGGGCTTGGGCCAGGAGAACTGTGACTAGCTTCTTCAGCACTTTCAACCAGACAGGCAGACATCTGCCTGCCTCCTTCTGCCGCTATGTCCACCTTCCACCCGCCGGCGCCTTTCGACCCGACCAGGGAGAAATGGGACTCCTACATGCGGCGATTCGACTGCTTCCTGGAAGCAAACGATATGCTGGGTCTGACCGACAACCGCAAAAGAGCTGTGTTCTTGAGTCACTGTGGCCCCGAGGTGTTTGACACCGCGGAGTCACTGTCAGACCCAACTCCGGTCCAGAGCGTCCCGTGGCAAGTTCTTC
>QLTV01001500.1:267331-297668 GCA_003457575.1 Thermophis baileyi
GACCTGTCCGCACAGGCCGCTGCCTCACCACCAACTGAATTGCGCAGGTCTAGTAGGGCTCCAAACCGCCCCGCCTACCTGCGTGATTACGTATGCTGGACAGCTCCATCCAGGAGGGAAGGGGTGTTATGTTCTAACTGTTTAAACTGTGTTACATGGTTCCAACCAGGTCCAGCGTTTGAGCGGGAAAAAGCTCAAATGCTATTGGCTGGTCTGTCTGACAGCTCCCTATAAAAGGGCAAGCTGTCAGACTGCTCTTTGCTGGTTGCTGATACAAGAGCTGAAATAAAGAGCTGCTTTGGAAGTCTGTTTCCTGTCATCTCTACCCACTATCTAACAAGAATCAAAGATATAACTAGTGTAAATGTTCTGTAATTAATTTCTCCTTATGGCATTAACTCTTCTAATGATTACCGGTATTAATTTTAATTTGATAGGCGTTCCCAACCAGTTGTTTCAGTGTAGAGATTTCAGCATGAATACATGAGTTTTCTTTGAGACTATGTTGACCCCTCCTCTCTAATGTAGGAAAATGTGTAATCCCACAGTACCCATGATATAATTTTGGACTCTGATAAAGGTGAGTTTATATGCACTCTGCTTATATACACATGCATCAGAGCCTGGCAGAGCTGGGATTTTTATTACATCTAATATCCAAAGACAATAATAATAGATTATCTATCTCTGGTTTTGTAATCTGGCTAAAATGGACCTGATCAGTCCAGAAAGAGAACAAGAGGTTTTTTCCTAAAGTAGAAAGCCCAGATAGTTGATTATTTCTATCTTAGATCACAATATTGGTATTGAGATCCCCCCCCCCAGATAATGAAATAAAAAACAAAAATTAAAACACAAATCACTGNGGTATTGAGAACCCCCCCCCCCCAGCTAAAGAAATAAAACACAGAAATAAAAACACATATTACTGGGGAGGTTTTTAAAAATATTTTCTTGCCTTTTGTTTTCTGGAGTACTTGCTCCAGTTCACAGTACACCCACCTACCTTGCCCCCCAAATGTCCTAAAAACAAAACAATATTCTGCACAATTTAATTGAAAACAACATTGATAGAGATGTATTAAATTTATCATTCAAATCTGTTCCTTTCAGCTTACTGCACCTATTTTCCTCCATTGGGAATACAAGTCTCATTTGCAGCCCCCCAAAATTGGCAAAATGTGTTAGTAATCAAAATCAAAGGCAACCATATTTTTCATAATATAAATGTTAGATTTCTAAAAGAAATTTGAAATTCAGAATTTGAGTTCAAATCCAGTGGATTTGAAAGCTCAACCCTTTTTAGTCCTGTTATTTTCATAAGAACAATAAAAATTTTAATTTCCTATGAATCAGAAAACTACAATTATTAATATTTCATCCAAGAAAGAAAATTACAATTAGCAGTATAGGTTTAAAAAACTGGCATGGTCTAAAACTGATAATCATAATAACATAAATTGTGATAGTCTGTAATAAGTCATTTATTACCAGTGACAGTCAAAACATTAAGCATATTGATTGATTGATTGATTGAGATAAATCAATAG
Organism: Thermophis baileyi; assembly: GCA_003457575.1. Classification (NCBI taxonomy): domain Eukaryota; kingdom Metazoa; phylum Chordata; class Lepidosauria; order Squamata; family Dipsadidae; genus Thermophis; species Thermophis baileyi. Next base: position 268,882 of record QLTV01001500.1, read on the forward strand.
GTATTACTGTGATCAATTATCACTGTTGGATTATTATTTTTTGGAAGATTATTTTGAAGAGAATTTATGTGTGGAGTCCTTTCTGAGTTTGGCAATTTTCTTGCAGACATTTCATTGCCAAACTAGGTAACATTATCTGTGCTAGTGTTTATTTTTTAAATAGTTGTTAAGGTCATACCAAAGGTTATTTTAGATTTATGTTGCATGCTGCATACCTACAGAAGTATTGGCTTCAGACACATCAATTTTTAAAATCTGTGGATACAGAGGGAAACTACAAAAGTTAAAAGAAGCTTTTTATTTAACTCCTGCTGATCTCATCAGAGGCCTATTGGCCCTAGATTAACTGCTAATTCTAACCCCCCCCCGACTAATTAATATTTGTAGGGTTTTTAAAAATTTGATCTTATCTTAACTTGATGCCAAGTTTGCCTATTTGGATGGGCTATCCCAAATGGCATCCCTGCCACTTTCTTTGCAGTGTAATGGCAGTACTTTGCCCATGTGTTCTCCTGGGCTATTTGTCCAATTTTGTAGCCTGCTCACAGCCCTAGAATTCCCAAATGGTTCCTTCTCTGCACACTAGCCACAGCAGACTCTACTTAGTTTACAAAATCAGCCAAAAATGGCTATTCGATGTCATCTGCAGAGATTCACCATTCACGAATTTTATATTTATAATGAACATATATACAGTTCAGGTAATTATAGTTTCTGAACATCCAAAGCTCAATGTTTGCAGAGTTACATTTTAAAGATAAGTTTATAAACAAAGTTATATAATAGTTCCACTTTATGGAAATTTTCATAGAGAGTATAAATGTAAGAATATTTTTCAATATTAATTTCATTTCACTTCATATTCCATTTCCTATTATACAGTGGTAACATTTTTCAGTTATATAATAATCCCACTGCTAATTGTTCAGGTGCAACTTCATTTTAAGGTTATTTTTTACAGTTGAGCAGAGGAATTTCCTTGGCACACATAAATAGCTTTAGCTTCATTTTTATTAAAACTTGTTTAAGTCCAAGATTAAAAGTATTCTAGCCACAAACACTCTTTCCCCAGCTAACGTTTTGAAATTAATAAATTAAGCAATACAGGATTTCTCTTTTTCATGATAAACTCTAGTTTTTCAGATAAATTGATATAAGAGTAAATGCCAATAGAGATTAGGAAGAGAAAGGCTAAATATTAGAGTTGTGCTCCAATTCACAATAAAATTTGAACCCAGATCAGTTCAGCGCCATTTTGGACAGATTTGTATTCACTTATACAAATATAAATATACAGACAGCTCCAACTCATTATGTCTCCAACTCATTATGTCACAAAGTTTTGTCTCCAACTTAAAGATATATATATCACATTTTGACACTTGGTGACACTTGGTGAAAATAGGATGTAGAAGGAATATTTGATTCTGAAATCAGCAAGATATTTTAGAATAACAGTAACACTAGCAGTCCAACAATTATTGATCACTCCAGTCCCAACCTCTGGACAGAGTAGGAGATTATGGGGATAGAACCCATTGGACAATACAAGAGACTGACTGGAAAAACTTGGAGTAGGTTGGACATTGCTGGTGAAACTACACTTACAATAGGTTATCAGGAGCTAATGGGAATTTCTATTTAAGTGTTGAAAGGAGAATACTTCTAGCAAAGATGAAATGACTGGTCAATGCACAGTAAGCCAAGATATTTCCCGAGCCTCATAGTTATCCTGCAAAGTGAATTGAATGGTTTATGCACAGAGCTACTAATTACTACAACAATGTTTCATATTCATCCCAGTTCCTTTATCTGATTACTGCAACTTGTGACATATCTTCAGATACTTCTGAATTAATGTTTACAATCCCAAAATGTTTACAATTCAACTGTTTTGGTATGGAAAATGCTAGAACATTTTGGAAATCATCTGTTGGTTTGGTTTACTATTACAGGAAGAAAATAGACAAGTATCAAAGTTTAATTGCCTTAATTAAATGGATCAAAGCTAATAAATCCAATATCCAGTATTATACACCCACAAGAAATGACAATAATTTGTCATATCTAACAACTGTCATCAATCAAAACTGCTAACCAGAATTGTAATAATTAATTAATAATCAAAAACATCTTTTTGATCCTTCACTTCCCTTACTTTCCCCCCCTAGTTATAAGAAAGCTACAGTATAAACTATAACATTAATTTTAGTGCAGGACACCCAAAATTCTGGTTTACCTGATCCAAATCAGCACTAGCAAAATGTATTTATATTTCCTATTTCTTAACTGCCCATCTCTTTCCGCTACTGAAATTTAGTGGTAAAATGCCAAAAAGTACTGTTATGATTTTCTATATTTTTAAAATAAGAATTAAAACTATAGGTATGTTATATTTTCCCACTTTGGTCACCCAAAACTTTCTAATTCATACAAACTTTTAGAAAGACTCTAGGAATGAAGTCCAGCAGCCCTGAAAAGAATAGGATTTCTCATAAACTCCAATTAAAATCTACCTTCAATTCCTATTGAAATAATTCATGACATTTAAAGATAGCATAGATGCCAATCATAAAGGTGTTTTTGTTTGTTGAATGGTGGTAGTGGCAAGAACCAATTGTATTCACCAAATGTATTGTATTCACCAATTAATCTGAGATGTAAAACATATTACTGTTTACTGATATCTCTAGGTGAGGAAAAGCAGATGTGTTGATGGATCCAGATAAAGCTCTCTTCCATGTAACTCCATATACAGCATTTATGAGCTAGTACCATTACCCAAACATCATTAACAGAGGTGAAAGATCAGTGGACTGCCTCCTTGTGCTATTGTGCCAGTTTATCTCAAATGTGCTTGAGATGATTATTCAGCCCAAAACATTCTCAACCATTTTCTCTTCTGCCAAGTGAGTTGATTCCAGCTCACTACTAATGTATTTTTTCCATGTGTTTAATTTTTTTTGACATGATGATGATATGTATGTGTTTTAATAGTTCTTTGTCTGATTTCCCGCATAAAGCATTCTAAAAACCAAAGTGTAAGCAAAACAACACCCACTTTTTTCCATTACTCTGATAGATTATCTGTTTATTTACAAATAAAATACATTTATCTAAGCCTACCTGTCTTCCTTCCATTGCTCCTCGCATTTCCTTGAAAGTTGAACTGAATTCTCCAATGAAGTCATGCTTGCCATTGGAATCCCAGTCCCAGACTATGCACTGAAAGAGAAATATAAAAACTAAAAAATCCCAGAAATTTGATTAAAACAACAGAAACAACCTCTTTATGGGGGAAAAATATCAGTTAAGGACTGTGCAAACCATATTCAAATTCTTAATATCTCCTCTACAATGAAATGAGAAAGCACCTACTTACTCCATGAAATCCATGGACATCTATCTCAACAAAAGCTAGCAAGAGTCCTGCGATAGGCCATAACCCTTAACTATGGTTCACCAGGGGTAACAAAGCCATGGTAAAAAACAGACATTCCATCTATGTTTGGGAAGGGGTATACATCCCATTTCATATATATTAAAGTCACTCAGATTTTCTGGTTTTCATGTTTGTCTAAAAAATTTGCAGCTGCTTTAGAGAGACCACTTACTAAAGTTAACAAGACCTTTAAGACAATGGCATTTTTGTCAGGCTCATATGGAAACTTTAAAAAAAATATGGAGCTTTATTAAATAAGAAATCCAAATAATGTTTTCTAGTAATTAAAGTTGGGTCATAAGCACATTTCACTGTGTTCTGAATGGTCGCTAACAACTGGTTGTTAAGTGAGGACTACCAGTAGTCTCTTCTTTCTTCAACTTAAATCAGCTTTATTGTGGAAAACATTAAGAAAAGGATCCCCTGCTTCAGCGGTGGGTTGTTCCCGGTTCGGCCCGGTTCTAAGAACCGGTAGCGCCGGCAGCGGGAGGCTCCGCCCACCCGCCCGGGATGCTTCTGCGCATAAGCTTCTGCGCATGCGCAGAAGTGTCGCACACGCGAGCAAACCGGTAGTAAAGGGTTTTAGAACCCACTACTGCCCTGCTTCATCTTTTTCTGATACATATAGGGTACATCAGAATTTTGGCATTATGCATTTTTGTCCTATTGTGATTATTCATCTAATACTTGATCCAATTCATATCAGCAAAGATTGTCTTGTCATGTACATTTTATTATAATATACTGTATTTTCATTGTGGAATGCTTTCTAAACAGAAAGCTCAGACTGATTTTATTTTAATAGTGTCTTTAACCTGGTACAAATAAAATACTGTCTTCTTAGGGGAAAGGCACAAGTGAGAAAGATAAGATATTCAAAGGATAGATATTCAAAATTCTTTATAAAAAATAGCTTACATTTGAGCACTTATGAATCATACTGTTAGATTGATTTTTTTTCTCCTACTGCCTTCCTACTCCTAGTGCTACTAAGATAGTGAAGAACCAGATTACAGGGGAGGGACCCACTAGCATGTACAACTAGCTTCCTAACAATACATGTAGCCCATGAGGCAGAGGAGATTGCCATCTCTCCTCTGCATAGATGAGCAATGACCTTCAAGAGTTTCAGACTGTGATCGTTTCTTAGTGTTTTAAGGAACTGATTCTGAGACAGTGCTGAGCAAGTACACTGTCACTGAACTTTGCACAATTACTTCTAAGTAGAGACAATATTTTATATAAGTGAGTGACAGAGCCAGACCTTTCTGGAAATTGTAAACTAAATGGTTTAATGCCCTGCAGCTATGGTAAAATGGAGAACTAATAGTTGAGAGCCTGTTACACCCTTTTGTACATTATTTTGTACAGTATCTTCTACTCTTTCTTTACAAAAGGGGAAATGCATACCAAATAGCTCCAATCACAAAGCCTTTATTCCTTGATGGATACCTTACATGATACACAACTGCCTTTGACTCCCTCTCCCGTCCTACCACTTATAAAAACAAGTACACACAATTGCCACTTGCTGATTAAAGAAAAAGACAAAGGATCATGATTGTGTTAATGATCCATTCATCAGTCTTTCATTAGAATGTCAGAAAGTTGTTTCAAAAGAGAAAGGACAATTTTAGATTGTCTGAGCTTTGAATTTTAATTGGAGATCACAAATTACATTTAAGACTGTTAAGCTTAACATGCTAAAGCTGATTTTTTTTTAACTCCTAACTTTAGAGAAGTATTTCCTAGAACTTTAGAAAGCCAAATGATTTAGTACCAAAGTTCATGGACAAAAGATACTGAGATTATTTCAGTGTTGTTTGCATAGCTATAATTAGAAGAAAGTTTTAGAAGCATGATTGATGTCTGGAAATATTCATTTTGGGTATATGATATATTGATCATCCTGATCAATATACCATATATAGCCCTCTGTGTCGTCATGGCACATATGTGATTTTAGCTTACCAGCAGAGGTGGGTTCCTCCCAGTTCGCACTGGTTCTATAGAACCGGTAGCAAACCGCTGGTGATGTCACAGAGCTGGTTCTGTTGGTGCCGGTCCGTGGACGCCGCCATCTTTTTTTTGGAATTTTTTTGGGGGGGATTTTTTTAAATTTTTTGCTTTTTTTCCCTTCTGCACATGCACAGAAGCCGAGTCCCCGGCACTGCGCATGCACCACCATCTTGTTTTTGAATTTTTTTTTGAATTTTTTGCGAATTTTTGGCACTGTGCATGCACGCGTGTGCGTGCAAAGCGCGAGCGCACGCCCATGCGGTGCGGCCATGTGGCATGCAATGCGCGCGCAGCCACGTGGCACGGGAGGAAGCGAACCGGCGGCGAGGTAAGTTAGAACCCACCCCTGCTTACCAGGTAGACCAAACAGGAAATACAACTGGATCCAGATTTATTGGAAGGTCAAAATAAAACTATTCTTAGCAGCCACAGCCTGTCCATTTTCAAAGATTGTATGTTAATTCCAAACATCTGGAAACATGTCATGCTTTTTCTGGAACATTTCTGAAATATTATTAATTATAAGGAATCACAGCCCCAAGGTGCTGAAATAGGAAGCTCAGGACTGGGGCTGGTTCAATGTCAGAATTTTCAAGCCAAGACTTGGATGTAAATTTGCAACACTTCCACCTCCATGACTTAACTTCTGTTGTTTTTATTTATTTCCATGGTACTTATTTTTACTTTATTTTGTCAAACTATAAACCACCCTGAGTCTCTTACAGTAAAGTAGGATAAGATACTGGGTGTTTGCAAAGGTATGGATGGGGTCAAAAAAAATCATGATAGCACTTGCTCCTGCATGAACAAAGTTTTGACCCTTTTTTAAAGCAAGTCATGCCTGCAACACATACAAAAAGAGGCTAAACTTTAATCGTATCATTGCAGTGACTATCTTGTCATCTTGCCCTTGGTAATATATTAATATTTTTATAAACAAAACAAACTGATTGTTCAGCCTGAACTCTGCAGAAGTCTTTGAGATACTGTAAGTGGTATGGTTAAATAAGAACTCATTGAAGATATGTTAACGAGTTGATTGTCTTCTGTCAGGATACAGTTTCTCTCTCTCATACTTATGGCAATTTAAATCAAATATTTTCTTCTTCCTGCCTTTTCTGTGTTTCAAAGGACTCTGCCCTGTACTTCATGGTCTTTAAGTTGAATAACTATTGGTTACTGATGTAACTGATATCTCTTCCCTCATAACTTAGCCTCTTTCTTTATACACTCAAGATTGGAGCTTATAGAATCTGTAAGTTGGAAGGAATTATTTCATTATCAAATCTATCATGTTACTGAGTGTGGGAATCCAAATTAAAGTATCTCAGAAAAGTGACCAGTCTCATCCAGCAAAGTCAACTTCATCATATAATTGGTCCTGTCATTTAACAACTTCTACTCTGATGTTTTTTATATATAACCAGAATCTATGTTCCTATACTTTAAAATCAATTATAAATTATGTAATTTAAGACTACTGTGAGTTAGAGGCTGCAGCCTTGTCAAACCCTCAGAGCATAGATGCATATAATTCATGCACAATGATGTACTGGACACTGCAAAACAGGATTCCTCAGGAATAAAGCTCTACTTATAAAGAGCAATGTCCAATAAATAGCGTGACAGTTGCTAATTGCAACAGTGTCATCTCCTCTCAGAAAAATCTGCAGATGAGGATAAGATTCTGTTAGTTCTGGATGAGGAGTCATGAAAACCATCACAACTGCAAACTGACTTGAAAGAGAACTTAGCAGTGGTACTCAAAAAGAAACAGTGGATGTAGGTGCCTGGTTCTGCCTAACTCGGTAATCCAAGACCTAAAAATCACTGGCAAATGAAGGGGGTGAAAAAAAAACTGCAATGAGCAATTGAGATGAGATATTGCATAAAGTGGCACATGGTTTCTTACAAGTAATATTAGGAGGCCCCAGGGAAACATCTTAATTGTGACATTTAAATCTGCCATTTCTTATTCAGTTATATTCAGTCCATATCTAGTATTGCCCTTATGTTACTCGATCATCTTTGGTGACTTTGGATTGCTTTTAGAACTCTTGTATTGATTTCATCATAATGATGAACTAATCTTTCTTTTCTTTCTTTTTTTTTTTTGCTAGACCTTATTTCACTTTCATCAATGCTTCATTCTCCCCAGCTCTAATTTATCATCTTTCCCACTCATACACAAGATGTGAAAACTCAAAAGCCTTAGCTTTACAAATCTTCAGGCCTCAATGATAAGCTTTGAAAACAATAAGCTGTTTGTTCCTGAACTTATGTCTCTCAGTTTATCCTGTAGCTGGTTAGGTAGGGCAAATTATAATTTTTGTTTTGTTAGAACTAAACTAATGTTACATAGCTCCCAGATTTGGCTTATGTTCACTCACTCACTCTCAGACTATTGAGGCACATGGATCTTGTAAGCCCCTCTCGTTTTCTATCTGGCTTGTCCAGTTAGGTGCAACTAAAGTTGACAAGAACCCAGGTCAAGAGCCCTGGTCAACAGCCAGGAAGTAACTAGCAGTGCACATAAATCACTTTCCACAGAATACTAAGACACATCAGGTTTGTTTGTTTTTAATATATGGAGATGCAATGAATTTAAAGTAATAGCAACATTTTACTGATTACAATGTACATTTGTTCTTTGTCACATGCACATATATACTCAGCTGCACTTACCCACATCCTTCTCAATTAGGCACTAGCTGGAGAGATGGAAGCCACCAAGTCTGCATCCAAATAGTGGGTGGGCTTCAGCACCCCATTTTATCCCCAATGTTCTTGCTTTCTTGATTAATCAGGATTGAATTTTTCTAGGTGCTCAGGTCCAACTTCCTTTGCCTGGTTCAAGTGATTTTTTTTTTCTTCCCCAAAAAACTTGTTTCCTTTCTATCTTTCTCCCCATTGGATCTTTTGAACAAGATTCCTGGCTTTTTGTCCTGTCTGCTTAGGTGCCTGCTTCATCTTTAATTATGGCATCTTCACACTAACTAGACAAGCAAAAAACTATGCTTTTCATGAAACTATGTAGGAGCAAATAACATTTACATTTTTCTAAAATTCTCAGGGTTTCCCTTTGGGGGTCTTATCACTGAAGATTAGTTGGTCAGTTTTATAAAGAACTAAGCAATGCCTCAGGAGAGATTTTATGATCAGATAAGAGTTCTCAATAAAGAGATAAGTGCAAGCTCAGTTTAACCTGCATTTAAAGCAGAACCTGGAATTCTCTCGAATCTCTTGAAAGGCTGCTATCTGCATATAGAAGCTCACTATTGCAACCTCTGTCTCCACAGTGACTGAAATGCAAAGAGGCTTTTTGACAACATTCAGTCTCTTATTTGAGAAATAGCTGGAATAAAAGTCAGCAAAGAAGGTTTGACTATAAAAGTATCTAGCTAAGATGCAGTCAGTTTGCTGGAAATAATATCCTAATCTGCTTCCATTTTTATCTAGTTATCTTGAAATCTTAGGATCCCGAAATTTCAGACTTTTCTTTCAATTTTATTCTTGAACTTCAGCTCTGCAGTGCTCTCTGCCTTTCATGTGTTAATTTCTGTTAATTTTCTTGATTTTGTCTTTCATTCCTGACTTTATCTGCTTTGTTTTTGAGATCTCATAGGTATACATTCAGATTCATTGCACATTGATTGATGTCTCCTGCCATTCCTAATTCTGGTTGCTCTTTATCAGACAAATATAGCAGTACAATTTTGTGAATTTCAGAGCCAGTTGTCACCATCCTTTGCTTAGCAATTATTGGGCTGAAAAGTGAGCATGAAATGAAATATAGCTTAACAATGGGCATTGGCCCTTAAAGCTTTATTTCCAAGATTTCCAAGTTACCAGTGATTTATCTCTTAAAATCCTTTTTTTGTATATTGTATATTTTGTATATTGTCTATGGTTCTTATTCAGTAGCCACCTGATAACCCAAACACTAAATTCTGAATGAGGAATTGCATCATTCAACGTAATAAATCAGATCCTGCCCGGGAACATGGAGTCAGATAGCATAAACACTATTCTAGGGATGAATGAGTAAAGGACTCTGAAAAATGAACCACTGCCCAATGGACAGAAGAAGACTTCAAAGACAGTGACTGAAAGCACAAATACTTGACAAATTAAACTGCCATTGCCCAAGATTCCTCAATCATTTTTATCCATTGTTTCAGACCTTATCAGGCAAATAAAATCAGACAGAGAGGCTACCAGCAGTGCTACCAGTGCTATAACAACTCTCAAATAGAATTTAGCTTCATTGGAGAGAATTCTCAATGAGGAGGCAGACTAAAATATTCTCTAGTATTATGTCCCTTGGATGGATTGGAATGACCATTCTCAGAATTCCAAGAACATTTCCAAGTTCCCAGCCAGTCCTATAGAATTCTAGGTGAGCTGATAGATCAGTGATGGCAAACCTTTTTTTCCTCGGGTGCCGAAAGCGCGTGCATGTGCGCTATCGCATACGCATACGTGCCCACACCCATAATTCAATGCCCCCCATGCCCCACCCCCTACGCATGCGCGCGTGACCCCCCCACTCCCCCATTTCCTGACTTCCGGTGGGCCCGGTAGGCCCATTTTTCACCCTCCCCAGGCTCCAGAGGCTTCCCTGGAGCCTGGAGAGGGCGAAAATGGCCTCCCCCGCCCCCCAGAGGCCCTCCGGAGGCCGAAGGTGCCCTCCCAGAGCCTCTGCACAAGCCAAAAATCAGCTGGCCGGTGCACACATGCACGCTGGAGCTGAGCTAGGACAATGGCTTGCGTGCTGGCAGATATGGCTCCGCGTGCCACCTGTGGCACGCGTGCCATAGGTTCACCATCACGGTGATAGATGGTTTTTTAAACTCTTTGTTTTCTATAGCAGAAGTAGGAAAAAATATAAGTGGGAAGTGCAAATAAATGCTGCATCCATCTGTAAGGCCCACAATTCTTTAAGCGATAAGCTGAGAGTTCACATGCTGGCAGTGGATATGACTGAGGCCCAGAGGTGGCTTCCTCCCAGTTCGGACCGGTTCCCCCGAACTGGTAGCAACCCGCTGATGACATCACGGAGCCGGTTTGGTCGGTGCCGGTCTGTGGACGCTGCCACCATTTTTTTTGGAAAAAAAATTTTTTGAAAAAAAAATGGGGGGATTTTTTTTTACATTTTTTTTCTTCTGCGCATGCGCAGAAGCTGAGTTTCCGGCACTGCGCATGTGTCACCATCTTCTTTTCGGCTTTTTTTGGAGGGGGATTTTTTATTTTTTGGCACTGTGCATGCACACGCGCACAAAGCGTCCGCGCGCCCATGAGGCGCGGCCACGCGGCGCGGGAGGAAGCAAACCAGCAGCGAGGTAAATTAGAACCCACCCCTGCTGAGGCCACTTGGATGAGTGAAGAAAAGCCAAAAGGGAGGTGGGTAGGGTAATGCTTCTCTTGCAAACACATTCAGAGCATACAGCATAGTAAGTGGTGCTCTCTTTATTCATAGTTTACCACAATTGGGTAGACTATTCTAATACATTTAATTCAGACAAATTATATGATGAGTTAGCATGATTTGTGAACCTCTCTATCTGTCCACATCAGGTTTCTGGTAAGGGAACAGATTGTTCTTGACAGAGATTTAGATTGATTGTGTACAGGAGGCTTGCAAGAGAAAGTTGTAGTTTGCGTAGCTTTGCTTAATCTTTCTTACTGGCTTATTTTCTCCTGTTTCTTATCAGACTATACATACAGTAGATATGGTTGTTCAGTAGAAGTGCTTCATGATGGACTGAATTTCTTAAATTTAACTAAATTTCTATAGTTTTTTTTTTACCTCTTATAGGTACAACTTCTCTTTTGGAAGAGTACTCAATCAAGCTTTCAAAATTCCTCATGAGATTTGTGGGCAGATAATTTGGATGGATGATTTCTCCAACAGAAGAATAACTGCTCTAGAAATTTTTCAAAACCAACAACCTTCCATGGTAACAAACACCATTACTAAAATGATCCTTGAGAAGAATTCCTTTATGAGACCTTCCCTTGGGATTCACTTGAAGCCTCAGAAGACAGCAGACCACTTGAGAGATGATTGTAATACAAAAGGTAGGACATTTTTATATTCTGTTTGGTCCTCCCATAACAATATCAAGGATAAATGTATCCCTTCCCATATATCATCATTTATTTGAAGGTTTCTTCTCCCTTGAAATAATTTCTTAAAGGTCTTTTCTTTCACAAATTCAAGGAGATCTCAAAGAAAAGAATTCAGGATAACTATTTCCTGTTATTAGTTCATGGAAACCACACAACACAAAAGTTACACAATGAAAGCAGAATAGCTGCACAAAGATTTAAATCCAGGTCTGGATGGGTCGTCTTCTAAATCTACTGCCATCATGCTATCCTACAGAGCATTATGTATCACCACAGTTCCCTGAGTGATATTGGCTCCCAGACGTCTAAGAAGCAGAACTGTCACTATCATTTAATTGGTATGTAATCTTTTCTAAAAGGTCTGTGCAGTTATAGATTTTAATTTAAGTTTTTGAAGGAACTTCTTCTCTGTATTAACTGTCATACCAGATAAAAGAAATTCAGCCAAAAGTGATTTTGACAAAACCATTGATAACAGACATATGGAAGATAATTCTAATAGTAAAGAGAACCAAGGAACAGGAAGGTTAATGGCATGTTGGGAGGAAAAAAAACCTTAGAAGTCTGGCCTTAAAAGAATCATTGTCAGAACCTGTTGTTCAAGTAAAATCCAGAGAGTTTAAGTCATACATACATACATACATACATACATACATACATACATACACATACATACATACAAGTGTGTGTGTGTGTGTGTGTGTGTGTGTGTGTGTGTGTGTGTGTGTGTGTGTACACTATTAGCTGAATACCCCAGCCTGTTATCCTTTTTCTCCCAGCAAGGAATAATTTCTTCTCCTTTTTCTTAACATTCTCTGCAGCTTTTTTAAAAAATGTTCTGAGAATCAATTATGTCAATTGATTTTGCTGGCTATAGTGCAGACACCTGCTTCTTAGACCACTGGGGATTGAAATCTTGTTATATTAATATCAGAAGTTAATCACCAACTTCCATACCGAACCTTTCTAAACCTGGTTCTTTCAGATGTGTTAGGACTCCAACTCTTGCCCTGCTAGTTAGGAATTCTGGGAACTGTAGTCCCAACACACTATGAACACATCAGATGGTGGAAGTCTGCACATAGCCTATGTGTAGATAATGGCCGTAAAGTAAGACTGCAACAGACTTACCTTGCTGTTTGCAAGCAAGTATTTGGCTAAAACAGTGATAGCAAAGGTGAAGAGCCTGTGGAGAAGGGAACTCACTTTTTTGCTGTGCTGGTAGAAGACCATAATAAATAATGCATATGAAACACAACCTCCAAATAGTGATTATATATATATGTTTTTTTCTCTGTTAAATATATATATGTATATGATTAACGATTCATTACTTCTATCTCTGACCATGAGTACCATAAGAACAATGAAGAATAAAGATTTGCATTAATAGGTTGCATATTTCTGGTGAGTACAACTAGGTATCTGTTGGGCCTCACTCCTAGCTGCTTAATGGAATCGTTTTCTTTCTTGCTCTGGTTAGCTGCAGATCTATTGTCTTAAGAGCAAATTATGTGGTCATGCTTGCTTTCCTTTTGCCACCAGAATCTTGTGAGATCCCCTGTTCGCTCAATCTAGGGATGAACAGCTTTTTTTTTAAGTTTCTCATTTATATGAAGTTCAGTTATACATATTTCTCCAGAAATGTACAACTGTATTCATCAATATTACCACTTGCTGATTTTTTCTATGCAGCCAAAGTACAATAGTTGAATCCCAGTGAACTAAGAACTAATAATAAATATTACATATGCATCTTTTCCTGCTAATGTAGCCATGTGGATTTTACCTCGTCTGTCAATTTGATAGACTAAAAAAAAGTCTGCTAATTTGAAATTGTTTGAATAAACATGTAAAATGTTCCTGTTCAATATTTTACAGCATGACATTTCACTCAATCTTTCATCTTTTCTCTGGTAAAAATCAGGTAGGTCCTCTAGCTATTCAAGTGGATTAAAAGCCTTTTAAAACATGCTTGACAGCAAATAGTAAGTGCTTAATGAAAGTAAAGTTTAAACGAACATGTGACTTCTGACCCTTCACAGCTCTGGCAGTTAATTTGATCTGCAGAAAAATATTAACTGAAAATTGAAGCAATAAATAGGACTTCCTGGAATATTGCTGTAAAACTATACCTTCAAACTGTTATGTAACTATGATTGATTTTAAACATAATATATTTTTGCTATTGATGATATGAACAATATTTGGTAGTATAGAATATCGTACAAAACTACATGTGAGAAGCTTTATTTAAGCCAAATCATGCCATTTGAAATAAAAAGCCATGATCTAGCACCTGTATTTTATAAATAACTCTTGGTATTAATTATTTTAAAGGATTAAAAAAAAGGAATACAACCTGTTTCAAGAGAGAAAATATAGGGTCTGGGCTTTCAATCTCTAATATTTAAATTTTAATTCCTAATTATGGAAGGAAGAAGTAGGTTAGCTTATTTAGATATTTAGCTGCTACTTTTACATTCATTACCAGGTACCTACGTTGTTCAAGTGATGATAATTATGCTTTTAATAATTGCAGGTTTGAAATCAAAGTATTAATCAAAGGTAGCTCCTGATACCAACGTTTTGCGCTTAGTGTGCTATTTCTTGAGCATTACAAAAATAACAGCAACTCCCAATTAAATATTACATGTGGCAATCATACCATGATCATGGTATGACTGCCACATGTAGTATTTAATTGGGCGTTGATCATGGTATGACTGCCACATGTAGTATTTAATTGGGCGTTGATCATGGTATGACTGCCACATGTAGTATTTAATTGGGCGTTGATCATGGTATGATTGCCACATGTAATATTTAATTGGGCGTTGCTCTTATCTTTGTAATGCTCAAGAAATAGCACACTAAGCGCAAAATGTTGGTATCAGGTGCCACCTTTGATTAAGACTTTGATTTCAAACCTGCAATTATTAAAAGCATAATTATCCTACTTGAACAACGTAGGTACCTGGTAATGAATGTAAAAGTAACAGTTATACAAAACAGACAGACAGACAGACAGACAGACAGACAGACAGACACACACACACACACACACACACACACAGAGCAATTGGGAACCTGCTGAGGGAGAAAAGTGTCTTTTACATTGTTCTCATGCCAATTCCTGAGCTCTCCCTTCTTCTGTGATTGTATTTCTTTCTATCAGGAAATTCAAATGCAAAAAAGTTTGAAATATATTTTGAATAAATATATGATAAAAGAAAGCAGGCAAAGGGAGTGGGGAGAAGCCATCATGTTAGGAAATATAGTGCTCAGGTTGGAATTGGTGTCATGTATGCTGAAAGGGAGATAGTTGTCATAGTGCCAGATCTGTAGATTTGTCCTACAGAAATCCCAAGACATTTTAAATCACAATTGGTCTTGGCAAGATTGCCATAAACCAAGCTGAAAGAAAACTGGACAAAGGGATTTCAATGTTGTTTTGAAATATAGAAAAGAACAGGCTTAGTTGGACTTAAATCATTTTAACAGAAGCTAGCATTATTTCTATTTAAAGATGGTATCTTCCTGTTTCAAAGAAGAAACAGGAAGATGATGAAGATGAAGACTTTGCACACATGAAAAGAGAGAGACTCTATTAAGCCTTATTGGCTTTTAGAAAATCATAAAGAGGGAATGAAAAATGTTTCAAAATAACTTTTAATAGATTCCAAGCTCCATTAATTTCAAAAGAACAGTTATCTTGTTCCAAACTTTTATGACATGACATGACATGACATGACATGACATGAACTACTAGTGGGCATTCTTATTCACCAGAAGAGACAGACAAGGAGTAGAAATGAAAGTAAAAATGTACTCTAATGTACTTTAAGAATATACATTCTTAAACTTAAAAATGAATGTGACTTCACATTACATTAAATGTTCTTATTTCAAATATACAAATGCCCTTTCTTTCTTCCTTCTAGAGATTTTCTCCTTTCTTCTGCAGTGGAAAAGATCCTATAGAGTTGATCTTCACTAGACAGTGTTAATTGAAAATAATTAATAATGCTTATATATAATATTCATATGTACACTAGGTGAGCTCTTACTAATCATAATCATAATTAATTAAAAATTCTTCACCCAGGCTTCATTAAGACATAATAGAAAATCATGGTTTTCATTACAAGCCTGCAAGTCTGAAAATGCATTAAATTTGATTTTCCTCTCTCTTGCTATAGCTTAAGTAAACCACTATTCTCTGAGTTCAAATATTATGGGAAAGTAATTTAAATAAAAAAAAATCCCCTATGACAGTGATGGCTAACCTTTTCGTTGCTGCATGCCAAAAGCGTGCGCGCCCCTGTAATACAATGCATGTGCGACCCCCCGCACGCCCTGCACCCCTGCGCATGCGCGCGTGACCTCCCATGTGCACCCCATGCCTGTACACATGACCCCCCGCACTCCACCCACCCATGAGCATGTGCCCGTGACCCCCGCATGCGGCCCACCCCCCATGTGCATGCGACCCCATGCATGAGCACGCAACCCTGCACGTGCATTCACGGAAACCCCACGCATGCGTGCACGGTGACACTGTGCATGCGTGCACAGCAACCCCGTGCATGTGCATGCATCTCCCGCATGCCCCCCACCCCCCACGCATGCACGGCAGAGACCAGAAAACCAGCTGGCCGGCGGGA
The DNA here is from genome assembly GCA_003457575.1 of Thermophis baileyi. Taxonomy (NCBI): domain Eukaryota; kingdom Metazoa; phylum Chordata; class Lepidosauria; order Squamata; family Dipsadidae; genus Thermophis; species Thermophis baileyi. Next base: position 285,142 of record QLTV01001500.1, read on the forward strand.
GGTGTGTGCGGGGTGGAGCTGAGCTGGAGAGATGGCTCACGTGCCTGCAGAGAGGGCTCTGCGTGCCACCTGTGTCACGCGTGCCATAGGTTCGTCATCACGGCCCTATGATATGAGGACAACAACAGGATGCTGGGAAATATGCGAGCCCAAGACAGAATTTTGTTCATTTTTCAGGAAAATCTGTATTCCCATTACACCAGAAATAGTTCATTTATGTAAAAAGCAAAACTTCCATTGAGTTGAGTTAAACTCCACATTGGCATTTTTGGCAATTTTATGAAAGTGGCTAGGGTTTCCTTTTTCCAGAATGTATTTTCATTAAATTTAAGTTCAGAATATACCTTTCCCTCTCTTACAAAGCATGCTCATTCAGCGTGGTGCTGATTTGAGCTTTGGCTAATTCAGTGTGATGCTCTTCAGAAAAATAACAGTTCTTCTATTAAAATGAAAGAGCAGGCCTTATATAGGTAGAAATGGAGGCAGGAGAACTGACTGAGAAAGTTCATCCATTCATCCAATATGTCTAAAGATTACTAAAAACAGAAACCATGCAGTAGTATCAGTTAGTTGAATAAACAAACACATATATCTGCACACATATTTAACTGAAATGTAAGATCATCATCTCAGGATGAAGAATAGACAAAATATTTACTAAGACAAAAATCCTGCACAAGCTTCTCCAGCTTGTTAACCTCTGTTTGCTAACTTCAACTGAAACAAATACCATCTATCTCCCACTCAACAAATATGTGCTCAGGATACATACCTAGTAAACAATCCCAAACAGGGCTCAAAGAGGCTGGGGTAAAAATTCTTGTAAAATAAGGTAGCTATCCCACTGACAAAATTAATTGATCTCCAATCACATTGTTACATCTGCACCCATATTCCCTAACAGAAATACTCCAAAAGATGTTTAGATGTTTAAAAAGGTATTACAAATTACATAGAGCCATTAGTTATTTCTCCTTAAAATATGACCCAGGGTGAATAAGGAACCCTGTTCTGTTTTAATAGAGGCAACATTGCCCCACCATGCTTGCTCTGAAAAGCCCTTTGACTTGCTTTTCTGTCTAGCTTTAGAAATAACATTAGGAAATCCTGCTGACTTCTAAAAAGTCTGCAGTCATGAAGTATGAAGTGTCAATCATTTTGTTTACTTTCAGTTCTTAGTGCTTGTATTTCACAGCGTCTCCATCATGACAGAAGGCTTTTACTGTTATGTTCCTAAAATGTAGTGGAGCCTTGGGAAAAGGCTTCCTCTCAGGTTGAAAGGGAATCCTGTCAGCCTTGCAAGAATCATCCAAGCAGACAGAGGAAAGTTGTGTTGTCTCCAAAAGTCTTATTCTGCCACCAATAGTTGTTCATCATTGATATCCTTCGCCCTCAGGCTGCCATTTCTTAAAAACAGAAAAGTCCTTGGAGATTCAGAGTAGAGTGTTCTTTTCAGTTATTTTATATCTTTGACAACTAACTCCTGAGAAACTAAAGTGATTAAGAATCACTTACATGGACCTTTATTTTTTGAAGTATTTGAAATATTGACTAAAATAAGTTTGTTTATGCATTATTTTTTTTTATGACACAAGGGATCCGACATAGATCCTGAAAGTATACACATAAGCACCATCACTAGAATATCCATGAAGAGACCTCTCAGCATTTTTCTTTAAAAATATATACTGAGGACAAAAGAAAGACTACTAAAAAAGCTAAAAATCTGATATCAATTGTAAATAACTCATTTGGCTATAGCAAGAGTGAAAATGATACACCCGTGCATGTGTGGATGAGAAATTATTTAGCCACACATTTTAACTTAAACATTGCTTTCCTGAAACAATATGTTGATTAAAATGTAATTATCACAAAAACTGTACAGGTTATGTAATGAAGTTTTCTAACCAAAACATATGTACAAAAATATATAAACTTGGAAAAATTGTCCATAAAATTGTGTATACATTTGTGAATATACTTAATGCTTTGTATTAAAAGGGATTGTTTGCAAAATGTTGCTTATGAGGAAAAATGCAGAATAGATGTATCCCTTCAGGAGAAATAAAGAACCAATATGATGGAGTTTTAAGGTAGTAGATACAGAGGGGATGACATTGCAGACATTTATTGGGTGACTTCAGGCCAGTCATCAATTCTCAGTGCAACCTACTTCACAGCGTTGTACTTTAGTTGTCACTAAAAATCGGAAGAAAGAGAGCCATGTATCTCTCTTTTCATTCATGCAAAAAAAGAGATATAAACGTCACATGAAATTTAAAAATAGCACACACATCTCTCTTAAAATATGAAGTTGAGTTATTAGCAAAATAAGGTGAAACAGAACAGAATGGAGGTGAAATAGTGGCATTTCCCTGAAGTGTGAATGTTTTAAATGAATAGCAATAGCAGTTAGACTTATATACCGCTTCATAGTGCTTTACAGCCCTCTCTAAGCGGTTTACAGAGTTAGCATATTGCCCCCAACAATCTGGGTCCTCATTTTACCCACCTCAGAAGGATGGAAGGCTGAGTCAACCTTGAGCCGGTGAGATTTGAACCGCCGAACTGCAGCTAGCAGTCAGCTGAAGTAGCCTGCAGGGGATTTAAAATTCTCTTTCTACCCATCTTTTTTCTAAATGAGCTGTTTTGAATTTACTATTTAAATGCTGACTTTACTTGTGTCCTGCATTGAAAGGATTTCTTGGAAAGCCGTATAAAAACATACCTGGCTAATGAATTAATAGTATGCTGACCTCTTGAGTAAGTTAAAGCTGTGCAGGTCTCTCTACTTCACCCCATTACTTTATTATGGCAGATCCTTTCTGCCTCTGTGTCAAGAGAAGGAAGAGTTTCATTTGTTGTCATGCTGAGCTTTAGAGTAGGCCAAATCAGCATGAGTAGCATCTGCCTGCTGTAAAGCTCAATGAATTATGAAAGACACTTCCTCTTTCTTCCAAGTTATGATAGAGATTGATTTTTCTCATTTTGTGCTGAACAGGAACCTCATCATATCATATTTGTAGAGGGCTAAGGAAATGGCAGAACTACCAGACAAAGTGTAACCCGTGCTGTAGAATCAGAACATTCATGAATTTTCCCTCAGAATGTAGAAACAACACAGAAGACAAAAAATTGTGTAGGCAGCTTATCTAACCATATTCCTTTTGGAGCAATATTTGTTGTCACAGGATAGATTGTGCAACTGTTTTTTAATTTTTAAAAAAAATTAAAGTATCACTAGTTCTATATCTTGAAAGGAAGACTATATCACCTGTGAAAAAAGAATAGTTTGTACTTCTGTACCCTTTTTTTCTTCACAAGAGACATCAATTTAATACAGATTCTACATGCAGGCATGCCTCTTCCCCTATCCAGTGGCTGGGAAATGCAACTCTACTGCCATTTTGCCTTGAGTGTTTATGGCAGACTTCTGAGAATTATGATCTCATGGAAGATAGGTTAACATATTTTTATGCTAACTCAAGCATAAGAGGAATGAACTGTGAGAAAGAAACCATAAGCAGCTTTGTAATCCTCTTCCTTTAGTCCAGGAATGGACAACCTGTGATCTACAATCCCAGTGGACCCTAATTTCCTTTTCTGCACTGGGATCTGTGACTTCCTACAGCACCTGAAAAACATACAAAACTGCAGGGACTTGGCTATGTTGTTCATTAGGAGTCAAGACTGACACAAAGGCATTTATACATACATACTCTACAATAGACTTAACACAGTTTTAAAAAAAATCAAACCTCCCCTCCCCCAACACAGATAGGCTTTCTCCCAAACATGAATACATGAAAACTCCCACTTATGCATGGCGATTCCTCATGTTATCCTCTGCAGATAATGGACATTAAAAATATGCTCACTCCTGGTATACTCACTACAATGTGTTGGTTCTTCATATATTTAATGCATGCTTTTACCATCTGCCCTAAATAAAAATATGCAAGATTTTGAACTTGAAGCATAATCCTAACAGAATCCATGGTTATGCATTCTGGAATTATTTCATACCAGTAAATAAGACATTTAAACTGGTAAAAAATCAGAGAATGTCAAATAGTTAAGTTGAATCTGTGGAACTCACATGAAGAGCAAAGACACTCACTGAAATCAGATTTTGGAACTGAGCTTTAAAATTTATATTATGCTTCTATCACCTTATGTTTTAGATGTATTAGCATTTGATCAGCATATTTGCAAATCTGATTGATATTTATATTTCACAATTAATTTGAAATATTTTGATTCTGTTGGTTTAAGTGGTGTTATTTTGAAAGACCTTCATAATATTATGTAGCATCATTAGAAGAATATAAAGCTGTGAAAAGTTTAATTCAAACTGGCTGAAGATAAATAAATATAAAAATAAAGTTGTTGTTTTTTAAAGTAGCACTAGACTTTAACTTTAATTCTTTTTTAAAAGAGAAATGCAAATCTATTTATTTCATAGTTCAAAGATCACAAACCTTCAGTCTGCGATCTTGGTCACCGCTGCAAAGGGAATTTACAGACACCTTAAATGCCTTCCAAGCTGGGTTTAAGTTATTCATCACCACCTAGAAATTAAAGGAAAAGAATAAGCTTATTTCAGCCTAAAACGCAAAGCTATAATAATGATTTAAAATAGTCCTTTATTATAATACATTTTTAAATTGGCAAAGAATAATTAAGCTTTACGAATAATTAAGTATGGTATCTTTGCCTACACTTTTTGATATACTTTTTGAATGCTTTTTTCTTGCCAATACAGAACATGCTTGGTAAGCAATGGCTTTCACATTTGAGGTTCTTTGCAAATCTTTTTTTTTCTTTTTTCTTTTTCTTTTGCCATTAGGCTCCTTTCCAAAGCATTTTAAAATCACTGGGAATCTTTTTGTACTGATTTCCTTTGCTTTGGGTGAAGCAAAAATAAAGAATACTGAATGAGAAAACAGGGGCTTTGCTATATACATTTGATTAAAAAGTAAACACAAATAAATAAAATAGTGAAAAAAGAGATTAAACAAAAATAAATATTCAAAAGCAAGGAAAGGAGATTCACTCCAGAATGAAGAGAAGTACTGGGAAGAAATTTATTCCCTTTATATCAAGTTTATAACTTGCTGGTGTATCTTACATCCCACTGATAAAACCTAGATGATTGAAATATTGGGGACACTCTGATATAAGAAAGCTAAGTGATGAACTGAAGAACACTAAGAAAGATGTGGGAAACTTGGAAATATATCCCAATAAAACAGGATAAACACGTTTTTTGTGGTTGTGAACATAGTTTTTAAAAATTTCCATTAGCCACAGAAGACATGACAGCAATGCATTTATATCATGGGGGATCTGAAGTTGAAATTTTAAATCACTAAAGCTTTTGGAGAAGTTAATGTTTTTTAAAGGTGTATTTTTAAGATATATTTCATCAACCCTCTTTTCTCCTCCCTCTAAGATTTAAGCAGTCTAAGATGAATATTTTGCCACTATATTTTAACAGCACATTTCTGGGACCTTCTGAAGGCCATAAAAATGGGGCTGAAGAATTGCATGCAGTGTTTAGCCTGGGAAAGATATAGTTAAAGGTCATAATCATTTGAAAATATATATCATGATGTCACAATTACCGGTATATTATTTCAAAGAATTCAAACTACAATGTAGATTCTAAGCACAAGGAAAATAGCTTAGATTAAATGTTAGAACAAACATTCTATTGGAAAACACTGTCTTAGAAAGTCTCCTTCTGTTACACATTTGCAAGCAACCTAGATGACTGCCATTTCCATAATGATTTTCTCTCATTCGCTTTGTCAACACTTAAGAAAACTCAGAATAAATATAGGAATTTCCCACATGTTCTATCTTTGTCATATGATTTCAAATTTGAACACTGCTGGAATATTCAAGGATGTGTCCAGTGAGAATTGCCACAGTGCTATGTTAGCAACAAAACAGTGATATCAAAGTAAAACAGTTGAAAGAAGTAATAGAACCAATACTGCTTGGCAAGCAAATGTTTTAACGGTGGGAGCTGTCTACACTTTTTCCTTCTTGGGTCAGCTAAGGGAACAAAGAGGAAAGTTAGCTTGGAATACAAATTATATTTATGGAGAGACCCTAAGGAAGTGAGTTGCTCCCAACCTCATAATGAGAAGATGGCATGCTCAGTAGCCATAGACTGTCTTTGGGTAGAAGATTAGAAGTGGGGATAAAATGGGTCAATTTTTATTATACAAAGCCATCTTTGTATAATATAACATGGTAACATACAGTATATGTCTTTTCAGTTGGCATTTTGGGTTTTGTGAATGAGAGTGAGGACACACCTGATCACTGTTCCAATAGTTTTCTTTCTGTTTAGACTGAAACAACTACTTTTCTGCTTAAATAATAAGTTTCCAGAGAGAAGATTTTGCTACAATGTCTTTAATCACGTGCTAGAAATAATTTTTCCAGAGCACTGCTGGCAACATCACATTTACACTAGCATGGAAGTACTACTGCGATCACAATATACTGTACTGTGCTCTGATCTTATCAATGGACAGAGAGACATTGATACTAAGAATGGTTACACTTCTTAGTTATTTTATAATCCCTTGATTTTCATTTATGGGATCATTTTAGCAGAAAATGAGGAGAAAAGACATCAATTGCAATGTGCTGTTTGTACTATCCAAAGTATGCATGCAATCCAAGTACAATTACATTTTCCATAACACTTGCACCATTTGTGAACTTTTCCAGATAGTATTTAAATGATTATTTATTCCTTGAGTATTGAAGCACTTGCTCATTATGCTATTGATGCAAAAGAATGGCACAGCACAACACCAAAGCGTCCCACTCCAGTTAAAATCAGGCTTTCACAATCCCTTTTGCTTTTAAAAGTCTGAAGAACTCACCACTCTTTCCGTTTTTGAGCAAATATTTTGACAGTATAGTCAAATATTTTTAAAATCATTTCCTTGTATTAAAGAAAGATAGATACTGTGTTATTTGTATGGTTCGCTTTTGAGTACACAATATATATTTTTTGCAACCAGAAGGAATGAACAGGAATTGCACTCTAGGGAAGGTCTAATACATTGCTTTTTATTCTGGTCATAATCTACATTAGCGTTTCTCAGCTTTGGCAACGTTAAAAGTGTGAATTTCAACTCCCAGCTTTCTCTACCCCATCCTGGCTGGAGAATTCTTGAAGTTAAGAAGCCCACACATCTTAAAATTGCAAGATTGAGAAACATTGATCTAGATCAAGGCCAGCGGTGGGTTGCTCCCGGTTCAGCCCGGTTCTTAGAACCGGTAGCAGTGGCGGTGGGAGGCTCCGCCCACCCACCCGGGACACTTCTGCGCATGCGCAGAAGCGTCGCATGAGCAAACCGGTAGCAACGGGTTTTAGAACCCACTACTGATCAAGGCCCTCAATTAGCAAGATGGTGAGCTTCCATTTGTTTCAGTGGAAGTTTCCCATACATGCAAACAGCAAGTGTGAGGATCTGATTGTTTATAACTGCATCGGCATCAAACAGTTCAGTATGAAGAGGAGAAATTAGGTTAAGATTGTAACAATGACAAAGAATGGAACTGAAATATATCCTGCTGTTTTCCTAGCCCACAATCAAGCTTTTCTTAAATTTAGCAAGGCTATCACTCTTCAGTTACACCCTAGAAACAGGATACAATAATATTTATTATAGCACTTTTTGAAGGCCTAAATCTGTGCTGTAGCATCACAGACAAGAATCACATTGGCTGAAATTCAGTGGCTATATTAAAAAAAGAGGGGCACAAGTAGAACAATACCCTCAAAAGAAATTGTGAGTTTACAAATAAACATTTTATTTAGGTGAGTATGTTTGTGTATGTGTGTGATATTTCTCAACTTACCTCGGTCCTATGAACAAGCTGTTGGGTTGCATCATCATTCATTCGGAAGATTTCCAGAAAGGGATCAGATTTGCTGAAGAAATCCTGAAATGGAAAACATGGCACTTTTTTATGGTCAAAACTCTTGGATTGTTTTACACAATCTTATTTGCTTAACTATTGAATAGGGGAAAAGGCAATTTTTGTTTAATCTTTCAATCAATATCTGTTTCTATTTCAGTTGGTTCTTTCCAAGTAGTCTCATATGTTCCAGTATAAGGACTTCATCCTATCTGTGAAATAGTGGTGATACTATTATGGCTTGGACTGGCTTTGCTGCTTCTGGACCACAAACTTGCCACAAAGTTAATGTCTTGGAATAGCCAAGGCAAAGTCCTGACTTCAATCTGGAAAGGCCTGAAGTGGGCAATTCTCATGAGGAAGTCTACCAATATCCATGAATTGAAGCCATTCCATAGGGAGGCAAGGAACTAAAATTCTCCAAGCTGATTTATAGGACTGATCAATAATTATTGGAAATATTTAGTTGCAGTTATTTCTGGCCAACAGGGCACACTAGTTATTGAAAACAAAAGTTCACATATTTTTGCAACGTACAAATATGCAGCCTTCGGTCATTTTTCTGAATGAAGAAGTTTTTTGACTCATTTAATTGGGTTTTCTTTATCTCTCTTTCTGTAGAAAACAGAATATGTTTTAGGTCATTGATACAGAGAAATATGGAATAGAGGTCCAAACTTTTAAGTGTGTGTGTGTGTGTGTGTGTGTGTGTGTGTGTGTGTGTGTGTCTAATTTTCCCTTTCAGATAACGTAAAATTATTTTGTTCATCACTGCCTGATGCTTTAAGATGGCAAGACAAATGAAAATAGTAGCCATCATCCTATGAATAAGTAACAGTTGGTTACTTCCCCACTTGGAATGACATTTTTAAAAGTTTGGGCAATCTCAATTTGATTACATAAACACAACCTTTTTCTTAATTTTTTAAAAAAATGTTTTTCTAAATACACAGGTCTGGTTTTTTCAGGTAGTTTTGCTGAACAGTTCTGATTTTTCACCTTGGTCTTCTAACCAAGTACAAACCATTTGTTTGTGCTTAGATTTTTTTGGAAATGTATCTCAGATCATCTAGATATTTTTACTTTCTATAAATGGGAAGTAGTCAACTGCAACTGAATACAAAATGTTGCTAGAGAAAATCTTAATAACACCTCTGATGCAGAAACACATTTGGCAGTTTTTCATATATAGTTAACAGATATATATACCAAATTCACTGAACTCTCAGATGAAATGAATATGTTACAGTTCATTCCATCACAAGCTTATTTATGTATTTGAATTTACAATAAATAAACCATCCCAAAGAATAAAAAGAAAAGTAAAAAGAAACAGTTTTCAGATTAAAACACCCAAAGAGAAATAGGAATAGCACTTAGACTTATATACTGCTTTACAGCCCTCTCTAAGAGTTTTACAGAGTCAGCATATTGCCCCCAACAATCTGGATCCTCATTTTACTGACTCAGAAGAATGGAAGGCTAAGACAACCTTGAGCTGGTCAGGATCAAACTGCCAAACTGCCAGCAATTGGCAGTCAGCAGAATTAGCCTGCAATACTGCATTCTAACCACTGCACCACCACAGTTAAATAGAATATACACTACATAAAAGATGTATATTGAAAGGATTAGAGCATACACAGAGTGTAACCTAACTCAGCTTTTGTTATTGCTGCTGAGAGAAGCTCCATTGTAACCTAATGTGCCAACTGCAAAAATAAAGCCTCCAGGCTAATTGCCAAGTAGCCTAGCAAAGTAACTTAAAATGTGTATTCTCAGCAACCTAATGTGAGATAGCACCCCCTAACAAAGCTCTGGGCTATATGCCAGAAAATGTATTATTTTCCTCCCTTCTGAGGTGCTTTGTTTTCAGAGCGCTGAGAAAATCATGAGGTTTGCATAAACTAATGGATATGAAATTATATTTCTAACACTATGATGATCTGTGCAAGCTATGTAAACTATAGAAAAAGTTTTTGCGCATGGCTTTTTCTTTCTTTTTCTCTGCCTGCTCTGTTTAAGGTGGGAGATAAAAGGCCCAGCTTTGCTTTGATCAATAATAAAGCTGAATATCGTGTTCAGAGATTCATTGGATTAATTCAGATTCTGAGCTTCACTCAAAACCATGGTTAAATAGAATATACACTACATAAAAGATGTATATAATACATAAAAGAGAAAATTAACTTAAAAAGATAAGCAAATTATCAAAATTCTTAGACAGTTGAATATCTAACAGCTCTGATAAGTGCAATGAATTTAGTGAACTTCTGAAGATATCTGGTGATACTTCTGCTTAGAAGAGGCAAAAATCTCATCCTTTAATAAATTGATTATTATTAAAAGAAGCATTATTAATTCAGTTTGCCAACTGTGTAGAAAAGACATGATAAGATGATGATGTGGGAAAATATTTCAATTTCCTTCAGTGGATTAGGGAAAAGTGGTTCTTGCACAGGAACACTGTGAAATCTTTTTCTAACTGGGAAGATTATAGGACATTCTAGAAGGTGAAGATAGAAGCTCTCCTGTGGGTTGGTAAAGGATATTTGTTAAATATGCCACATTAGAAAACTATCTCCCATACAAGCCTGCTGCTATAGGGTTAATTATTAGTTTCACAGGCTAATTAAAATTTAAGAGATAATCTGGTAAACAGACAGCAGCAATTTTCCATTACAATATCTGCAAAAGAGTCTATCTCTTCTCCACTTTATTCAGTCATTAAATAAAAATGGAGTACAGCTCCACTTTGGGATAACTCAGAGGATATGTTATTTCTATATGAATAATAATCACCTGCTGAAATTCCTAACTAACTCACTTGACCTGGAGGATTGATGCATAATCTTGTTTGCTTCAGAGTCAATTGAGTCTGGAACATCCCTAGGAAAAACCCAGTTGCTGAACTTAATAACTATAATGATAACTGCCTTCTTTTCAAGGAACCATGTTCACCAGATTATGGAGTACATTTGTGTAAACAGAAAAATCAACTATTGGTGCACCTGTTCTTTTGTATCTTGGGGCGTGCCTTTTCCCCCTTCTCCTTTGTATCTTTTTTGCATAACCAGAAGTTTTCAAATTATATATAACAGATTCCTATAATTTCATACTATCTAAAAATGTGACTACATTAAGTCTCTGAAAAATTAAACATAATGAGCAGAGGTTAAAATAGTCAAGAACAAACTGTTCTCCCAATAAGGATAATTTACCTTTCAGATGAGCCACAAAACAAAGGTCTTGGATATTTAAGAGTGATTAAAGATACCTAACTTAGGGATGCTATTAACTTTTGCACCTTAGTCAAGCTACAGATTCATTACACTTTGCTAACCTAAATATTGCTGGCAGTTTTAATTAGATTTGTGGTTTCCTTCTAATCACATACAGACTATGCTGCAAACGTTGCATATTTTCATACAATATTAGCAAGATACTTTTTTAAAAAAAAGAAAGTCTTCTGTCTTTTCTATTTAAAGAATCAACTTTTGCTGTAACATAGGTACTTTTTATAGCTGAACCTCAATAGTAGAGATCCATATCGCCTGAACCTTTAAGGAGATATACTAAACTGCAGTTAATTAAGTATGTGAATCTCACCAAAGGCGTAAGTGGATATTTGTGAAAAGAAATCCAAGTTTGTTTCACGATGGACAGAATTTTGCCTTCTGGTGGCCATTTTTTTACAAGAGGCCTCTCACTGATTTAAATGGCAGTAATAGTGAGCATTACCATTATCAGTGTCCTAATTAGTACCAAGCAGAAGCTACCGTATTAAGTTTCCCATCATGCAACATTGTTAACAAAAATCTGTAAAATTAAATGGTGGTTTCCCAATTCAGCCACTCAGCAGGAGGGCCATTGCACAATTAGTTTGAACTTGTTAAGGCTCAGAGGGTTGCTTGCTTGGATGCAAATGCTGGATTTCATGACCTCATCTTTTCCAGTTTGAACATGGAAAACCATGAGTTGTTGATGTTAGTTCAAGAGTGTTATTTAATTTCCATCAATTGTACAACTATATTCATTGATTATTCAAGTAAGAATGGTATGGCAAAACTGGATTCATTTATCAGAAATGATATACCGTATTTTTTGCAACAACAACAACAAAACAACAACAATAATAGTCAGTGGTATTTGTGACACTTTTTTAAATGTTCATTTGACTGAGTTTCAAGTTTAATGAATAAAAGAAATAATAATAATATCGTAAAGGCAATTAACACCTGGGCAGTGGCAGTAACACAATACTCAGCCAGAATAATTGATTGGACTCAGTTAGAACTTGATAACTTGGATCGAAAGACAGAAAAAACTAATGACAATGCACCATGCTCTGCACCCAAAAAGTGATGTTGATTTATTGTACTTGCCAAGATCTCAGGGTGGCAGAGGTCTCTTACAGGTGAAACAAACTGTGAAAGAGAAAAAGGCTTAAATGAGTACATAAAAAAATCAAAAGAGCCTCTGCTGAAGGAGGTGAACAAGGGAAACCTTTTGAAAACAACAAGATTGAAAGCACAATATTGAAAGTAAACAATTGAGCATCGAAAAAGAAT
>QLTV01001500.1:381371-392482 GCA_003457575.1 Thermophis baileyi
GGAAGAGAGAGAGAGAGAGAGAGAGAGAGAGAGAGAGAGAGAGAGAGAGAGAAAGAGAGAGAGAGAGATACCTGTTTCCCATAGAAAAGAAAACATAGAGAGCCACAAAACCTGGGTAGGTGTGGCTGGGGGGTCATGTGACTCAGTGGGAGTGAGTGACATTGAGTTGGCCATGCCCATCCAGGTTTTGTGGTTCCCGGTGTTTTGTTTTCTCTGGGAAACGGGTCCAAATGGCTCTTTGAGTGTTTAAGGTAGCCGACCCCTGGTCAAGTCCATGTGAAGGTATTTTTCTTGGCATCAGAAACAAAGTACAGAAATTTATTACTGCCTTCTTCCAGAATATTATTTCAGTTTCCTAATCTAACCTATAGCTTTGATATTCCTTGGAAGTCTCCTATTCAGGTACTAGCCAGACATGAAGATGCTATGCTTCTCGGCCTAGAAAGTTTGTTAGATGCTGTTTCAGGACTGAACGTGAGAAAGAGTAATTTAAATCACACCCAATTGATTTTGAACAAGAATCTGAGTTTGATCTAGTCTCTGTCACAGTGCCAAACTACAATATATTTGTAGTAATTTGCTACAGAATGTTGTTACCGGTAATAACCATTTAACACAGGAAAAGATAGGATTTTTAATGTTGAGAATTTGTAACTAAAGTTAATAATTTCATCTGAAATATTGTGATCTTACTTCAACTTCTAAAACCCTTAATTGTTCATATCTTGCTACATAATTGCAGTGTTTTTATGATTATGACAATGTTTATGCCAAGATCCACTTTGAAAATTTTGAAATTAAAAAATAAAACATCTGTTAAAAAAACTAAACACTACTTTCCCAAGTGTGGTAAATCTAAAGAATAAGTACCTTAGATTTTATGCCTCTGCTAATAATATATAGCAATATCTGAGACTATTTAATTGCATTAATATAAAATGAAATAATTTTATCAATCTGAACTGTAAAATCATATACTGATTTTTTTTAAAAAAAGACATAATTAAATATTTTTTCTTGATGAAAACATTTAGAAAGCTGATTACTGATTTCATTCAGCTTTCAATCTATTGAATCTATTAAATTTGATTAGAATTATTCTAAACTATTAATTGGAAAAAAATGTCTCTAGTTGAATGGGAGAGGAGAAAATAGTGCCAAAATGGAGCAAAATTACTACACCAGAATAATAACATAGCATTTTATACTATACTATACTATACAGTACTTTATACTTTATACTATACTTTATACTATTTATACATCCACAAATTTCATCATTTAAATAAAAGAAAGGCTTGAGAGTTGGACTTTCTTCCTATTTTACAAGTTTTTTGCCATGTAGTTGTGACTGAATGAATTAGTCTACCATCTTAGCATTCAAGATTGATTGATTATGTGCCAAAACTCTTAGTGACCACCCAGACAGATTTTTCTCTATCTATGAGGCAATCTGTCCTCATTTTTACCAATTTTCTGGAATGCCAAAATGATGATGATTATGATGACGACGACAGAATCGGCCAGTCCTACTGTTCATCAGAGTACTGTAATTATCTCAGGTAGCTGTCAGGGCAAGATTGATTAAGATTTTCACAAATTAATTATGGGCTCCATGAAGGTATGCTTTCCTTTATTTGTTCTAATCGCCTTCCATCAGATTCATGGACTGGATTTGTTCCTAGTGTTTTCTGAGAAGGGAAAATTATCCAATTTCTTAATGACATGACTATTTTTTTACACATCAAACATGTTCACAATGCTTGTCTTCAATCTCAAATTTACCTAAATTGATTTAAATTATTTTTACTTTCAAATGCGATATTTCGGATTCAAATGGTGTTCTTTTCAAGTAAAACATGACATAAAAGTATCAATTCCATAGTCTGAAATATTTCACTGCTGAAATAAAGAAACAAATCAGTTTATAAAGATTCAGTTCATTTGCATTTTGAGACTCTCATGACTTGAGACAGTGTGATGATGAACTGATTCTTGCCTGATCATTTATTTTCCAAAATAAATCTTCAGAATAAAATAAAGGTTGCCCATGAGAAAAGCGTTCTAAGTTTTATGCCTATTGACTGGCTGCCAGAAAAATAAGCAGTAAATCCCTAACATCATGTTTTTCAGATACATTTTTTGTTTTGGCATATGCACATTAGCATATGCACAGTCAAAAATAGATAGAGAATAGATTTAGTCCAAGAAATCAGCTTTGTAGTCCTAAATAAAATGGCTCTTTTCAAATGGCTTTTTTTCAGGGCCTGACACCATAATGTAGCTTAGAAACTGTATTGAGAACACTTTCTCAAGCAGCCTTCCTGTGTCCCACCACCACCACCTTACATTGGTCCAATAAGTCTTGAGAACGTTCTCTATGTTCCAACTGGCAGTGGCCTCTAACATGTCATACCTGTATAATTTATTTATTTAGCATCATTTATATGTAATTCACTCAAACAACATAAAAAGAAATCATGCGGAAAATTCATTAAGGAGATGATGAAGATGAAACTATTTTACTATGAGATATTGTTCCCAGTAGTGAAAGAACTTCAACTTTCATCAACAAAGGTAATTTCTTCACAAAAATTAGTATAGTCAATTGCATTAAAAACTGTTGAGAAGTGTATTCTGTATATGAAATGGATCTTGAAAGTCTGAATCTAGAGTTTTGGATCTGATGAGTGATCTTTACTTTCCCTGGGAAGAAGAAAGCAGTCACAGAGCTTTTCCCATATCCAGAATGTCTCCTTGCTTAATCTAGAAATGCTTTTGCAATCAGGTTACTTATTTATTTACTAAATTAGTATCTACTGTAATCTAATGCACTTCTAGCAGCTTTCATCCATAAAAATATATAATTATATTTTTCTATTATAATCACAAAAATAAAATATGAAAAACAAGCATAGGCTTAATAAAAAAAGAAAAACACAGTGCAAAGGATAACTACTTTTCAACCCTCAAATGCCCTCTAGAACAATAAATGAGGATTCTAACCTGATCCTGAAAGGGAGACTATGCCAAGGGACAGTGACTCTGATTGGCAAACATTGCCTGTGGATTAGCATCTCTTTCACCACATGAAACTGTTGGCAAGTTAGGGTTGCATGTGGAGAAGGTGGTCTTGTGTAATATTATGTGAGAATGGTATATGTGGGGGGGAGGGGAGAGATGCTGCCTTAGGAACATGGGATAAGAGTGGGCATGGCCTACATAATTGGCATATAAAGAAATTCAGAAAGCAACCTCGCTAATTTATGAGGCTGTAAAAGAAACAGTGGAAGATTTTTTACTATCAGACTTGCAAGACTGTATTATTGTAGCTTTACAGTAAAGCAGATTAGCTCATTTGGTTGTGTTTCCTGTCTGGTCTACATGGGAAGGGGACATTAATTTAACAAGTATAAGTACAACAATAGGTCATTATGACTGTCTTGATTCCCTCATATGAAAAGTGATGAATTTTCACCAAAATGCAGTTTGTGGGTGATCTTTAACTTAAGCCCTTTCTACAGCAATAATCCATGTGATTGAAGATAAGTGCATGTCACCATTGCTAAAGTCTCCTATTGGTACAAGCACCCTGTTTATTATCTATCTATCCATCCATCCGTCCGTCCATCCGTCTGTCCGTCTGTCCGTCCATCTATAGCAATAGCACTTAGACTTATATACCGCTTTACAGTGCTTTACAGTCCTCTCTAAGCGGTTCACAGAGTCAGCATATTGCCCCCAACAATCTGGGTCTTCATTTTACCCACCTCGGAAGGATGGAAGGTTGAGTCAACCTTGAGCCGGTGAGACTTGAACTGCTGAACTGCAGCTAGCAGAAGTAGCCTGCAGTACTGCACTCTAACCACTGCGCCACCTCGGCTCTATCCATCCATCATCTATCTATCTATCTATCTATCTATCTATCTATCTATCTATCTATCTATCTATCTACTATCTATCTATCTATCTACCTATCATCTATCATCTACCTATTTACCTACCTACCTACCTACCTACCTATGCTTTGGAAGTAATAGAACTATTGAAATACAGTATCTCTAAGTTCCAACCTTCTCAATCCTTGCAAATGGTATAGGAGAATCTTATGCTCCTGAGGGGTAATAAAAATGATGCCTTTTTCATATATTCTCCCAATCAGGTTTGGATGGAGGCATCAACCAGAACAACTAATAGATTGAAATAGGTCCAGGAAATCTGCTTTTAAGTACATTCTATAGCTGGTTCACATGTTCTCAACAATTTTCTCTAAAAATATAAGATTGGGTGCGAGGTTATAGTTGCCCAGACTGCTGGATTCAAGGAGGACTTCTTGAGGAGGCAGCATATCATTATTTCCTTCAAGGCAGTCAGCAATACCTGTCACTCAAAGAAATATTGATCATGTCCCCAGCCCATTACACATCTCCTGGCAACCCAAAAAGGCAGAAGTACTGTGGATCATGCCCACAATTCATTTTAGGGAACATGCTCACTTTATAAGTGCCAGGTAATATCAAAATATTATTCCAAACACTACCTCAGTTTCTGCCCATGAAAGGTTTAGTTTACAGAATATGTGAGCTATGGTTGAGACTTTCTCATTAAAGTAGCTTATCATCTCATAGATGAAACATTTATAGGTAGGTCTATGTGTTGAGCACATACTGTAGGTTGTAGGCTAATTTTTTTGAGGCATTTTTTACAGTCAAAGAAGTTTGATCTTGGTGTTCCAGACTTTCTGAATTGCAGATTCAAATCATGAATGATTTTAACTTCAAAGGATCTAGTGGTTGGTTTAACACTGAGTGAATCTTGATGAAAGATTGCAAGAGGAATGTTACACTTAGTCCTGAAAGGGAGAAGGAAGAGGTGAGAAAGAAATTCAAGATTGCCCTGCCTTGATTCTCTTTAATAGAAAAAAAGAGAAAAAGAAACTGACTTTCAATATTAAAGTAGAATACTGGTAGTTCTGTGTCTGATCTGGCCCTCTTTGAAGGGCTTGCAACTTGGTTCATGGCCAGAAGAATACAGCAGCATAATGGCCATGACTAAGAGGTGCGATTTCACACACACCCCATTATACATTAACTGAGTAAATTTACTCTACAAAGTCACCTAGCAGAAACAGAGGGTTTTTTGTGTGCTTGCACACCCCCATACATAAAATTATTAATACTGTGGATCAAGTGGTGGGATTCAAATTTTTTTACTACTGGTTCTGTGGGCGTGGCTTGGTGGGCGTGGTGTGGCTTGGTGGGCGTGGCTTGGTAGGCGTGGCAGGGGAATGATACTGTAAAATCTCCATTCCCACCCCACTCCAGGGGAAGCATACTGCAAAATCTCCATTCCCTCCCAACTCCAGGGGAAGGTTACTGCAAAATCCCCATTTCCTCCCAATCAGCTGGGACTTGGGAGGCAGGGCCAGTCAGAGGTGGTATTTACCGGTTCTCCGAACTACTCAAAATTTCCGCTACCGGTTCTCCGAACTACTCAAAATTTCTGCTACCGGTTCTCCAGAACTGGACAGAACCTGCTGAAACCCACCTCTGTGTGGATCTTTATAAATTATGACAATCAACAAATTCCAAGTTGTCCTTTTAAAGGCAGGGCATGTAATAATCAATACTTGTAAACAAATACACACAATATCAGCAAGGCTAGATAAGATATCGTTCATATAATTAATGGCATACGTGGCTTTTCAAAACAAGGGGATTGGATTCTTATGAAGATCCTGATCTGAATGGTTTGAGAAGCAATTCTAATTTCCTCCTCCCCACTGAAGTCTTGATGCAGATTCAGTTCTATAATGAGGTGCAGGAGGAAAGCAAATACCGTATTTTTCGGAGTATAAGACGCACTCCCCCCCCAAAAGAGGGTGAAAATTTGGGTGCATCTCATACTCCGAATGTAGCCCCGCCCAACCACTGGCCCCCACCCTTTGGCCTCCGTGCTGCAGAGATTGCCACAGACAATGGTTCCGTGCTTCACGTTTTCAGCCTCCAAACGCTCCATTTGAGAGCTGCAGGGATTGCCAAAGCACATCGTTCAAGACTGCGGGGATCGCCAAAGCACATCACTGCTGATTGCTGCCTCCACACATCGTGTTTTCAGCCTCTGCGTATCGCGTTTTAGGCCTCCGCACGCCCTGTTTTCTGCCTCTGTTGCATCCTGTTTTCGGGCGGCGATCGGCGTTGATGTGCTTTGGCGATCCCCACAGCTTTGAATGGCTCTCAAACGGAGCGTTTGGAGGCTGAAAATGCAACGTGCAAAGTCCAAAATGGCAACCCAGAACAACTGCTGCCTTGTCTTACCGCTTCTGCGCTTCGCTTGCTTTACTCACTGGAGCTCCCTCCGATGATCAGCTGTGCTTTTGAAGCTGCTTAGCAGCTCCAACGAGGCATGTGCGAGTGAAGCGATCTCCCTCCGATGATCAGCTGTGCTGTTGAAGCTGCTTAGCAGCCCCAATGAGGCGCGTGTGAGCGAAGCGAGCGCACACGTGCACACGCTCACAACCAGCGAACTAATGTGCTGAAGCTGACCAGGCTAAGGATGCTGGTAGGCAGAGGCAGAATTTCCCCCCCTTGTTTTCCTCCCCCAAAACTAAGATGCGTTTTATACTCCCGTGCATCTTATACTCCAAAAAATACGGTAAATATGAAGGTAATGTTCCTTGTACTGTATGCCGCCCAGAGTCATTGATTGAGATGGGCTGTTATATAAACTGAATGAATGAATGAATGAATGAATGAATGAATGAATGAATGAACGAACATACATACATACATACATACATACGTACATACATACATACATACATAAATAACAGTGTTAAAGTAAGGATAATGAGTCTCTTTTTTGTTTTTAAAAAACTGTTCACACAATTATTAATAATGCAAATAGTATCTATTGCAGTTTGTCCCTAAGTATTCTGACAATAAATATATGCACATATTTGAATTTATATTTTGTTGATTTTCACACAATCCACTAGGGACAAGTAAAGAAAGTGATAGATCCCAAAGTTTGGACAGTTGAAAACTTGGAGTGGAGTGGGAAAGCAAAATCTATAAAGCAGAAGCATGCATTAAATCAGATGCAATATACACAGTACAGAAAATAGTTCTCCTTCTCCCACCGGAATACCAAACACTGTTTTTCATGAATATGTATAATTAGATGTTCTCTGTGAGTGAGAAGTAGTTATTAATTCAGTGTTAAAAATCACAACCTATTACTTGAACACCATAGCAACTAACATTGCCAAAAGATAAAATGAAATTTCAAAGCCTATTTTTAAATTATTACATTTGCACATGTTTTCAAAATTCCAAAGAAGGCTAGAATTATTTTTAGATAAAGACAATAGAAGTTAAATTGTCAGAATGTTAGGATGTGATCTTCATAGAGCAACAACAATTTACTGGAGAAAAATCAAAAGAGTTGGCAACTTCTAAAATACCAAGAATGTTAAAAGGATGATTGTATACTTATTTTACCCAAGTAATACAAGACATATTTTAATCATGATTATTGTAATTTCAGCAACAACTTTTGATGAGGTAATACAGGATTTGGGACCATGGTGTTGTGGGGTACTCAACATATCTCATGTGGTCTGCTAGGTTCCCTGTCTCATTTGACCTTAATTATTGTAGAAAAAAAGGGAATCAATCAATCTTTATTTTTAGTTATTGTGTAAAAATATTTTTAGGGTCTCGTGGATTCCCTAGGAGTCATTTAAAAAGAAAAATTCCTGGCACTTGCTAGACTCCATCTAGCATTAATTTTCTTACTTAAACTTCATAAGTTCATAACTTCGTAAGTTCCTCTAAGTGTAGATATTCTCAAAAAGCAAAATCCATCCCTCCGCACCATACCTTTCAAATATTTCAGAAGTTTCTGTTCAGACCCGACTATGTCCCCAGTCCCAGGATTACAATATTTAGGCTGGCCGTGGCATTGTTTATTTATTTAATAATTAGGTTACCCACCTAGTTATGTTTCTAAAAATTATTATTTTTTTCTGTCTATGGAGATTCTCAGTAATCCAGGTCCTGGTTGTCCCGAAGGTGCTTTTTCAAGAGGCAACTGGACTTTCTTGTTTTTCTTTAAAGACATTTTGCTTCTCATTCAAGAAGCTTCTTCAGCTCTGAAGAAGCTTCTTGGATGAGAAGCAAAACATCTTGAAAGAAAAACCAGAAAGTCCAGTTGCCTCTTGAAAGAAGCACCTTTGGAAGGAGAAGGCAACTGACATCGCAGCGAAGTGGTGCGGATGAGCGGTAGCTCTGTGAAGTCCCATTGATTTCTTCAAGCCCGGAGGCTCTAAGGGGCCGAAAGTCACCCTATAGGGGAGACGAAGATAGGGGGGATGCTTCGGAGAACGCAGTCTCCTCATTTGACCCAAAGAAAGCCCCTTGAACCAGCAGAACAGAAGACGCCCATTATGGCTGAACCAAAGCCGTGACAGCTGAAACGTTAGAGAAGAAAGGAAAGATCTTGTAACAGTGTGTCTGGGTAAGAACTTTTCTAACTTTTGCCATGGAATTTTCCCTAAAACACCCCCCTTTGGAAAGTGGGCCTCAACGGAGCTAAATAGCGGTGATTAAGATCTAGAGCTACTGTTAGTTTTGGAAAAGAAAGAAAAGAAATTGTAGACAGAAGTAATCTTAAAGATAAAGGATAGACTTGTTTGGCTAGTTTTTAGCAAACTAAATCGTTTCAAAATTCTGGACTATATTTTTATTACCATTTTGATTTGAAGGACTTTGGAAAATTATTGGAAAATATTTTTGGAGACATTTTATTTACAGCAAAAGCAGAGAAAAAAGTAACAGTGACACCTACTGGCCAGGAAGGCAACTTAGAGCTGAAGAAAGTCAAAGAAGTGAAAGGTGTTATATCTTGGGCAGATTAGCTGGAATACACAAAATAACAGCTACAAACTGATTATATTTGGTGCTTGGAGACAGACTGTGAAAACATCCAATTTTCAGAACCTTGAGGATTATAAACATGCTGGATAGCATGGGAGTGTGAAACAGCTTGGAGTTTTGAAACGAAGTGGAAATTGTTAAGAGACTATTTAATGGAGTGATTGGGTGAACTGCTCTAGTATTGGCTATCTTGGTGTGATGAATAATTGGGATAGTGGGACTTTGATTGAGTAAATCGTTAGATTTATTAAAATAAGGCAAAATGGGGCAGGAGGAAATAAGTGTATTATTAAAAGAATTACTATTGATGCTCCAAGGTACGCAGGAAATGATGACGAACCACAGAGAGATAAAAGAATTGATACATGAGGTAGTTATGAGACCAGAAAATTATGAACAAAAGACATTAAACAACAAACAGGAAACTCAGGAAACAGAAAATAAAATAGAAAGAACAGAGGGAAAGGATAGAGGAAGGAAAACGACAAATGGTACAAAAAGATAAAAAAAAGAAGAGACAGACAAAGCTGAAACAGAAATGGTAAATATAGAAGGGGATATACAGAAAGACACCCCTGAAGTGAGGAAAAGATTATTGAAAGGTGTACTGAAGGCTCAAAAGAGTGAACAAGCAGCAGAAACAGAAGAAATACTTAGATCAAACACGAACGAGACAAGAAGATACAAGACTCCAAGGGAGGAGTATGGGAGATGTGCCAAGAAGTCAATAAGAGTGGAGATACAAAAATGGGCAAGAGATGAGGGATAAACATAGAACACTGTTTAATACAGGAGTTGTTCTATTAAGAACTAGTATAAAGATAGAAACTAGAAATGGGGAAAATATTACTTGTTTAACGGGAATTATTTTATTAATGATTAGAAAATAGAAGCAGAAGTTAGAAATGTGGATATGTAAACAAAGATGAAGTAATTTGTATAATTGAATAATGAATATTGAATAATTAAGACAAGTAAACCTTATGATTATTTGGAGGATAATGGTTATAAATGTGATCTCTATATGATGTCTGTAATGTTTGATATTATTAATTGATTATAGAGAAAACTGAACAGAGGGTTTAACTAAATAACGCAAATTTTTAAAATAAGGATAAGTGAAGACAATGGCGAATAGCAGGGGTGGGATTGAAAAATTTTAGCAACTGGTTCTCTGCCCGGTTGCTGGGTGGGCGTGGCCATGGGGCCATGGCCTACTCGGCCTCCTGCACCATGGGGGGGCATTTTTGCCCTCCCCAGGCTCCGGAGGCTTTCCTCGAGCCTCCGGGAGGGAAAAAATGGCCTCCCCAGGCTCCGGAGACCCTCTGGAGACCCTACCGGTACTTCTGGTAGGCCTGTTTTTTGCCCTCCCAGAGCACTTACCTGGCATCCAAAACGGGCCGCGTGGAGACTCCTGGGAGGGGCGGGACAGGGTGGGTGGGGTCAGCCAGTCCTTGCAACTACTGGTTCAGCGAACCAGATGTAAAATTAACATCCGGTTTGCCTGAACCGGCTGAATGCCACCCCTGGTGAATAGGATCTGAGAACAATAGTCATAATTATTGTGTGTATAAGATTTACTATCTGTACTTAAAAGAGATTGTACCCAGACAGTACACTGTTATTGTGAATATAGACATTTTATATACGAAAAAAGCACCTTTGGGACATTATTATTTTCTTTTAAAAACTGTAAGCCATTCTAACTCTGTTTGGAATAGGGCAGCCTCAAAACCCAATAGACAAATATATTATATTCTTTGGAAAAATTCTAACTGCCCAAAAGAACAAAAACAATTATGAGAACCAGTTTGGACTAATGGCGAAGGTTCCAAGCTAGAAAGGAGACCTTGAGTTCAAGTTCTTCCTCAGCCATAAAAGCCAGTTGGATGACCTTGGACTAATCACTCTCTCTCTCTCTCACCCCAACCCACCTCACACCATTGTTGTTGTTGGGAAAATAGGATGAGGAAGCTGTGTTGGATGTGTTTGCTGCCTTAAGTTATTTGTATAAATAATAAAAGCAGAATATAAATAAATAAATATGTACATATAATTAACATGATAGTTCTTTGAGTACTTAGTACTTAATATTGTTGCATTAAAATTTCATTTCAATGCTCTCTCTCTCTCTCTCTCTCTCTCTCTCTCTCTCTCTCTCTCTCTCTCTCT
>QLTV01001500.1:394099-423429 GCA_003457575.1 Thermophis baileyi
TTCGTGCCACGTCCCCTTTGTCACCTCATTACTTCTCACCTGGCAACGCGCACGCGCGGGGAGGGGGCAGGGAGGGGGTCGCGGCATTAGAAAGGTTGAGAACCACTGGTATAGAGTGGCTTATCTGTCTCTAAGAACGTTTCTTATCTAGAATAAACTCTTCCTCTAAATCTGTCAAACTCAAATAGAAAAGGTGGCCACTAAACCATACAAAAGGATTCCTGCGGGACATATATTTGACTTAGAAAATCACACTTGTTCATATATTTCTTTCTTTATTAATACATCAGCATATTAAAATATTCAAATTGATTAAAATTGAAAGAACTAGATACTACTACATTAAAAAAGAAATATATTAGTACACGTTTAATTATTTGTTTTCAATTCATTGTATTTCTATATATTTATTTATTACATAAATGCATATAAATCAAATAAGAACTAGTTATGGATACAAAGCATACAATTTTCTGTTTTAATATTTAACCTTAATATTTTGTACTGGAAATTTTTCATCTTTTGACAGAAACTATGTTATTTATGGAGGAAGGAGAGAAATTGCAACTTATATTGGAGAGAGATGGTCCTTCATGCACAGGAAACTCTGAGGTCCAGAACAGCCTGGATGCCATTGCAAAGGCAGCTGCAAAGTTGCTTGAGGCTGCTGCAGGACTAACTAAGAGAAAACCATCCTGTCTCCAATTGCTCCTGCCCAGCCCATGCCATGGCAATGCCAACCAATATTTGCTGCTGCAGTTAAGCTGAGGCAATGAATCTGTGCAGGACTTCTCATGAGTTTGGAGTTTTATGGTAGTTAGTGAATAAATTTACTATTTAGTGTTAAAATATAATATCATCTATGTTTTATTGTATTTTTATTTTGTTGAATATTCTTCAATTGTATTTAAATATGGTTCAAATCATATTCAGGTGTGTTGTGGGCTGCATGTTTGGCCCCTTTGCTCTAGGACATTGCAAAAAATTGCCTCTAAAGTTATCCATGTTCTTCTTCATTTATGCAACTGATTTTAAAAAGAACTTGAAAATTGTTTCAAAATATATCTAGTAACTCCATGAAAAAAATTGAGGTGGTTCTAATGAAATTATAGAGAACCTCCATTCCATAGTATTGTCATACTGAGAACTTCGTTATTTTAATAAATAAAAGAATCTTGCATGCTGGCCTTTGGAAAACCATGACTCAGTTATAACTAGATTCTCTCTTATTCTCTAGAGGAAAGGATTCCAAATAGAATATCTAACTTATTATCATAAAAGAAGCAGATAGAAATGATCAACAAAATAGTTAGTAATACAAGTATAAGGCTTAAGTGTTGGATTTTTGTTAAAGAACATGGCCAAAGGAGCTCTTGTCTAAGAGTACCTAATATTTCTGTAATTCTGCAAAATTCATTTTTACCTATTCAACAGGTTGATTAGACTGCTTGAAAAATACAATGCTTTAAAATGGTGAAAGAAGAACAGGCCACATACTGATAAAGAGGCAATTACTTTAATATATGGCATTCATTAAAAACCACCCAATTTAATTTCTTTTTTTAAAGATAACATTCCAATAAATGTTCACAATTTTATGTAGACTACAGAGAAATTCTTTAGAGACTTTTAACTTGGAGGATTATTTCAAAAGAAAAAGAAAAATTAAATCTGCTTATATTTTCATAAATATAGTATAAAATGCAGTTCTGAACAAATGCAATTCTAACTAATTTCATGCCTAACTAATATACTCCTGACTAATTTTCATTCCTAACTTATTTAAGTCAAAAAGTATATGCCTATGCACAACTAAAGAATGTTATATATATAACACATACACCAGGGGTGGGTTCTAACTTACCTCGCTGCCGGTTCACTTCCTCCCACGCTGCGTGGACACGCCTGATAGGTGTGCGTGCGCTTTGCGTGCGTTTTGCATGTGCGTGCATGCGCAGTGCCGAAAAAGAAAAAAAAAGCCAAAAAAAGCCAAAAACAAGATGGCGATGCATGCGCATTGCCGGAAACTCGGCTTCTGTGCATGAAGAAACTTTTTTTTATAAAAATCCCCCCCCCCCCCATTTTTTTTTTTAATTTGCAACCTTCCTGTTAACGCCCCCCCCCCCCCGATTTTTTTTTTCAAAAAAAAAATTCCAAAAAAAAGATGGCGGCGCCCACGGACCGGCACCGACCGAACTAGATCCGTGATGTCAACGTGATGTCACCAGCGGGTTGCTACCGGTTCTGGCAAACCGGTCCGAACCGGGAGGAACCCACCTCTGACACACACACACACAGCACAGAGACTAACTCCAGTTCATAGCTTTTTGACCAATTTGTTAGGATCAGCATGACTGCAAATACTTTATTTTGAAGAACAGAGATTTTAAATTATTCTGGTACCAAATGCTGTGCAATATTACTGGTGAATAAGTTATATTAAACACAATAATGTTTATTCTGATTGCATAGATTCAATGTATAAATAAAATGAATAAGCCTTTATAAAGGTTATCTGAGGAGCCAGCTCATCCCGATGGGACTAGCCTGCCCCACTTATTCCAATACAAAGGGCTTACTTCGGATCCTGTCTGCCAAAGGATCCTGTCTGCCAAAAGGGTCATTTTTTGCTGTGGCCTGCACCCTCTGGAATAGTTTACATTTGGAAGTAAGATCCTCCCCCAGATTCCTTGACAATTTGGATGGCTACCCACTCCTGTTAGACCACATCTATCTATGTGGTCAAACATAATTGATGGTGCACAATGATTCAATCAGTCAATCAATCAATCCTCTTAGCTTTTCATAAAAGCTTTAAAACCTGATTTTCCTCCAGGCATTTGGGTCAGGGTCTTGGATGAGTTCATCCTATAATAATTTTGGGATTCTTTGGGGTTCAAAGTTTGGCCTTGGTTGTGCTATATATTGGTTAACCAATATAATGGTGATTTTATATGTGACTTAACCATAGACCCTTTTAAAAAGAAATGTCCCCTTTTAAGCTGCTAAATTGGAGTCATTAAAGGAAACAAATTGATTATTTCTCCTGTATTTTGACCTTATATGATAATTTAATCATAAACAGTTAAACGAGCATATTGTTAACATGCCAGAGCATGGAGAATCTATTACCTATGCTCACCAACACACAACATCTGAATCTTGCTCAGGAATCTACTTATTCATTACAACCTTGCTCAGCAAGAAAGGGGTTCAAGACAAATAATAATAAATTAAATGTTTTCACTTTTTTCAATCTTTCTGTAAGTAAAACAGAGACATCCATAATGGGGGGCTGGATTCATGTATTAGGATAAAGGTCTGTTTTAAATGCAACTTTTTCAAACTGTTAACCATTCTATATTCTATCAATAGGAGATAATATTTGTAGTTCAGGGTTGAAATTAAGGGTCCTTGGTGCTCTCTGAGCTTGGTGAGACATTTCATTATCTAAACTAGGTAAAATCATTAGTGCTAATAGAGAGTGGGGTTTGCTCTCAATTTATATTCTACTGGCTTGCTCTGCCAGTGTTGGCAAGAGTGGTCTTGGAAATTCTTTGGTTGGGTTGTTCACTGTTAATTTGTTTGGCACTTCCTTGATTAGGGTATTGTTTACTTTTTGATTGCTGGTCTGATGTTAAAATTGGGGTTAATCTATGCTCATCTGCTTGTTGATTGCTGGTGAGGTGTTTTTGTCTTTTTGTCCCTTTTCAGCTTGTTGAAGCTGAAAAACAACATAGATGTTGTTTATGTCTGTTATGGCCTATTGATGGCCTATTTGTCAGTCTGCCAGAATTCCAGGAATTCTCTAGCATTTTTGGACTAGGCTTGGTCTAGGATGGTCACAGTTTCCAAGTTGAAACTATGGTTAAGTTTGTCTATATGTTGTGAAATTAAAGAGTTTTCATTATGTTTTCTTACTGCTAGATAGTGTTCAAGGACGTGTTCTGCCAGTCTTCTGCCTTTTTGTGCTACAATGGCTATGGCAGTCCTTACACCATATATTCTAAATGACTGCTGTTTTTATTTATTTATTCTGGGCTGCTGGGTCTTTTGGTTTACTTAGAATGTTTTGAAGGGCTTTAGTTGGTTTGTGTGCTATGCTGATGCCATGTGGTTGTAATAGTCTGTTGGTGGTTTCTGAGATGTTTTTGATGTATGACAGTGTTATTTGCAAATAGAAAGATCTGCAAAAAAACAAACAAGGTTAGAGAACACCAAGGACCTCTCATCCTACATTTTCCAAGATGGAGATTTTCCAAGATGGATATGGCAATTTAAGACTATGCATAGGCTCTTGGAGTAATAAATGGTTAGCATTCCAGGACAAACAGGAAGAGAGAGCTGGAACTAGATAAAACTGATTCAATATCACATGCCTATCTTAGTAAGTAAGATAACATTAAGACCAATATAACTGCAAGCTTCATTATATGAGATTCATGAAGCTTTTAAGCCACATATAGTGGATTCTGGCCTATCAGGCAGTTGACATTCATGCCTCAAATTTTACTTAGCCCTAGATAGCCATAAAAACACAACTTTTTATCAAGCCTCTGGTAGGCCAACATAGGTAACCAGGGAAACTGGCAAAACAGAAGTTGTGTGGGCCTGGGGTATTAGGAGCAGAATATTTGGCAGCATCTTAGAGACATATACTGCAGGCTGATCTGTGGCATAAGCCAGCACACATGAAATAGCTCACCATAGAGCATGGGTGTCAAACTTGTGGCGTCACGTTGCCATCACGTGACGTTTCATGACTTTTTTCCCCTTTGCGGAGTAGGGGTGGGTGTGGCCTGCACATGATGCATCTGGCCCGTGGGCTGCCAGTTTGACACCCCTGCCATAGAGTAACATGTCAAAAGGACAGCACTAAAGCTACCCCAAATGCCTTTGTTTGCTATTTGCATTCAAACCATGAGTGAATATAAACAAGCAGCACAATTGATTTTTATAAGTGGATGCTCAGTGCAAAATTGATATTAAATTAGATATGAAATTAGATTAAAGAGCACATCTGGCAAGAGCCCACTTTAAGTAATTCTCATAAACAGAGACTTGATGCCAAGATTTGCTAGTGAGGGAGAAAAAAACAACAATTGCATTCCATTTTTGTTTCATTTGCAAAATAGCATTGCTAATAGACAGCTAGCTCTCTCTCTATTCAAATAACAGGAAAATCTACAAAAATAAAGCAACATTTGCCTAATCAACAGTGGAACAACCACAAAGAAGATACCAATTGGCATACATGTTGTGCATGTTTATATGCAAATTAAGGAATTATTATTTAAATAAAAATAATATTTGGATTCCTATCAAAATATCAACTGTTTCTTAGTAATAGTAGTAGTACAATTAATAATTGTTTCGATACCTTACAGTCCAGTGACAAAAATTTTTTGTATGGCACACAATTAATTTAGTAATAGTGTATTCATATGCATTAATAGGAAATAAATCCATTAACTCCAACATCCTTTATTGTTAAATCCTTAACGCGAGGGGAAAGTACTGAGGCGAGCCAGGACGTGAGTCGGAACAAGCCTTTATTCAGGCTAACAGATTAACAGCAACTACAACAGAAGAACAGCTTCGTACAGCCAGCGAAAAGCCGGTCGCGTCTGACAGCTCTTTTATAGCCGGCTGTCAGACGCGCCAGCCAATGGGAGTGCTCTAAACTCCCGCTCTCAGGCAGCTCGCGTCATAGCCTATCAGAGAGGTTCCTAGGCAGGCTTGCTCGTCCTGAGGGGACGTAGCACCCCTCCCCTCTCGGATGGCGCACACGTAGTCATTCAGATAGGCGGGGCGCCTGCACGGCCAAGTCGAGCGCCGGAGTTCGGGAACAACTGGAGGAGGCGAAAGCGGGAGCGGCTGGTCGGCAGGCAGCAAGACTGGCGAGGCTTCCGGATGCAGGAGAGGTGTGCAGCGGTCATCGGAGGCGGACAGGCGTACCAGTAAGTCATCCGCGGGAGTGCCGGACTGGGGGGCGTGGTCGACGGCGTCGGGCTGGGAACACGGAGTTGTGGCTGGCACCGAGGAACTAGGTGGTGGGTCGACGGTGAGTGTGAGCTGCCCACGTAGCTGGTCGAGGTGCCGGCGCCAGGTTCGGCCGTCGGTCATCTCTACCCTGTAGGAACAGGGACCGGTTACTTGGACAATTGTGCCTGGTAACCAGCGAGGTTCCCCCCTGAAGTTCTGAGCGTAGACCGCGTCGCCCTCTTTAAACCCCCTGGGCCAGCTGGACGAGTCAGTGGGGGGTGTCAGGCGAATAGAGAGGGTGCAAGCGGTCGAGGTCAGTGCGGAGGCGGTGTCCCAGTAGCAACTCGGCCGGGCTGCAATTGGTGGATGGGCACGGGGTGGAATGTTGTGCCAGGAGATACTGCGAGACCCTGTCCTGCCAGTCGGCCGAGTCCAAACGTCTAAGGGCTTCCTTGGCAGACCGCACGGCGTGTTCAGCTCTGCCATTGCTGGCGGGATGCCAAGGGGCAACCAGGGCCTGGCGGATGCCATGAGATGCCAGGAACATCTGGAACCGGGTGGACGTCAGCTGCGGGCCGTTGTCCGAGACCAGGACATCGGGCAGCCCGTGGGTGGTGAAAAACTTCCTCAGAGCCCTGATCACGGCCTCAGACATGGTGGAGGTCATGAGTTCAAGTTCAACCCACCCTGAGTATGCATCAACCAATACTAAGAATTGACGGCCAAGAAAGGGCCCTGCAAAGTCCAGGTGGACCCGGGACCAGGGGGCACTAGGGGTTTCCCAAGGCCTAGGAGGGGCCGCCGGGGTGGCTGGTCGAGAGCCTTGGTATGCCTGGCATCCTGCCACACATTCTTCGATGGCCCCGTNGTGAGGGCTGAAAGCTGGATCGACCCTGCCCAGGGGCCAGCCCCTCCTCACCCAGTCCAGGACCTGGCGCAGAATGGGATCCCTGGCAGAGTGGGAGGCAATGTCATTAGCAGAGAGTGGAGGACCCAATTCCTCGATGAGGAGGACCTCAGATGCAGGAGCAGGGTCAAGTATGGCCAGGGGGAGGGGGCAGCGACTGAGGCCATCAGCGTTAGAATGGAACGTGCCAGGGCGGTAAAGCAATGTGTAGGAGTAAGCGGCCAGGAACTCAGTCCATCTAGATAGGCGAGGGGAAATGATCAGGGGTGTTTGACGGTCCCCAGCCAAAAGGCCCAGAAGGGGTTTGTGATCAGTGATTAATTCAAAAGGACGGCCATACACATACTCATGAAACTTCTTGACAGCCGCCACCAAGGCCAGGGCTTCCTTATCAGTGTGGCTATAATTTTGTTCGGTGGAAGAGAGGGTGCGGGAGAAATAAGCGATGGGCGCCTCCATGCCATTGGGCAGTCTATGGCTGAGGACGGCCCCAATGCCATAGGGGGAGGCATCAGCGGCCAGGATGAGGGGCAATTTGGGCTGTACTGGACAAGCACAGCGTCGGATGTTAGAAGATGCTTAACAGCCTCAAAAGCTCGCCGCACTGCCAAGGGTGTCTAGAATCCAGGAGCCTGTGAAGAGGCTCAGCAATCGTGGCCTTGTGGGGGAGGAACATGCAGTAAAAATTCAGAAGGCCCAGGAAGGCCTGCAATTCGGCCTTGTTGGCCGGGGGCGGGGCCTTCTTGATGGCAGCCACCTTAGAAGGAGTAGGGTGAATACCAGCAGAATCGACCAAGTAGCCTAGGAACTCTACAGAGGGAACCCCCAATTTGCATTTACTCCTCTTCAATTTGAGGCTGGCCTGCCTAAATCGCAGGAGGACACCCCTAACCCTGGAGAGCAGTTCCTGCTTGCTAGAAGCAGAAATCAAGATGTCGTCGAAGTAAGGGATGACCCCGGGCAATCCTAAGAGCAGCCTTTCCATAAGATTCTGGAAGAGGCCGGGGGCAACACTAACGCCAAACTGGAGGCGGCGGCACTTAAAAGCCATCTCTCGGGCTGCTGCCAGGTCCCTCCCTTATTCACCCCCCCTCCAGGGGAGTTCTGGCCAAGATCTGATAGATCTTTAACCCCCAACCTGCTGAAAGTTCGGCATCTCCCTCAGAATGTTCGAAGAAGATGCCGTAGCACGGAAGCGTGGTCACGCCCTCTCGGACCGACAACTTGAGCTGTCGAGATTTGTAAGGGCTGAAAACTGGATCGACCCTGCCCAGGGGCCAGGTCGCTGAAGTCATCACTCGTCGTAGAATGGATGCCAGAGATGCCAAGGCCTAGGGAAGAAAACCAGTCCAGGCCAAGGAGCGAAGGGAGGGACCCTGAGACAACAATCAGGGGAAGACGGCCCGTGAATGTTCCCTTCTCCACAAGGAACTGGCCCTGCCCCAGGATGGGAATGTTATTTCCCTGATAGTCCCTGAGCCTAATGCTGCAGGGAGTCAAAGAGGCCTGGGAGAGAGAGGGTACCAACTGCTTAAGGGTGCCCCAGGACACTATGCTCCTGGAGGAGCCGGTGTCCACCTCCATGCTACAAGGGGAGCCTGCAATCTTTACAGACAGGCGGATTTTCTTCTTACTCCCCCTGGAGGCCAGGCAGACATCCTCCTCCGCAGTGTCAAAGTCTCTGAGAACGCGAAACAGGCGTCTCTCGGCTTGGGTTGGTTCCGTGAAGGGCGGCGGGACCCCGGCTGGGGGGAGGAGGCTTGCAGATTGGCGCGGCAGACCCTAGCCAGATGGCCCAGTTTGCCACACCGTTGGCAGGTAGCCATTTTGAAACGGCAAGAGGCGTGGGGGTGCGCCTCCCCGCACTCGAGGCAAGGCGGCAAGGCAGGTTTTCGCGGAGGGAGCCACTTCTTCTGAGGCATGGACCGAAGGCGGCTAACGTCGTGCTCGGTGTCCCCGGCCTCCACAGGGTCAGCATCGTCGTAGTGGACAGCTGCATAACGGCTGGCGGAAGTGGTAGTGGGCTGGAACCGTTGGATTTCAGCGGTGGAATTGTTTGACATCTCCGCGGCTCTGGCTTCGTCGATGGCAACTTTGAGGGTCAGTTCGGAGCGGGCTAGCAGGCGGCGTTGTAGGCGAATGTCTTGCATGCCGCACACAAGTTGCTCGAGAAAGGAGTCGTCTAGGTCAGGAAACTTGCAGTCCAGAGCCGCATCTCGGAGGGAGGACATGTAGTGGTTAATCGGCTCACCCTCCCTTTGAACTCACTGCCTAAAAGCGAAATGCCGGGCGATACGTGATGGTGTGGGCGAGTAGTGATTCCTCAGCTTTGTCAATAGGTCGTCCCACGGCACCGTATAAACTAGCTGAGGGGCGACTAGGGCCCGCGCGGTGGAGAACATCTGGTGGCCACAAGCGTTCAGGAAATAGGCTCTTTTCCTAGCGCTGGAAAGCTCCGTTAGGTCGTTTGCCTGGAGGAAACATTCGAACCTCTCCAGGTATGCATCCCACGTCTCTGTGGCTGGGCTGTACGCCTCAAAAGAGGTCGGGTTGTTGCTGTTGCCGGCCATCCTGAAAAGGACGGGCTGAGGCGATCGCCTTCGTGACTGGCAGCTCCAAGTGACTCCTAGCTCAGTTTGAAGGTTCCGATGCCCTGTGCCTCAGCATCCCACCTTCGTCGCCAATGTTTGATCCTTAACGCGAGGGCGGAAAGTACTGAGGCGAGCCAGATCGTGAATCGGAACAAGCCTTTATTAAGGCTAACAGATTAACAGCAACTACAGCAGAAGAACAGCTCCGTACAGCCCAGGACGTGAGTTGGAACAAGCCTTTATTCAGGCTAACAGATTAACAGCAACTACAACAGAAGAACAGCTTCGTACAGCCAGCAAAAAGCCGGTCGCGTCTGACAGCTCTTTTATAGCCGGCTGTCAGACGCGCCAGCCAATGGGAGTGCTCTAAACTCCCGCTCTCAGGCAGCTCGCGTCATAGCCTATCAGAGAGGTTCCTAGGCAGGCTTGCTCGTCCTGAGGGGACGTAGCACTTATCATCATCCAGACTGAAATTGTAGTTCAGCAAAATGAACTACCTATCATCAATACCATATAACAGGGGTGTCAAACTCACATTGTCACAGTGTTGTCAAGTGACGTATCATGACCCTTCGCTAAACCAGGTGTGGGCGTGGCCAGCGCGTGATGCATCTGGCCTGTTGGCCATGAGTTTGACAGCCCCGCCGTATAATATAGGATCGCATTCTAAAGGTGAAATTGTATAGAAATCTATTTAACCCTAAATAAAGAATTAATTGTGCCTTGTTCCCAACTAACTGAGTATATGATTGCAGTCTCCCATTTTAAAAACCATTTTATGCTTTTACTATTAGGGGAGAAAGCAATTTATAGGATCTATGACATGATATTTTTTTTACAGATTCTTAGCTGAATTAAAGCAAAGATACTTCTCTGGTATCTATACAGTCCAGGTCCATGATTCCAGTCCATAATTCTAAATCTCAGGTATGTCTCAAATGACCACAAAATAGATAATAGGGAGACCACAAATATTTCTGAGCCAATTTGAATGTGCTGGGAGCCATAGTAACTAATGTTAGTGACAGAAGCAGGTTTAATATTTTAACATACATCCTATAGTTAGGCATTGAATCAGCATTTATATCCAAGAGATATGTGTTTTAATTATTTATTTTTAAAAATGTGTTATCCTTTCTTATCACAAAACACATTATTAATCTGATTTCTCAACTGACATTTTGTGAGATAAGTAAGTACAGGGCTAAAACGATCATCTGCCTGTTTACAATACTAATGGTCAGTTACAGAACTTGACAAGTGGAATATTAATGCACTATTATTTTTCAAACCTACACAGGGTTGCCTTGGCTTGCCTGGATACTGCCTTCTACTCCTTCACATTCCTCTTGAATTTTCTCTCCAAGGCCCTTCTGTGGCTGAAATGTAATAATTATAGCAGTATCCCAAAGGCAAATAACCCTATTCAAATCCGTGTGAGCTGTATCAAGGAAGGCATAGTCTCTCAGGAACCCGCTGCTCCCCATCTCATTTCTTCAGAACCTGAGGCCCTCAAATTTATCTAAAATGTATTCTTGAGAAGGAAGACTAGTTCCCAGTTTTCTGTAACTGGAAAACGTTTCCAAATATTAACAAATAAACAAATAAACAAAAAAAGCCATTTGTCTTCTATTTCTTAAATCCTCATAATAGTTGAAAAGTTTACCTCAGGAAAAGTAGAAGTACTAGAATCATATAATCATAGATTAGGGGACTGGAGGCTAAAACATATAAAGAATGGTTGCTGGAATTGGGTATGTCTAGTTTCATGAAAAGAACAATTAGGGGTGACATGATAGTAATGTTCCAATATCTCAGGAGCTGCCACAAGAAGGGGGAGTCAAGCTATTCCCCAAAGTGCCTGAGGGCAGGACAAGAAGCAATGGATGGAAACTAATCAAGGAGAGAAGTAACCTAGAACTAAGAAGAAATTTCCTGACATAGAGAACAATTAACCAGTTGAACAACTTGCCTCCAGAAGTTGTGAATTCTCCAACACTGGAAGTTTTAAAGAAGAGATTGGACAGCCATTTGTCTGAAATGGTATAGGGTTTCTTGCCTGAGCAGGGGGTTGGACTAGAAGACCTCCAAGGTCCCTTCCAACTCTGTTATTGTATTCTATTCTAATGGATATATGCTCTCAAATTCCATGGATTTTTCTTCTTCTGTATCTAACATGAAGTCTGGGACAGAAGCCTTCATGCTCCTTTTCTATTGTTTTTAGAGAAAGTCTTCTACCGATGAGCAAGAGTCAAGAACGTGGCTTCCTGTGTCTCCTTTAGATACCCTCTCTTTTTTTGCTGACAACCACTTTCTCCCTCTTTTTCTGATACTCTTTTCTCTCTATAGTCTATACCACTGGCCTGTTTGAGAAATGTAAGTTTTCTCTTAGCACCTGAAATGATTCCACAGAAGGATTCTGAAATAAGATCATGGACTGCAGGAAATTGGGCAGAGGCCTTCATGTTGACCAGCCCAATATGAAGCAATTGGGCTGACTTTTGCATCGGTTTCTAGAGCTGTGGGGTTCTTGCTTTATACCTTCCTTTGGCCCAGGAACAGAGTGAGCAGATAGCAGAAGCTATACAATAACTTTCTTAGAACATTCAATTATTAGTCAAAGGCCTCCTTGGGCTTCTCTTAGAGTGATTGACAAGGTGCTCACTCACTCTGGTACAATTGCTTTCAAAACTGATTGTTACAGGATTTCTGCAATGATAGTATATTTGAAATGATTTTATTCCAGAAAATTGACAGTTTGTTGATTCAAAATGGTCAATATTTTCCATCTCAACATTCTTGGCTTGGCTATTTGGCACATTATTTTCTGACAGTGGTTGAATAACCTATTCTCCATTTGAAAAATAAAGACAGCAGCTACAATAGAACAACTGCATTAGATAACAAGGTAACCTGCCTTAACTGCTTTCAGGAAATAAACCAGTGCAGGAAAATAATCATCCTTTTTTCCCCTCCCAGTTTCTAAAACTGATATATCTGTTAACAGCTTTCTATCTAAGCCACAAACCCCAAACGCCAACTAGTCATGCCAGGTTTTGATACATTTTACAAATTGGCAAGGCACAGCCATCTGCCAAGGTAATATGCCTTCTATTTAAAGAGAAGTACACATATAACATCTGCAGTTGAGATTATATTTATTTATCTAATTCACATATATGAGGATAACCCAAATATGAAGCTAGCTTATATCAAAATGGATATTAATTATTTTTGCCCAGTACATAGGATTTGACTTGCAATAAGTCTGCAAATTCTTAGCACTGGTGTGAGCAATCCATGCCTTATGGCCTGTACATGGACCTTGAGAGCTTTTTCTGTGATTCCCCAAAATACTTCAAAAGCACATTGCTGAACTTTAGTGACATGGCACTGAATTGCAGCAGCATTATCTCCTCCTTGGGAAATAGCTGATCAATAGATAAATTTGTTAATATTTAAAATAAGCTGAACTCTTTCCCCCAAGTGCCTGTTCAAAGTGGACTTTCATATATGTATGTAATATGCACTGATTTCAAACCATGCCTTCCAGGGCATTCCATAGTTGCCAAGAATGGTATCTATTTGGAGAACTGTGAAATGTTGGATGGATACAGTCTCAGCTGTGTAAAATCTGAAATGGAAATCAAGCCGTTCTATATGGACATTTGCAAACATCAGCTTCTTGTAATATCAATAATTTTTTTCATGGATTCTTCATAACTGACAAGAATGAATCATAGACAGCTGATTTCTTATTCCCAGGATTTATCCTTATTCCCTGTACTGCCGTCTTATAAAAATAGCATCATCTATGTAAAGTATATTTAAAATGAAGAATAAAGATATTTGTGAATTATATTAAAATATTTTCCTAAAAGTTTCTCAGATAATCCTTGTCAGACCCAGGAGTCTGGGAACATAGCCTAAAAACCCTGCTGCAAACTGAGGGGACTTAGAATGGGGCAGTTTTGCTCTGTCAGCAATGAGGAACATCAGTAGAAGAGGAGCATGACAACCATACAGGACTCCACTTAAATCAATGAAAAAAGTTCTGTGACTTGGGAGTACCATGGCTGACTTCCTATTGGCACTGAGTTAGTCTTTGTGCGCCTGTCTATGGCACTCTTGGATCAACAGTTTTTGATCCTAAACATCTTCCAAGCTGAAGCTGCTATAAATATTTATCTCCATTTGTTTCAAAAAGAGAAAAACAGCAAATAAGAAAAGTAGTTGGAGGAGAAGTAAAAGGTATTTTCCCTTCTCCTCCAATGAGGTATTCCTGCTTCATTGTTGGCAGAAATAGCCAATACCCTAAAAGACAAGCTCAAGATCCAAAAAGATCTTGACAGACTTGAACACTGTGCCCTATCTAACAAAATGAAATTCAACATAGATAAAAGTAAAGTTTTACACTTAGGCAAGAAAAATCAACTTGACTTAATGCCAGTAATTGTGAGAGGGATCTTGGAATCCTAGTGGACAATTACTTAAATATGAGCCAACAGCGTGCAGCAGCAGCCAAAACAGCTAATTCAATCCTAGGTTGCATTAATAGAGGAACAGAATTGAGATCACGTAAAGTGCTAGTACTGCTTTACAAAGCCTAAGTAAGACCACACTTGGAATACTGCATCCAGTTCTGATCACCACAATATAAAAAAGATGTTGAGATTCTGGAAAGAATGAAGAAAAGAGCAACAAGAATGATTAGAGGGCTGGAGGCTACAATATAATGAAGAACGGTTGCAGGAACTGAGTATGTCTAGTCTACAGAAAAGAAGGACTAGGGGAGACATGATAGCAGTATTCCAATATTTGAAGGGCTCTTACAAAGAGAAAGGAGTCAAACTATTTTCCAAAACACCAAAACGCAAGACGAGAAACAATAGATGGAAATTAACCAAGGGGAGAAGCAACCTAGAACTAAGAAGAAATGCTCTCACTAACAGTGACCAATGGAATAGTTTGCCTTCAGAAATTGTGAGTGCTCCATCATTGGAGGCTTTCAAAAAGAGGCTGGACAGTCATTTGTCTGAAATGGTATAGGGTCACCTGCTTGAGCAGGGGATTGGATTAGAAGACGTCCTAGGTCCTTTCCAACTGTATTATTCTATGATTCTGTAGGTTAAAAGATCTTCTAATATATTGAGGTTCAACCATCTGCTATTTTTTTTCTTTTTTAAATCATATTTGATTCTTGAAGACTGAATGGTCTTTGGTGCTCTATGAGCTTGGTTGTTTTCTTACAAATGTTTCATTACACAAACTAGGTAACACTAACACTGATGGTATTACCTAGTTTACCTAGAAATATCTGCAAGAAAACAATCAAGCTCAGAGAGCACAAAAGACCCTTCATTTCAATCCTTTATTGAGTATTCTTGAAGACTGCCTGGATAAGTCCCTGCAGTTTTCTTGGCCAGATTTTTCAGAAATGGCTTGCCTCTTTCCTAGGAATGAGAGAAAGTGACTTGCTCAGGGTCACCCAGCTTTGCATCTAGAACTCATGATATCCCAGTTTCTAGCCTAATGCTTTAATCAGTACCCTAAACTGGCTCTGTATCTGCTATTTACTTCTATCCAATTTAGGAGTTCTCTATAAATTCATATTTCCTCAGACTTCACAATTTTAACTACATTTCTTGATTCTTTAGTCTATTGATATTGTACCAACTGATGTTAAACTATGTAAAGCCATACATGTATCTTCCACCCACACATATGTAAGCAAAATATTTTCATGATTTCAAGAAGGAATAACAGGCATTTATGATTCTTTATAAGTCATAGCATTGATGTCAGAATCATTCTTTGCTGTTAAAGACATATTTTTTGCAGTGGCATTTGTTTCCATAATTAATGTGTTTTGAAGAGAATGGCCTTATATAACAACTGAAAAAAAGTTTTAATTATCCTTGGTTGGGTTGATTTTATTTTTAATATTGTTATCAGAATTGTTTCCAACTTAAAGGTATTTTACACTTTTGTGTTCTCACATAAAATATGAATTTTCCTTTCTTTTGAGTGACTAGATGTAACTTGCTGGGCCACTTTTAACCTAAATATAATCTCTCAGGGATTATTTGTTTCTCTGACCATCCCTCCCCACAACTGATCCAACTAAGTATGTTGTAGAACAGGGCTGTTGAGACTACTCATTCCCCTCCAATTCTATTTTCCTTGATTTAGTAGTCTATGAAAATAGGGGGGAAATAAACATATCTAGATAAATTCATTTTAAGAATTTACTTTTCTACTGTATCTGAAAAATAAGATTATAAAAAGACTTTCGAGTGAAAAAGAAATATATCCCTGTGGAAGTTGTTCATAGAAACTCTACATACCTACAGAATAGAACTGGAAGGGACCATGGAGGTCTTCCAGTCCAACCCTCTGCTCAAACAGGAGACTCTATACCATTTCAGACAAGTAGTACCCAGTCTCTTCTTAAAAGCCTCCAGTGATGAAGCACCACAACTTCTGAAGGCAATTGTTGGTTAATTGTTCTCACTGTTAGGAAGTTGCTTGTCTCCTTGATTAGTTTGCATCCATTGTTTCTTGTCTTGCCTTCTGATGCTTTGAAAAATAAGTTGACACCCTCTTCTTTGTCACATCCTCTCAAATATTGGAATAGTGCTATTGTGTTACCCCTAGTCCTTCTTTTCTCTAGACTAGCTATACCCAATTTCTGCAACCTGCATTCTTCATATGTTTTAGACTTCAGGTCCTTAATAATCTTAGTTGCTTTTCTCTGCACTTTTCCCAACATCTTAACTTCTTTTTTATAATGTGGTGACCAAAACTGGATGCAGCATCCAAGTGTGTTCTTACTAAGGGTTTATAAAGTGGTACTAATACTTCAAATGATCTTGACTCTATCCTTCTGTTTATGCAACCACGGATTGCATTAGCTGCTGCCACACTGCTGGCTCATATTTAAGTGACTGTCTATTACAGGGATGTCAAACTTGCGCCCCGTGGCCAGATGTGTTACATGCTGGCTACGCCCACTCCCATTTTAGCAAAGGGGAAAAAAGTCACGATACATCACGATGACAACGTGATGCTGCGAGTTTGACACCCATGGTCTACTAGGATTCCAAAATTCCTTTCCCAGTTACTATTTTTGAACCAGGTTTCACATAATATGTACATTTGACTAAATATTCTGATTTTCTCTCAAAACTGCCTAAAAGGCAAACACCCTGCAAATGATTAGAGGCCACCATGGGAAGGAGAACTCACTTCCAAAGTCATGATTCATTGTACATGCAGCCTTGGAAATTAAGACTGGAAATTAACATTCAGAAGTCATAGGTCATCCACATTGCTTGCCTTAGGGTAAAAGTAAGCTATGTTTAATACATTCTACACAGCAGACATGTTGGATCTTGAGCTGGATTGGGACTATGGATGACATTCATTCAGAGTGTCTGGAACATTCTGTCTGCCAGCTACTCCTTTCCAAAATATCTCTTTCCTCAATAGGGAATTTTCTTTGTGTTAAATGATTAACTAGAGCCATCTTCCAGCCTACATGCAATGCTCTAATCTGTATACTTCTGACCCTGGCCCTGCATACTTCTGTTCATGTGCAATAAGGTCAACTACAAACAAAATACATGCACTTGACTAGAATAATAAAACCATAGGGTTGAAAAGGATTAACTTATTTATTTGGAATTTTCCTTTCAGTGGCTTGCATCGACAGTCCCAGATGCTTCTGTACATTTTATCACTAGATGAGTTGCTAGTTGTTACTGAATTTCAATTAACCAATTTCTTAATCATGTATTCCTTTCATAGTCCCAAATTAATGTTTTCCCAATATGGCCTTGATAAAAATATTGGCTTTTTTCATCTTGCCATAGCACAATAATTTCTTGATAAGAGCAATTTACTCCTTTGTGTTCATGAGCCTACCTTCATCTGGCTTCTGGCCTATTAATGAAATAGTCCGAAGTAATTATGAGCTCTACTAGTATTGAAATAAGATTTTCTCTCTTGTTCTGACACTATTCTAGGGCAGCCTCAAGGTATAGAAAATATACCTGTCACCATTTGCTACTTGAGTAATGATAGATGAATGGTAAAGATAATAAAGACAAGCTAGGATTTGCAATGGAGACAGAAAATTTCCTTCTCCTATTGTTTTCTGCCAAATCAGGCATGGATTTGTAGCGGTTTCACTCAGAAATACCACTGACATAGGATAAAAAAACTACCCAGTGCCCCTGAGATAAAATTGTGCATCCTTACAGCAGTTGAGACTTATTTTTTCGGTTAATTTTTTGGACAGCACTGGAAGAATTATAAGACAGTGTCATTCATCTCCAGGAGGAAGTGTGGCTTTGGGTAAATTCAAGTCCTTTTCTTTTCTTTTGAAAGTGTAGCATATGAAGAGAGGGAGGGAGGGAGGGAGGGAGAGAATAAATATATAATTGCACACCTACCTCAAACCATTGTCCATGAGACTGCATTTTCAGTATGACACAGGGATCTGGTTTAGAGAGGGCATCTCTGTCAGATATGCCTTTGCATGCCACTCTCAATTCTACCTTGGTCAGGCAGGGGCTGCTAAAGATTCCCAGGGTATTGGCGGCTGATTCATAGATGTTACTCATTTTTTTCATTATCTGTGAGGGGTAAAAAAAAATATCAATTTAAAACAATACTACATTTTATGATTCCTATGAAAGTTGTTCCTATAATTAATTCTCTAAGCAGAGGTAATTATCAATGTCCAAATTGCTCACAAGGTATGGTGACTTGGAATAAGAGTCATTTAGTACATCACAGAAATTTCTTTCAACAGGATCACATATTGACATTCCAGATATATCATACAGAGAATAAACTAACCACTGAGGCCAGACCTCCCCCAACTGATGTGCTTGGACTAAAAATCTCATAATCTTCTAGATGGTGTGTGGGAATTATGGGTGTCTTGTTCAACCTATCTGGAAGATGCTAGATTGAGCAAAAACTAATTTGTAACATTTAGATAAGATTTTTAAACCACTGATATATGTCAAAGGTCTGGCCAAAATCTCAAATCTTTTGAGACACAAATAAGAAAATTCATACATCCATGAGCTATTGAACTAGCAAATTTTTATGAAAACTATATTT
Source organism: Thermophis baileyi (assembly GCA_003457575.1). Lineage (NCBI taxonomy): Eukaryota > Metazoa > Chordata > Lepidosauria > Squamata > Dipsadidae > Thermophis > Thermophis baileyi. Next base: position 412,718 of record QLTV01001500.1, read on the forward strand.
TTATTTGTGCTGTCACTGTCTGTTGTGAATATCTTAAAAATAGTTATCTGAGGACTTCATTATGATTTTTAATAAATTTAGCTTGTCTTTTCCTAATTACTGTTTCAAGTTCATATTGAGGCAAAAAGGTTTTAAGACTTATTTCAAAGTGACATTTCAAGACACTTGTTTCTTATAAAACAGGGGTCCCAGCTTCCGGTCTATGGACTGGCACCAGTCTGCGGCATGCCAGCAACTGGTACGTGCAAACAAGCAAAGTCCCATCTGCAGGTTGCAGGCAGCCCACAAAACCATGCCCCCTCTGGTCCACGAAAAAAACTTTCTCCATGGAACCAGTCCCTGGTGCCCAAAAGGTAGGGGGCAACTGCTATAAAAGATGCATTACTGATAAAGTACAGGAACTATGGTTTTTATCAGTGAAAGTAGCATTTCCCATAGGAGTTAAAAGTTGATTCTCTTCAATTTTGCATTTTGAACAAATTGAGGATACTAATTTGTCGTGTGTGTGTGAGATAGCATCATTTGATTCACTTCTAAAGCTCTTGACCATTCTTCCAATTGAAAAAAAAGCATTGTGTGTATATACAAGAGGTTCAGGGTAAGGAATTAGATGAGAGAACAGATATGTATGTATATATATGTATGTGTACACACACACACACACACACACACACACACACACACACACACACACACACACACACACGACCTGAACTTCTTGTTTGTGTTGTTGCAGCCCTTCTTCTTCTCTCCTGTCACAAAACACACAATCTCTCCAGTAGATTATGGTAAACCATTAATTCACCCCATTTCTTAAGCAGCTACTCTTATCATGCCTCTTTTCAGGATTTCACAATAGTTTCTGTTTTTTCTAGTACTGTGACAAAATCTGCTTTGCAATTTTTAAAATGTTTTCTTACCCCCACAATAAGGTTCTATATCTAATTTGTAGGGAATTTCACAAACTCTTAACAATTTATCTTAATGATGTTTTGAGTTTCTTTTTTTTAATTGAATCTAATAGACTAAGGATGCTACTGTTAGTGTTATTTTCTATTAAGCAAATATGAATTCCTTTGTGACTGAATAAGTGAAAAATCACAAAATCCATAAAAATGTTACCAAATTCTTTCCTCCCATAACATAATTTTTGAAAAAGGATCTCTTTTACTGTTTCAAAATGAGTAATAGGAAAATAGCAGGAACAAATAGAACAATTATGGGAAATATATGTTACATACTCCTCAAATCATCTCTAAGTAGCCGAAACCTCTACCTTAAGAGACTTAATTTACCTATTTTATTTTTTTCAATAAATGGGAAAAAATACTCTATCTCATTGCATCATGGCCACATTTCCCATAGCTCTTGGGAGCTGCCACACCTTAAAACTAAAAAAACTAAACAAGAATATGTGTCTTCATTATAACGGTTCCCCAATTTTGAAAGGATACTTTCAAATAAGAAAAGTTTTCAAGCAGAATGTTTTCAGCAAGATAAAATATACATCTGCACTATTTTAAGAACTTAAGAATAGCTAGTTGGATAAGACTATAGAATTTTCTGGTACAATGATTTGTGGTCAGCTAGATGCCCATGGGAACCTATAAAAAGCCATACTGTTCTTGAATCTTCAAGTTGATGAATAGCTCTGGGATTACAGAATTATTATAATTATATAAAACTCATGCATTTGAAAATCAGTCTTGGCCTCCAACATAAGCTACACAACCAGAACTAGCAACTTCCTTTTTTCCTCTTGGATTTATTGAAAATGGATCTCTAACTCAGAGAGATCATGACTACTATTTTTCTGATGGATCTATACCTTTTATAAATTATTAGAATAAAGTAAATGATAAATAAACAGTTTGAATCTTACTCCAAACTTATTGCTTTAATGCAAGTAATAATTTCCAAATTACACACAAATATCACAAAGTACCTGACAATATAAGAAAACAGAGGAAGATATATTATTGGAATTAGCTAGATGATTACCACTTAAAATAAGTCAATTATTGGAAGACTGGGTATCATTTTAATTCAAACACAGTAATTGGGTAGATGTGTAAGAAGCATCATAATATCATATGTCAGCTTTTTGGTGTTTCCACTACCACACTATTCCAGCTTTCAAAGCAGGTTAGATCAATTGATAATGTGCATAATAATAGGCTAGTGGTATTTAGCATTTATCTTAGAAGAACCACTAGAAACGGGCCCTAAATTAATGGGAATAATAGAAGAATATGGGCAAGTCGCAGGATTGAAAATAAACAAAGATAAAACTAAAATCTTAGCTAAAAACCTCACAGAAAAACAGAAGAGAGAATTGACAAAGAAACTAGATTTACAGATAGTTAAGAAAGTTAAATACTTGGGAATATATTTAACAGCAAGATGTGTTACAATTAAGGAAGATAATTATACAAGACTGTTACAACAATGTTGTATCATGAGACATGATAGCAGTGTTCCAATATTTGAGGGGCTGCCACAGAGGAGGGGGTCAAGCTATTCTCCAAAGCACCTGAAGGTCAGACAAGGAATAATGGTTGGAAACTGATCAAGGAGAGATTCAACCTAGAAATAAGGAGGAACTTTCTGACAGTGAGAACAATCAACCAATGGAACAGCTTGCCTTTGGAAATACAAACTGCAAGCATTCACAGATGATTTAGTATTTATCTTAGAAGAACCACTGGAAATGGGCCCTAAGTTAATGGGAATAATAGAAGAATATGGGCAAGTTGCAGGATTGAAAATTAACAAAGATAAAATTAAAATCTTAGCTAAAAATCTTACAGAAAAACAGAAGAGAGAACTGACAAAGAAATTAGATTTACAGATAGTTAAGAAAGTTAAATACTTGGGAATATATTTAACAGCAAGATGTGTTATAATTAAGGAAGATAATTATACAAGACTGTTACAACAAATTAAAACAGATAAATGAAAAAATTTGCAGCTATCAATGGTAGGGAGAATCGCAACCATAAAAATGAATATCTTGCCGAAGTTACTTTTCTTGTTCCAAACGGTCCCAATAAAAATAGGGGGGGGGGGGAAATACTTTGATGAATTAAATACTATAATTTTGAAATATGTTTGGCAAGGGAAAAAAGCAAGAATAAGATTGAAAATGTTGCAAGAGTCCAAAAACAATGGGGGCTTTGGACTACCAGATTGGGAGCTCTATTATCATGCAGCTGTACTAACATGGGTGAGGGGATGGATAATGCTTAGACATAAAAGATTACTGCTTCTAGAAGGCCAAAAGATCTCCAATTAGGATGCCATGCTTTTTTATGGTATAACAAAAAGCAAAACTCATAGATATTTTCAAAGACACTAAGAAATGCTCTACTTTCAGTATGGGAAAAGGTAAAAGCAAAAATTTATATTAAAATTCCAGATTGGCTCTCAACAATGGAAGCATTTATACATCCAAATGCAGTAAATCTGGAAAAAATCTTAACATATAAAGATATTTTAAATGTGGAAGGGGAACTTAAAACCAAACAAGAGTTGCAGAATCAAGGTGTGGACTTGTCATGGTGGCTGCATATATAAATAAAATCGAGATATGAGAAAGACATTAAGGATTATGGTTTCTACAAACAGCCTACAATATTTGACCAAATAATGTTAGGAGCAGATGAAAAATTGATAAAGAAAATATACAATTTCTTGTTAAGCTTAAAAATGGAAGATGAACAGGTAAAAGAAACAATGATAGTATGGGCAAAAAACTTTGGATATACTATAGATTTAGACGAATGGCAAAAGCTTTGGGAAAGAAATTGTAAGTTGACAATGGAAATTATATATAAGGAAAAGTTATATAAAATGTTTTATAGGTGGCATTTACCACCAGCAAGATTAGCAAAGATGTTTAAAAGCATGTCCGCCAAATGTTGGAAATGTAACTAGATATCGGGGACGTATTATCATATGTGGTGGACATGTGTAAAAGCAAAGAAATATTGGACAAAAATACATACATGGTTGGAGAAAATGTTAAAACAACATATAGATTATAAGCCAGAAATATTTTTGCTAGGCATAATACCTGAAAAGTATGATAAAGGGAACTTATACTTAATATTACATGTCTTGACAGCAGCAAGAATTGTATTTGCACAATACTGGAAAAATGAGGAAACGCCTACAGAGAATGATGTAATTAAAAAAAATTAGATTGTGCAGAAAGACATTAAAAATAAAAGAAAAAGAAGATACAGAGTATTTTCAAACATGGGACTTGTTTTATAAATGGTTGGACAGTAGAGGTAGAAATTAGGCGTGGGAAAAGCATTATTGTATATAAATAAATTGATCCAGACAATACGCTGTTCACTAAGTACTTATGTATGTAATGTGAAAATATATAAATAAACTGTTAAAAAAATAGGCTAGTGATGATTAAGGTTGTGGGAAAAGGGAATGGATGACTATCAGCTGGAAGAAAAGAAATCCCACCATGGGAGACAGTTATTTTCTCATTTAATAAATGAGCATGTTGATTCATCTTGATTTACATGATTTCATGGTTAACTTGTTACTTCTGTATGATTTGATAACTCACTGTATTGCTACACTGCAAGTGAAGAGAAAGAGAACAAGGACCTAAAGGCAGTGTAACTGTATTTGAGAAATAGGCATTATAATCCTATTTATAATTTAGAATTCTGAATGTACAGAGTTTGGATAATGTAAAGACTAGCCGTGTTTAGAAATGGTGTTTTTTTCTCTCCAATGTGAATTTTGTCTTATCAGCTGAAAGAGGTAATCACATTTTAGCTAATTTTCCATTTTAACAGAGAAGCCATATTCAGTTGCAACATAAATGGATATTTATGTTCAAGAAAGTATTTATATAAGATGCTTTAATATTCCTGGCTCCCATCCCCAGATTCTCTTGGCACCTATGTTTTCTTAAAACAGTTATCTGAGCTAGAGGAAGACCATGGGGAATTGTCCTCTATATGCTACACAATAATTTTTAATTTATTTATTCTCATGTTGATTTTATTTCTCTTTATTTTCTTGAGAGAATATCATTTCTCAATAATGAATGACACATCTCATTGGAGAAGACATGTTTAAAATACACATAGCAGCTTTAAGATTCATTCACCTATGTTATTTTGTTTTATTATTTCTTTCTGATGAAAAGAAACATTTTTAAAAAAATCACCATTCTCACATCCTTAATTTAATTAGTTCATAGACTGTCACTAAGATCTTACCTTGACTGAAAGAAAATGAGACATTAGTTTGTGCACTAGGTGGTGCATGTATATAGAGAATGAATTAACAAAAATATTTATATTTGACTACAAATATAAATTGATTTTGATACAAAACTGATTAAAACGTATTGGTCTAGCTCTGAAATTTCAGATTTGCCTTACTTAAAATTGATCTGGGTTGGATTTTTTTTAAAGATAATTTGGCATGATTTTGAACTTCCCATAACATCTCCAGGTGTTATGAATTGAAAATGACAACAAAGAAGGAACAGATAAATCAGAAATTCAACTAAAGAGGCATCCATAGAGTGTCTCCACAGATTTCACTCAACTGGGCAGCTAGACAGGCAGGAATAACCAGGCTTTTCTAATGAAACAGAAAGATTAAGTTTCAAACAATTATATTTTCCTGAATACGATTGGCAAAACATAATTTAATTTGCACTCCTGTATATATTTGTCTAGAAGAAAGCTCCACTGAAATTATTTTTGAATAGACATGCATTGACTTGCACTATAAAACTATATTCATATGGATGTGAAAGCAAGTTGCACTCAATTTCTGGATAACCTATCTAATTGCACTGTAAAATATATGTTTCAGCATTACAGTTACCCAATATCCTAGTAATTAAGGCTATACTGGAACAAAAGGTTATTAAATGCAATCCCTAATTAATCTGTCCAATTTATCCCCAACCAAAGTAGGAACTGTATAGTTCTCCATTCCCTATACTAACGATTCAAATGGTGGAAGGTGGTTGAGACCAACGGCAAGATAGCAATCTTATGGTATTGCTTTCATAATGTTCTAAAATTAGAAGATAATAAAACATTTTCTCAATATGAACTTTTTTTGTTTCAACATTTTAGTATGCCAACCAATTATTTGTCTTCCTTCCCCATTCAATCCCCAGCTTGCCCACTTCTTAACCATGTGACATTTCATTCCTCCTGATTCCTATATGGATTGTTGATTATTAAACAAATTTATGTGGGTTTTTAAAAAAATAAATATCAAAACATTATGTTTACTGTACCTTAGAATTGTTGCTTCACCATAAAAAATAGCTATATGCTTTGAGTTAATTTTCTTAATGATTTGATTATTTGGATCAGTCCATTCAATGAGATTCATGCTCAAAATGAAACATTGATAAGAATAGAGAAATACTTTTCCAAAACTAAAAAAAGCATAGAACAGAGAAAAAAAACTAAATTATAGCAATAGCAGAGAGCTTGTTAAAAGTTTGTCCGAACAATGTTGTTTGTATCAATCATCTTACTCGAGACATTAGGTGAACCTAGAAAGAATTTCAAAATCAGGATGGTGCTGCATAAAAGGTTTGCCTCAAGTTTTTACTAACTTCTCTTCTAAAACAGATGGTCATGTTATATGGCCTTGAGTCATTAACATACATTTTGTGTAAGTTCATACTGCAGAAAGGAGTTTTATTTCAGGTATCATGACGCCAAACACTTTGTGGTTTTTATCCAGGAGAACCCAAAATTTCAATTTTGGTTGTTTTTATTAAAAATAATAAAGTCAGGATACAAATACATACATACATGGTGTTACATTCTCAGACTGAAGCACATAGGCTTCAGTCAGGTCCTCCATTCTGGAGGGAAAATACTGCCTGCTGATTGGCTGGCCTGTCTGACAGCTCCCTATAAAAGGGCTGGCTGTCAGACAGGGCTTTTGCTGGATTGTTAGCACTTGACTAATAAAGAGCTGTTGTTTTGAAGTCACTCTGTCTGCCTCTTCCATTCACCCAACTTAACACATACATTCATACATACATTCATACATACCAGTAGTGGGTTCTAAATTAGTTTGCTACCGGTTCGCGCGCGTGTGCAATGCTTCTGCGCATGCGCAGAAGCGTCCCGGACGGGTGGGCGGAGCCTCCCGCCACTGCCGCTACCAGTTCTAAGAACTGGGCTGAACCGGGAGCAACCCACCGCTCATGCATACATACATACATACATACGTACGTATTTCCTGGTTTATAATGAATAGCAATTCACAAAGCATTTTCACCTTAGCAGCAATTCAGCACTTTGAGAATTTTTTCAGTTTGTTGCTTATTGCTGCTGTGAACATTTTTTTATTCATAAGCTATCATTTAGAATCTTTAAAATTTTTACATATCCTAATTTGGATGCTGTATGTCTTACTGTAATGTCTAATATTTTATTTTATAAAAACTAAATTTATGACACTCTAATTCTTTAAGGTATGCAGCTATCAGAAAAATAAGAAATGTGCTACTAGTTATGTGTACAAGGAATCTGTATAAAGATAAAGGCTCCCAATTTTCTGATTAATTGCTGAATATTTTCATGCTAATTTGTAATGATTGTAAGAAATCTAGCCTTTCTACTACATGATATTAACATATAACTTATTGTTGCCTTTGAACTTAAATTTATTAACTCATATCTGAGCAAAAGCATATATTGGCATAGATTAGATAGACAGACAGACAGATAGAATCATATGTACAATAAATGTAAATCCAAAAAGATACTTAGTCCTTAAAGAAGAACAGGCTGTTTCTTCATATCATTAACATACATTTTGTGTAAGTTCATATTGAAGAAAATAGTTTTATTTCAGATATCATGGCCCCAAATAATTCATGGTTTTTGCATGAGAACCTGCACTTTTAATTGGCCTCAGAAATAAATTAGAAGCCAACACAATTATTCCAAGGCTTGTCATTATGGTATATAGATACTAGATAATATTCAAAAATCACATTTGGGCTAGCTGGTATTTTTGAATAACTTTCAGAGTGAGACTCATATAATGTTTAATATGAAATTATTAAGACAGGATCATTATTATAGCTATTTAGATAATTTAGCCACTATGTCTTTATTTATTAAAAAAAAAGTATATCTGAGATCTGGTCCTTTACTTTGACTTGAAGTTCTTTATGTCCCAAATCTCTAGAATAAATAGTTCTAACAGAGGAAGGATGAATCCATACTTGTAATTATAGAGTTTTGGAATTGGTATGATGTCTAGTTGCCTTAATTCCAGCTATACTATGGATTCACTTTATATGTTTGAAAATGATGCTTCAATGTTGTGCTGAACTTGCACATAAGTATGTAGCAGATTATCAGTCAGAGAGCAAAGCTGATACATTTCATGCATACTAATGACTGAAATCCACTGAAGCAAACATTAATTTTAGTTTTCTTTTTCAATGCAATTATAATACAACAATGGTTTGTAAGAAGTTTCATTCTGATGATCCACAAATAGTTTTTCTATGTTCATTTTTCTGCTTTGCCTATCAATTCATTTTACAGATGGCAAATCACAGAGGTTAAACAATTTATTCAAAGACCTTATCACTGCATCTTAAGTTCACATAGGTTTCTGTATATTTAACATAAAATGAGGACATGTTACTTACAAAATTCAAGTTTGTAATATATAATTATTCACAGTCAGAGAGTCCACTATAATGAAGTAAGGCTTGTAAGACTCTTGGCTGCTTTGCTATACAGATTTTTATATGAAATTCCAACCCAGTTCATCAAAACTTACTATAGTCACACAAAAGCAGTGCAACATAAGGTTCTGACATGTTAATATGGGTCTGGAATGGAATAGCATTGCAACTTGCTATACTGTGAAGCAATTTCATGATTGTTTTTTATACTTTTGGTGGAAGTTCAATTCATCTTAATAAGATCTTGCCATTTTCCATAGAAGTTATAAAAAAACATTAATCAAGAGAGACAGTTTCACCTACCCCAACTATTTGGAAGATTAGTTCAAGATCCAGAAGGTTCTTGACAGATAACAAGATGCAGTTCAGTGGTATGAAAAATCCTGCAATTTGGCAGACAAAACTAAAGGTATAGGCATAGAATAGGTCCATGATGGCGAACCTATGGCACGCGTGCCAGACGTGGCACACAGAGCCCTCTCTGTGGGCACACCAGAGATGGGTTCCTGCCAGTTCACACCGGTTCTATAGAACCGGTAGCGGGAATTTCCCCCTGCTCGCCAAACTGGCAGCGATGGCCGGCTGGACACGCCCCCGAACCGGCTCTCTCAGCGGTGCCATAGGTGTCGCCATCTTGTTTTTTTGCTTCTGTGCACGCACAGAATTGTGGGGTTTTCTTCTGCGCATGCGCAGAAGCTGGGTTTGTAGCACTCACAGTAAAGACTTCACTGTGCAAGTTTTTTCCCTGCATGCAATGGCTGAGAGACGACCCGGAGCTGCCAGTCTCTGGTAAGATGCGTGTCTCGCGGCCCTCCTGCCCCATCTGCCACCCCCAAATTGCACCCCACTGTGAGACGCGCATCTCTCCCACCCCCCACCCTGCTTCCATTTTAACTTTCTTTAACGCGCCCCGCTTCCCTCCCCAAACCTCGGGAGACGGCCGCTCCTGTCCTCACGGCCTGTGGAGGAAGAAGCCTCCGTGGCCATGCCACAAAGCCCTCACGGCGGCAGGAGGGGGAAAAGAAAAAGGCTCAGCCTCTGAAGCCTCTCGAGGGAGACGTCCTTGTGTGTGTGTGTGGTGGCGCTGTGAAGAGAGCCAGGCGAAGGGAACCCAGGAAACTACGCCGACTGAGAAGCGATCGGCCCCTTTCCTTATGCTGGCACTGCCTCTGCCTCTTCCTTCTCTCTGCTAACACAAGTCGGAGAGAAAAAGGCAGTTTTCCTCTCAGAGCAGAGCGAGTAAGCCAGCGATCTGCCGGCTGCCTCTAATCTGCAGTTTACTCGTGAGCACGTTGACTTGTGAGCATGGTGCTCACGAGTAAACTGCAGATTAGAGGCAGCCGGCAGATTGCTGGCTTGCTCTGCTGCTCGCCGCCCGGCGAAGCAACTGCCTGGCTCTCCTCACAGCACCACCACACACACACACACACACACACAAAAAAGAACATCTCCCTCGAGAGGCTTCAGAGGCTGAGCCTTTTTTCCCCCCCTTCTGCCGCCGTGCGGTTTGGGGAGGGAAGCGGGGTGCATTAAAGAAAGGTAAAAGGGAAGCGGGGGGGGGTGGGTGGGGTGGGAGAGAGAGAGGGGGGCCGCCTTTAATTTGCTTCGTGTGACGCTGGCGTGGCGCGGCGGGGCAGGAATGAGCCGCCGCTTAGCGCAGTCCTGGGGAAGGGAAAGAGAAAGCATCCCTGAGCGGACGTGGTGTTTCGGCGAGGCCTTGCTGGACCTCTGCGGGGTAAGGGCAGCAGCAGCAGCAGCCAAGGCGACAGGCACTGTTTGTTGTTCCTCGCCATGCTGTAAAAAGCAACCCTTGCCCCAGAGGTAGCGGTCCGACAAAAATAAAAGGCGTACCCACCCCTGCATTCAGCACCAGGAATGGCCGTTTCAGCATCTGTCAGAGGCTGGAGGCTCTTTTTTTTCGTTCGCTCCATGTTCCTCCTTCATGCAAAAAAAAAAAAAAAGCCCCCCTCCCCCCTGCGGC
>QLTV01001500.1:423522-433897 GCA_003457575.1 Thermophis baileyi
GAGGAAGGGGGAGAAAGAGGAGGGGGGGAGGAAGGAAGGTAAAAGGAGAGAAGGGGGAAGGAGGGAGGGGGAAGGAACGTTAAAATCAGAGGAGGGGGAAGGAAGGAAGGTGAAAGGAGGGGGAAGGAAGGTAAAATCAGAGGAGGTGGAAGAAAGAAAGGTGAAAGGAGGGGGGAAGGAAGGAAGGTAAAATCAGAGGAGGGGGAAGGAAGGAAGGTGAAAGGAGGGGGAAGGAAGGTAAAATCAGAGGAGGGGGAAGAAAGAAAGGTAAAATCAGGAGGGAGGATGGAAGGAAGGAAGGAATAAGGATGTGAGGGGGGTCATGTGACTGGGTGGGAGTGCGTGATGTCAGGTTGGCCACGCCCACCCAGGTTTTGTGGCTCTTGGTGTTTTGTTTTCTGTGGAAAATGGGTCCAAATGGCTCTTTGAGTGTTTAAGGTTGCTGACCCCTGCCCTAGGCCACTTTAGGAGCAAAGTGGTGGGTTTTGCTGGCGCTTCATATTCAGCAGTGCTACCTGCAAGATGCTCTTACTGAAGGTTTTAAATTTTGGGAGACTCGAGATGGAGGAATTGGGCCAAATGACTGCACACTACAATTCTGTAGGGTCTTTAAAAAAATGTGGTAATAGTGTTTCATAATATGCCAACAATAAAAGGTAAAGTAAGGTAATTAGCAAAAAAAATTACGATCGTTTCAGGATAAAATAAAATATATGTATAAAGAGTAGAGTATCTATGGAGATTATCAGTCATCCAGGTCATGGTTGCCCAAAAGTGTTTTTTCAAGAGGCAACTGGACTTTCTGGTTTTGTTTTGTTTTTTGAAGACCTTTCGTTTCTCATCCAAGAAGCTTCTTCAGTTCTTCAGAACTGAAGATGAGAAGTGAAACATCTTCAAAGATATAAAGAGCAGACTATATTCAGTATTTAAATATAAGTGAAGCTTTTGATCTGCAAAGCAAAGTCTTATGATTCAGGCTGTTGGAAGACTTATCATGCAGATTATGGGAAATACTTTCTGTTCTCCCCCCTTCCTTCTCTTTCAGGCCTATTTGAAAGCAGTGTCGTTCATTCAGTGACTATTTTAGTTTTTTTTTTTTTTAATACCAGTGAAATTTACATCGGGATATATAGCACCATACTTTGTCAACTCTATCCATTATTACAATTTGAAATTGACAATTTTTCACCTGCAGAAATTTATTCTATCAGTGTTATCACTTCATCTCCTATTAAAAAAAATAGGATTAATTTGAAGCTCATAAATGCTTAAATTTTCCTGGTAAGGATAAATTTGTCAAAATGAAGATACTGACCAGGTTATTGTATTTTTTAAAAAGTGTTTTAAAATCTGAAAACATCCATTTGTGGTGGGTGGAGTCTAGGGCTCATATAGGGTATTAAGAAAGAGAAAGAGAGAGAGACAAGAAAGAAAGAGAAAGAGACAAAGAAAGAGAGAAAGAGAAAGAGAAAGAAAAAGAAAGGAAGGAAGGGGGAGAGAGAGAGAGAAGAAAAAGAGAGAAAGAAAGAAAGAAAGAGAGAGAGAGAAAGGAAGGAAGGAAGGAAGGAAGGGAGAGAGAGAGAGAGACAAGAAAGAAAGAAAAAGAAAGAGAAAGAAAGAAAGAAAAAGAAAGAAAGAGGAAGGAAGGAAGGGAGAAAGAAAGAGAGAGAGACAAGAAAGAAAGAACATAGGATTAAATAGTATATTTTGGATGTTCAGTAGTAGTAAATAAATAGACAGGGAAATTGTATCTCGTTGAGGCCTTTGAGGCGAGGAGAGGCCAGACACCCTAACCCTAACCCTTGACGTGAGTGATGTCAAGTTGGCCACGCCCACCCAGTGACATGACCAACCAGCCACACCCACCAAGTCACATGATCACCCAGCCACGCCCACCCAGTCACATGGCCACCGTCACATGACAACCAAGCCACACCTGCTGAGTCACATGACCATGAAGCCACACCCACCCAGTCACATGATCATGAAGCCATGCCCACCATCACATGATCATCAAGCCATGCCCACAAAATAAGCCACACCCACAGAACCAGTAGTAAAAAATTTTAGAACCCACCCCTGGGCACATGCGCAGTTGCCCCAGCCCAGCTCCAATCGCGTTTCTCCATTGCGTTTCACTCAATCAATTCCAACTTCTTGCGAAAGAAAAAGATCTCGCAAAGTTGGAATTGATTGAGTGAACTTTTTCACTTGTGTGCTTCACAATGGGGGAGACAGGGTCCCTGCCTCCTGAAGCCCATTACAACGCGGAGCCACAATGCGACCCTGTGTTGGCTCAGCTCAGCAAAAAAAAAACCCAGTTGCTTTTCCTGCAGAGCTGCCTGTGTTGGGATGCCCCACCTCTCCACCAGCCAGCTGAGTGTGGGCATGCTGCTCCTGGGCTTGTTGGCCTTCGGACATCATTCCCACCACCCAGCACAGGGGTTCCTTCCCCCCTTACTGGGGGAGAGAGAGAAACAGAGGGAGAGGGGGAGAGGGAAAGAGAGAGAAAGAAAGAGAGAGGGAGGGAAAGAGAAAGTGTGTCAGGGTTCCAAGTAACACCCCCAATGAAAGAAGACTCTGAGGCTTGAAGTTCCTCAAAGTTCCATTTTATTAGAGATGTCATATTGGCACATCTGGGAAAACCCGAATCTGAAAGCTTCCAGGTTTTCCCCACCCAAATGAAAGTCCAAGACCCTTCCCCTGCACCCACATGTCCATCACATAGTCCAATCAGGGCACCATCCCAACTGGAGGTGCCTCCCAGTCATGCCACTCCAGGTGCAGGCTGAATGTCCTTGGCTCTCAGAGAAAGGAATGTTATTATGGCTAGATATCCTTGCAACTCCCTGCAATCCTCCCTCCCAGCTTCCCACAGCACTAAGTGTGGCAGCCCTGAAGATCCAAAGAAAAAGATGGCCTCCAGGGCTGACAGGCTGCCCCCCCTCAACCGATGATCAGATCCTGCAACGAGAGGAACATAGGCGGTTAACAACATATCCCCTAAGCACCTCTCCCCACCCAGGGGGACCCTTTGGCTTATCAGGGAATTTGTCATGGAATTGTTTCACTAATCTTTCTGCTTTCACATCCCAGCTCTTGACCCAGGTAGCTTAAGACAAAGGGTACCCTTTCCAATGAATTAAATATTGTAGTCGACCTCTATACAATCTAGAGTCTAGTATTCTCTTAATCTCATAATGAGTCTCCCCTTGCACCACTATTGGCTTTGGTGCTGGTCGGTCTTGTGGCCTCAATCTCGACCCTACTGCTGGTTTTAATAAACTGCTGTGAAATACAGGATGCACTTTCCCTAGTATGCGTGGGAGGTTAAGCTGAACTGTTAATGGGTTAATTACTTTCCCTATTGGGAAAGGTCCTAAACATTTTGGTCCCAATTTTTTACTGGGCAACTTCAACTTTATGTATTTGGTTGACAGAAAAACCCAATCTCCCACATGGAAGGGGGGCTGGAGAGATTGGTGTTTATCCGCCTGCTTTTCATACATCTCAGCGGCTTCTGACAGCGCCCTCTTGGTGTTTTCCCACCCCTTCCTTAATAATTCCATCCACTCGGTTAAAGTCATGGAGGAAGGAGGTTCTCTGGGCAGTTCTGGCATGGGGACAAAATCCATGCTGCTGGTGACCTGGAAGGGGGTCAGGCTGGTGCTGCTATGTACGGTGTTGCAACTTCTGCAAAGGGCAGCAGGTCAGCCCAGTTCTCCTACTGGTAATCCACATACTGTAGCATCTTATATATTGTTCCACCATTGCGTTCGCTCATTCTATGGCTCTGTTCGTACTCAGATGGAAAGCCGAGCTAAGCTTGGGTGGATCCGACCGATTTCAGGAACTCCCTCCAGAACTTGGCGGTGAATTGGACGCCTCGGTCGGAGATCACCTGGCGGGGTACTCCGTGCAGCTGGTAAATATGCTTGATAAACATCTTTGCCAGTTTCTTAGCTGAGGGTAATCCCGAACAGGCAGTGAAATGGGCTTGCTTGGAAAACAAGTAGATCACTGTCCAGATCACTGTATTTCCTCCACTCTCTGGGAGCTCGACTATAAAATCCATTGCTATTTCCTCCCAAGGTCAGCTAGGGTTGGCCACTTGTTGGAGGAGCCCTGGAGGCTTCCCTGGTCTCATTTTCATGGCAGCACAAGTGGCACAGCTTTTTACGTAATCTTCCACGTCAGCTTTCAACTTTGGCCACCAAAACTGTCTTCTGGCTAGATGTAGAGTTTTCAGGATGCCAAAATGCCCTGCCAGTCATGAGTCATGGCTGTGCTGTAAGACTTCCAGCCTCAAGCTGGTAGGGACATACAGTTCCAAACTAGTCCATCCCTCATGGTCAAGACATCTTTATTATCTGTGAGCCATTGGTCACTTGAGAATGCCTGCTTTCAACACGGCTGTCATTTTGTCCCACATGGGATCGGGTTGGTGTCTGGCTTGGCCTCTAGTGGTAACTTGCGCTGCTGGCTGTGAGGAGGGGATGATGGTGTGGACGACTTCTTTCCTCCAGCTATCAAACTGCGGTTTTCTCTATAATGCATCAGCTAGTAGGTTCTTCCCCCCTGGGATGTATTTTAGCTCGAAGTTAAATCACCTAAAGTATTGTGCCCAGCCGATTTGTTTGGAAAGAGTTTTCTGGGGTTTTTTAGGGCTTCGAGGTTTTTGTGATCAGTCCAAACCTCGAAAGGCATTTTTCCACCTTCAAGAAAATGTCTCCAGGAGAGAAGGGCCCAGCAGACTGCGTAGGCTTCCTTCTCCCAAATTGCCCACCTCCTCTCGGTTTCGGTGAGCTTCTTGAACACATATGCGCAGGGCAAAAGCTGGCCCTGTTGGTTCCTCTGTAGGAGCACAGCTGCCACTGCCAGGTCACTAGCATCAGCTTGGACGATGATTTGTTGCTCCGGGTCAGGGTGCTGAAGGATCGGCTCCTCGGCAAAGAGCCGTTTTAATTTTTCAAAGGCCTTTTGGCAGTCCATTGACCACGCGAGTAGTTATTTCGGCCATGGTTTCGTGGGAGGGCCCCCTGTTTTTAGCAGCTATGTTAAGGGCAATGTGACTTCTGCAAATGCTGGGATGAATTGCCTATAGAAGTTCGCAAACCTTTGGAGATGTTCATGGGTGCATGGGGGCTGCCAGTCCAGCACAACTTTCACTTTCCCTGAGTCCATTTCCACTCCTCCACTTGACACCCTGTAGCCTAGGTAATTTAGGGAGGTTTTGTGGACTTCACATTTTGACAGCTTCACATAAAGCTTTGCGGCTAGAAGTTTTTTCAGCACTTGCCGCACTAACTTTACGAGCTCCTCTAGAGTCTCACTGAATATGAGAATGTCATCTAGGTAAACTAGGACTCCCTTGTATAGGTGCTCGTGCAGCTCCTTGTTTATTAGCTGCATGAAGACTGCGGGGGCTTGCAGGCCAAATGGCATGACCTTGAATTGGAAGCTGCCAAGCGGGCAGTTAAAAGCAGTCTTCCATTTGTCTCCTTCTCTAATCCGTAATAGGCTTCTCTCAGGTCTAGTTTGGTGAACACCTTGCCCTTGGCTAAGTGACTTAGCATGTCCTTCATGAGGGGGAGGGGGTAGGTGTTCTCCACGCACACTGCATTAATTCCACAAAAATCACACAAAGCCTTATCCCCCCATCTTTTTTCTCTTTAAATAGTACGGGGGCTGCCACTCTGGATTTGGCAGGCTGGATAAAACCCTGCTCTAGGTTGGTGTCAATGTATTTCCTTAGCGCGGCCATTTCTTTTGGAGTCATAGAGTACAACTTTGGCTTACACAGCTTTGCTCCAGGCACGAACTCAATCGCACAGTCGGTTGGGTGATGAGGGGGAAGAAAGTTGCAATCCTGCTTGCTAAAGACATCCGACAAGTCTCGGTATTCTCTTGGTACCTGCGGCCTGCCGGGAAGCTCATCTGCGGTGAGTGCCGGGGTTTCCCGCTTGCTGGGGCTCGCCGCCTTTTGGCAACTATCTGGTTTGATGGGTGGTAGTGGGCCAATGCCTGTTTTTAGCTTTCGGTAACCGTCTTCCCACGTGATGGTTGGTTCCCATTTGTCTAGCCAGGCGAGGCTCAATTTGACTGACCCTGTCATTTTTGGAGCTACGACGAATCGGATGAGCTCTCGGTGGTGCCCCATCTCCAGTCTTACAAGTTCTGTGACCAAGGTGGCAGAGGCTCCACCTATCAGCATCCCATCGACCTGTTCAAAATGGATGGGGTGCACTAGGGGTTTCGTGCCTATCCCTAGCTGTTGGACTATGGGGAGGCTGATAAGGCACCTGGTACAGCCAGTGTCTATGATGGCCTCTAACTCCCCGTGGGCCCCTGTTTCTGACACTACGATCCAGGTTTTAATAGTGAAGGGGTGGATGGCTTCACTTACCATTGGGTCGTCATCGCCACTGCTCACTTCGACGGACCCCGAAGGGGTTTCTCTGGCTAGAGTTTCCTCGGTCCCAATTGGAAGGAGAGGAACCTCAACAGCCTGTCTGGCAATTCTCCCCTTGTCTGGTGGCTTTCTTGGGGTCCATTTTCCCCAAGGTGCAGAGGGGGTCCAGACTTGAGGGACTGGGGCAGGGGCCAGGCACTCTGATGCCCTGTGGCCATGCTGACCACATCGGTAGCACTTGATCATCCCAGACAGTGCAGGTGGTGACGCTTGTTTGCCTGACCAGAGCTCGGCGGCCCAGGGTTCTTTTTGCCAGTTTCTCTACGGTCGGCTTCTGATGGGGCTGGATTTCGAGATCCATGTCCACTGGTGTGTTGTACCAGGCTCTGGAACTCCCCTGATGCCATACACTTGTCTGAGGTCTGGGTCCAGGGCCTCTTTGAAGTGGTAGATGAGGAGGCGTTCAGGTCAGTCCCTCAGTTTTCCAGCCAGTCTTCAGAATTCCCACACTAATTCTTTTGCGGGCCGGCCAGCTTCAACGCTTTGATCTGGGCTTCAGCTTCTACTCGTTGGACTGTGTCCTCAAACCAGCCTCGGAGCAGTTGGATGAACTCATCCACATCCTCCAGTTCGGGGGCTCCATCGTGTAGTTCAGCTATCCAGTCCGCTGCTTCCCCTTCATTCATGCCATCCGCAATTGCCAAAATCATGTCCCGATCGGTCTGGTATTGGTCCCCATAGCGATTGATCCCCCATAGGGACCAAACCCAATTAAGGAAGTAGGCCAGCTTTCCAGGGGTCCCGTCGAACGTTGCTCTAAACCGTGGAGGAGGAACGGCTGGTGGGGCCTGTTGCGGGACTGGTACTGGCTGCGGGGCCAGCGCCGGCGGCAGGGCCAGCACTGACTGCAGGACCGGCATTTGCGGCAGGACTGGCGCTGGTGTCCATTGGTACTGAACCCACCCCTGGCCAGGGTAGAAGGCCCAACCTGGGCCTTCTGGTCTGCAGAAGGCAATCTGAGGACCGGCGGCTGAGGAGGGATGTTGGGTCTCAGCAGTCCCAATTGTGGTCTTTGTTGCACCCGACTGGATTGGCCTAATGGGCCCTGCTGCTGCGCCGTTCCGATTCCATCAGGAGCTGTCATCCCAGTAGACTGGACCCGACGGGGGAGGCTAGTGTGTGAACCGCTTTGTGCCGAGTGAAACAAGGTTGATGCCCCGCTCGGTGCCGCTGCAGCCCCCTGACCTGGGAAGGTGAATGTGGGCTGAGCCAAAACCCAGCCGGTGGGCTGGTAACTGGAGGTTGTGCGATGCTGCCCACACTGAGTTGGCCGAGGAGACCCACCAACGACTGGCTTTGCATCAGTGGCGGAAAGCCCCATTCTCTGGAGTTGCTGAGATCAGCCGGTCCCGGTGCTCTCCATTCGAGGGCTTGGGACTGCTCTGCTCTGCTCTGCTCACCCCATCTGATGGTCCTGCAGCGTCGCTCTGGTCAGCAACTCTTTGGGCGGTGCGGCTCTGGTGGCCTCATCCCACAGAGAGGGATCCAGTTGAGTGGCCTGCCAGGGCACTGGCTCTTTGGACCGGGCACCCTTTCGGCATTCCAGTTCAGCAGCCACCGCTGCCTTCATCACAGATTTGGAGGGAGAGTAGAGGGTCTCGACGTAGACCATCGAACTAGTCCTGGTGGTTCCCACTATGGTCGCTATCAGAATCATGTATAAAGTGATTCGGTTTACTAATGTATACTTAAACCATTAATCTATGTTTGTTGGTATTGCTTTAAATGTATTGTAAGCTTGTTAACTGTTATATAAGGAGAACAGGCTAGCTTGAGTCAGACTGACTGCCTGATTAACTAAAGACAGTTCGTTTCTGCTCGAGAAGAAGGGAAGATAGAAGACAAATTAGATCAGGAGTGCAGAAACAAAAAACAAGAAACAAAAAGAAGAAGAGAAGAAGAGAAACCATCTTCTAGTGTATATTATGTTAGAAAATGCTATAATTGTGGACTTAAAGGTCATATAGCAAAATATTGTAAAAAGAATAAAAAGCAAAATGTATGTTATGCCATGCCAAAAGTTTATGATAAAACAAATCATGGTAAATGGGTAATAGATAGTGGGGCTACTCAATGTATTTCAAACAATAAGAAACAGTTTGTAAAAATGTTTAAAAGTAATCAATATATTAATTTGGCAAACGGATGGAAAATGAGGGCTAATGGAGGCTTGAAGTTCTTCAAAGTTCCATTTTATTAGAGATGTCATATTGGCACATCTGGGAAAACCCGAATCTGAAAGCTTCCAGGTTTTCCCCACCCAAATGAAAGTCCAAGACCCTTCCCCTGCACCCACATGTCCATCACATAGTCCAATCAGGGCACCATCCCAACTGGAGGTGCCTCCCAGTCACGCCACTCCAGATGCAGGCCGAATATCCTTGGCTGTCAAAGAAAGGAACGTTATTATGGCTAGATATCCTTGCAACTCCCTGCAATCCCCCCTCCCAGTTTCCCACAGCATTAAGTGTGGCAGCCCTGAAGATCCAAAGAAAAAGATGGCCTCCAGGGCTGACAGAGAGAGGGAGAGAAAGAGAACTGGTATTACAAAAGTTTTTTTTTATTGTTGCTAAATGTAATGTTTCAAAAGCAGAAAAAGTCACCTGAAAGGAGTCTTTGAGGGCTGAACACCGAGAGGCACGGATTTCCTCTGCCTTCTGCGTTCCCACCCTGTGCTACCTTCTGTGTTCCCACCCCGCGCTGAAGCGAACCAAACAGGCCGGGGTCTCCCCGCTAAGCAGCCCCGCCGAGCCCACTTGCAAACTCTGCCGAGCGCGGCTGCACGCCCTTCCTGCTCCGTTCTCGCTGGACAGAGATGAGGCTCAATGATGCCTCCCAGCCAGAGTGTTTGTTTGCTTGCTGGTCACCTCCAAGGAGGGAGCTGCACTCAGGCTGCCCGGGCCCCCGTCGCGGGGGAAGAGAGGGAGAGGGAAGGAGGGTGTATCCCCGACAGGATCCAGGTTGGAGTTGCCTTATTTTATGTCGAACTCTAATGCTTGGCTTTGCCTGCCAGCCTCCACTTTCCCGCCACAGCCCAAGTGGTTGGATTCACACAACACGTGAAGTTGGACAGGAGAGCACGGATAGATAGATAGATAGATAGATAGATAGATAGATAGATAGATAGATAGATAGATAGATAGATAGATAGATAGATAGATAGATAGATAGATAGATAGATAGATAGATAGATAGATAAGAGAGAGAGATAAAGAGAGGGAGGGAGGGAGGGAAAGAGAGAGAGAGAGAAACAGGCAGAGAGAGGGGGAGGGAAAGAGAGAGAGAAAGACAGAGAGAGAAAGAGAGGGAGGGAGGGAAAGAGAGAAAGAGAGATAGAAAGAGAGGGAGTGAAAGAGAGAGAGGGAGTGAAAGAGAGAGAGGGAGTGAAAGAGAGAGAGGGAGGGAAAGAGAGAGAGGGAGGGAAAGAGAGAGGCAGAGAGAGAGGAGGGAAAGAGAGAGAGAGAGAAAGAGAGAGGGGGGAAAGAGAGAGGGAGGGAGGATAAGAGAGAGGGAGGGAAAGAGAGAAAGAGAGAGGGGGAAAGAGAGGGGGAGGGAAAGAGAGAAATGATATTACAAAAGTTTTTCTTTTTTATTGTTGCTAAACATAATATTTCAAAAGCAGAAAAAAAATGAAGGGGCATAAAAGTGCATTTATCACGTTTTTCTTAGAACAATTAGCTGAACTCTGCATTGTTTATCATTATTTTAGGTAGTAAGACCTCATTATTCAGGTTAAATTGCCGTGTTGGCATTTTGCAATAGATATGTGGGTTTTGGGTTGTGGTTTGGGCACTCGGTCTCTAAAAGAGAATATAGAATAGAAAATAGAAAATAGAATGTAGAATAGTCTACAAAATAGAGAATAGAATATAGAATAAAGTACAAAATAGAGAATAGAACAGA
>QLTV01001500.1:462202-476624 GCA_003457575.1 Thermophis baileyi
CTGCATTCTGGACCAACTGTAGTCTCCGAACACTCTTCAAGGGTAGCCCCGGGTAGAGCGCGTTGCAAGAATCTAACCGTGAGGTGACAGGGGCATGGGTGACTGTGAGGAGGGCCTCTTGATCCAAGTAGGGTCACAATTGGTGCACCAGTCGAACCTGTGCAAAGGTCCCCCTAGCTACAGCTACCAAATGTTCTAATTTTAGCTGTGAGTCTAGGAGGACACCCAAATTGCGAGCCCATTCTGAGAGGGACAGTTCCCCCCCCCCAGAACCAAGGATGGACAGTTGACATAGTCTTTGGGAGGCAATACCCATAGCCACTCGGTCTTGTCTGGGTTAAGTCTGGGTTAAGTTGTTAGCTAAACTCTTTGTACAACACATATATAGGTTGCACGGTGCGTCAGAGTGTATTTTCTGCAATTTACATCGCAGTTTTGGCAGGAATTTTTGAAGCTGTTGGGAACCGTCAAGGGCTTAAGTTCCTCCCATCACCCCCAAACTAATGGGGCTTGTGAGAGAACTAACGCAGTCCTGGAACAGTACCTCAGGTGCTACATTAATTACCAACAGGACAATTGGCCTTTTGCAGAGATAGCGTATAACAATTCTGTGCATAGTAGCATGGGGTTCACCCCATTTAAGGTGACCTCCGGTCAGGACTTTGTAGCTATACCAGAGCTGCCTCAAGAAAAACCACATGTACCCTCCTTAGTGGAGTGGATAGCCCAACTGCAGAACACTTGGCCAGTTGCCCATAAGGCACTGGAGGAGGCACGTCAGGCACATAAGAAACAAGCTAATAAAAAACATGTGAAGCCAAAAGATTTTAAAATAGGTGACAGAGTGAAGTACTCCATGAAGCACTTATAGTCCACCCAACCATCTAAGAAACTTGGTCCTAAGTACGTGGGCCCATTCCCAATTTTTAAAGTAATTAACCCAGTCACTGTCCAATTGGAGTTGCCCAAGAACCTTAAGCAATTTCACCCTGTATTTCACTGCAGTCTGTTGAAACTTGAAACTGTATCACCCCTTCGCCCTGCACCTGACACTCTTCCTGTACCCACTTTGATTGAAGGGAAGCAGCATTTTAAAGTTAAAGAAATTCTAGATTCCAGGCAGGGGTGGGTTCTAACTTACCTCGCTGCCAGTTTGCTTCCTCACACATCGCGTGGGCGCGTGTGCCTTGCGCACCACGTGTGCATGCGCAGTACTAAAAAGCAAGCTTCTGTGCATGCGCAGAAGCAAAAAACAGCTTTTGCGCGTGCGCAGAAGCAAAAAACAAGATGGCTCCGCCTATAGCGCCACCGAGAGAGCCAGTTCAGGGGCGTGTCCAGCCGGCCATCGCTGCCGGTTCAGCGAGTGGGGAAAAATTCCAGCTACCGATTCTATGGAGCCGGTCCAAACCAGCAGGAACCCACCTCTGATTCCAGGAAACATAGTTGGTGGGTCCAATATCTCATTGCCTGGAAACACTTTCCCCCTGCGCAGTCCGAATGGGTGGATGCTAAACATGTCTGGGTGCCTAAACTCCTCTAGACTTTCCATAGAAAATACCCCAACAAACCCTGACGGGATCACTGTTTTTGGTGTGATGTATTGTATGTTTTAACTGTATAAATAGTCTGGCTAATGCCTCTGTTACAGGGCCTGTTGCTTGCTGCCATAGAATAGGGGGGAGGAAATAGGAGGAAGCTTACATTGCAGCTTTGCAACTGCTGTTATCTCCAAGGCCAAGTCCATTGGCTCTGGTATGCGGTTGCCTAACTACAAGGGGGTTGGGCTGTATACTGTATTTGAAGTTGCTGTGCTCGCACATTTTACCTCATAGCTTGCTTGAAACTGTTTGCTTTCAGTTTGTTCCTAGTAAAAATACTTTTCCCTAAATCTATGGAGCCAAGGATTTTTCTTTCCTAGGAAATGAACAGAGGCAGCCCTGACACTCACTTTTTAATCATTTTGGATTTAATATATTTTGGATTGTTTTTAAAGATTTATTGAAATCACTGGATGAGGTTTCTTCAATTCTTAAAAAAAGTTTAATTGCAATTAAAGATTTGTTGAACAGTTGTAACCAAAAAAATGGGGGAGGGGGGATTTATAGCAAAGATTATTAATATTAGCTTTAGAAAGTGTTAAATGGATTAATGGCTCACTGACTTGATTTAGGACTTTGAAGTTAATTGAAAGGATCCTTTCTCATGGGAAAATGTCTATGTTTATATTTCAATAACTGATGACTTTAAAAGTTGGATGCTAGAGGGTGCAGGATAGTTTTAAAAATAAATTTTTGATCAGACCAAGAACTTTTAAAGGTATTTTGCCTTTAAAGAATAATCAGAAATGTTACTGAACAGGAACAGGCCCCATTGAATAAATTTAAATTAAGCTGCAGAAGGATTAAAAAGTGATAGCTTACAAGAAATAGAGAAATAATAGATTTACAAATGGAACTGGATAATGATTCAATAATTTTTTTAGAAAAACATACACATTATAAACTAGAATTCAGTATTTTTTTTAAATGGATTTACAAAAAAGATTTGCTGAAGTTGCCACACTGGAATTACAAAAGGAGTTTAACAAAGACACTGACAACTTTGAGAGAAAAGGCAATGAGAAAGCAGCTATTAGAACTTTTTTTGATGAATCTAAAGATCATTGGGAGAAAGAAGAAAGAATATAAAATCAGTTTATTTAATCAAGGTTAAAATAATGGGTTGCTATTTCTGGTATTTTTTTTAAACTTGAGCTGCATGATGGTATTTTAAAGATTTTGTTTATTTGAAGAGAGGAAATGGGGAAGATATTTTTAAAGGGAAATGGAGCTATACATATAAAGGAAAGGCTTCAAATTGGAATTTATAGTAATGGTTATGCTGTTATTTCTAATAATCAGTAATAAACTTTTGCTGATTAATATGGGGAATGAAGTTTTAATATGGATCATAAAGAATGGAATGAGGTGTGGATGAAGAGTTGTTTGAGTTTACTTTAAGAAATAGTGATAAATTGTTAATGTTGATTATACTTGTTGGGGATGAAGGGGGATGTTTCTTTTTCTCTTTTTTCCTTTCCTTTTTCTCTTTTTTCTTTTTCTGACTTTTTAATTTTTTAAAAAATTTCAATTTTTAAAAATATATATAGATATATTAGGTGTGATTCTATTAGTTTTATCTATATAATATAATCTTCAATAAAATTATCAGAAAAATATAAGATTACTATGGCTTAAAAATCCAACAAGGAAATCAAACCAAATCAACAAAGAAATAAAACATAGGCATTGAAGTGTAATTATCTGGATGGCACCAGATGAGAAAGATTAGTGTAATAGAACGAAGCATCACGTGAACGAAAAGGACAGCTGGATGATTTTCAGGTCACACCTATCACAGTTTTCTAATGCAATCTGGCAGCTTTATCACAAGTGCTCCATTCCATCTGCACACTTACTATATCCACAGCAAAGGCTTGAAATCATTTCAGCATTAGCCATTTGTATCCTATGAGGAATGAGAAAGGACATTCTATTTATATTAGGTCACTTTTGAGCTATAATGCTGCTGTTAAGCAGAAAGCAAGAATATGAAAGACAGCCAATTCTGGAAGAAATATAGCATAAGGTAAGAGCTCCTATGGGGATTTAAATCACCAGGACTTCTAAATATTCAGAAATGTGCTTAGACTCTGTGTATGACAAGTTTCACACATACATGATACAACCCTAAAAGGTATCAGAGGCCACCCTGCAATCAGCAATCCAACAATGAAGATTTCAGTGATACTGAGACAAATGCCTTTTGGGAGCCGTATATGACTAGGGCCATCTCAGCTGTTCTGCTCAGGCTTGTATACAAAAGGAGTTTTAATTAGCAACACAGCAAGTGGCAGCTGATCAGCTAGCAAGCAATAAAATATCAGGGATTACCTATGTGATTCATCTATTGAGGGGCATGCAGTAAGCTAGTACTTCCATGATATCAATGTTTACTCTGCTTTGTTCAAAATAATACCCCACTGACTTTCTTCTTTTTTCTTCTTTCTTGAGATCCTCCCAGGTGCCAAACTACCAAAGCCTAAGATGTATAGCATGTCCCCCAGAGAACTCGAGGAATTGAGGATCTTCATAGATAAGAACCTGGCTGTCAACTTGAGTTGCCATAGGCAGAAGGGGGGAAAGCTGATGGAGTAACACGGCAGCAACCAGAAGCACATTCCACACATACCTTCCTCAAGACCGCAGCCTAGGTTACCACAGCCAGTCGGAGAGGCGTGTTCTTTACAGCCCACGAAGTGCTTCATTGGAGAATGTGATTTATGACACACCTTGGGAGGAGGGGGGAAACAGGGTCATAGTTGGGACGCAAATTACGTGGGGCAGAGCTGACTCCACTTGGTTATGTGCCAACATGTTGCTCCTAATAAATAACTGGATTTCTTTTGAAACTTGGCTCAAAGCTCATGAATTAATTAGGGTATCCGTCGGAACCTTGACACTGGTTAGAGGATTCATCGAACCAACATGACCAAAAATCGCCACCCCAGTGTTGTTCCAAGGAAAGAAAGATGGGTCTTTGCGCTTATGCGTAGACTATAGAAATTTAAACACTGTAAGCGTAGAAAATGTGTACCCCCTTCCCCTCATGAAGAACACGTTAGCCCACCTATCCAGGGGGGAAATATTTTCAAAACTGGACCTAAAAGAGGCTTACTACCAAATCAGGATTAGGGAAGGGGACAATTGGAAAACAACTTTTAACACCCCCTTGGAGTGTTACCAATTCAAAGTGCTTCTGTTTGGACTACAAGGGGCTCCTGCTGTGTTCATGCAACTCATAAATGAGGTGCTCCATGAGCACCTATACAAAGGGGTTTTGGTGTATTTAGATGACATTTTAATATACACCGAAATGAAAACTGAGAATGTAAAACTTGTCCGGGCAGTCCTAAACAAACTCCGCACTGCTAAGCTTTATGTAAAACTGTCTAAATGTGAGTTCCACAAGGATAAGATAGACTACCTGGGATACCAGATACTCCTTGAGGGAGAGGAGATGGACCCAGAGAAAGTACAAGCGGTGATTGACTGGGCCCCTCCCTGCACATGCAAGCAACTGCAGAGTTTCCTGGGGTTTGCAAACTTCTATCGACAATTTATCCCGGTTTTCGTTCACATTGCACTCCCCATCACTAATCTTTTGAAAACAAAAGGGGGAGACAAGCCAAAGCTGAAGCAACCCTTAAACTGGACTATGGAATGCCAGGCAGCGTTCGAGAAATTGAAACAATTATTCTCAGCTGAGCCAATCTTTTTTTTTTTGAATTTTTTTAAAACTCTCCACACATATACATCTACAAATATACCATACCATAACATTTTATCAAGTATTAACATACATTTTTACATCATTATCAAATAAACATACGTAGTAATCTATATATAACATTATCGGGTTGCTCGTCTGTTTCTCCCATCCATGTTATATCACTCCCCCCTCTCTACCTCCCTCCCTTTTCTCTACTTCCTTTCTCCTTCTCTCCCCTCTTCCTACTTTCCTCTTCTTCTTTCCTCCTCCTCTTTCTCAACTTCTCCTCACCTCTCTCTTCTCCTTCTCCTTCTCCCTCTTCCTTCTAACCTCCCTCTTTCCTCCTACCCCCTCTCTTCCCTCTCTCCTCTCTCCTCTTCTTTCCCCTCTTCCTCCCTCTCATTTCACTCCAGAGTGTATCCATTTATATATATTTTATGGGTAACACCCGAGCAACTCATCTACCTGTAGCTTCTATAATTTATATTACAAATAGTCACCTTAATTCTCTTTTATGTTAATACTTCCATGAGTCTAATCATTTTAGGTATATATTTATGCTAACATAATGATACCTCCAAATATCAAATACTTTTATTGCCTAGGTCCCAAATCCTTAACTTATCATCTTCCTTCCATTTCAATTGGTGTTAACTAACTTCTATCCCTATTCATTTTCCATCCAATCATAAAATTTCCCTCAAACATTATAATATTCTGAATCCTCCTTATCTTTAATTATCATTGTCAGTCTATTCATCTCTGCACAATCCAATATTTTCCTAATCACCTCCCCTTCTGAAGGAGCTGTCAATGCTTTCCAATTCTGTGCAAACACAATTCTAGCTGCTGTAATTATATGAATAATTAAATATGTATTTTCCTTATTCTATTTCTCTGGTAGAATACCCAACAGGAATATCTCCGGTCTTAACTCTATACATTGTTGCAGCATCTTTTCTATCCACATTTGAATTAATATCCAATACGCTTTGGCTTCTGCACACGTCCACCACATATGATAAAAAGACCCTGGTTTTTGATGACATTTCCAGCATTTCATAGAGTTATCCTTGAACATTTTCGCTAATCTCTCCGGTGACATGTGCCATCTATAAAACATTTTATACATATTTTCTTTATATGCCGTTGCCATAGTCAATTTATAATTCCTTTCCCATAACTGCTGCCATTTATCCAATTCAATCGTATATCCAAAATTCCTTGCCCATTTTATCATTGTTTCTTTCAGTTGTTCATCCTCTAGTTTAATACACAATAAATAACTATGCAGTTTTTTAATCAACCTTTCATCCATTCCTGTGAATATTTCATCTAACTCTGTTTTCTCTAAGTTAAAACCTTCTATCTTAACATCTTTCTCATATCTTGATTGTATTTGCATTCTCATATTTATTCCTTGTTTCTCTAATTCTTGTTTAGTTTTCAACTCTCCCTTTTCTGTTAAAATATCATTATATCTTATAATGTTCCCCATGTTAAACATGTTTGGATGTATTAGTGCTTCCATCGTTGAAAGCCAACTTGGTATTTTCAGGTAGTATTTCTCTTTTATCTTCTCCCACACCCCATGTAAAGAACTCCTTATATAATGTTTCTGGAAATAGCTATGTATTCTATTTTTCCCATACCATATAAACGCATGCCATTCCAACTGCAAATCGTGTCCCTCCAATGTCAATAATCTTGTATTCCTTAGTAAAATCCATTCTCTTATCCATGATAGAACTGCTGCCTGATAGTATAATTCCCAATTAGGCAGTCCAAACCCACCTCTAAGTCTTGTGTCCTGTAACATTTTTATATTAATTCTTGCCTTCTTTTCCTGCCAAATAAATTTCAAAATCATTTTATTAAGTTTATCAAAGTATTTTTTCTCTAATCTTATTGGTATTGTTGAAAATAAGAACAATCATGGCAATATATTCATTTTGATTACCGCAATTCTTCCCATTAATGACAATTGTAGATTTTTCCATTTTTCCAGATCCATTTCTATTTGTTTTTTAATCTATAATAATTATCTTCTTTGATTGTTATACCCTTTGCTGTCAACAGGATACCCAAATATTTCACCTTCTTTGTTATCTGTATATCTAACTTTCCCATCAGTTCCTTCTTTTGTTTTTCCGTGATATTTTTCACCAATAATTTTGTTTTATCTTTATTAATTTTCAATCCCGCCACTTCTCCATATTTTTCTATTTGTTCTATCAATTTGGGTCCTTTATCCTCCAAGATAAAGACTAAGTCATCTGCAAATGCTTGCAATTTGTATTCTTCTCTCTTGATTTTCATACCTTTTATATCTTTATTCTGTCTTATACTCCTATTTAGTACCTCTAATGTCAAAACAAATAACAATGGAGATAGCAGGCATCCCTGTCTTGTTCCCTTCATAATATTTACCTTCTCAGTCATGTCTCCATTTACTATTACCTTTGCTGATTACTTATGGTAGATTGTTTTAATTACATTTATAAATCTCTCTCCAAAGTTCATATGCTGAAGTTGCATTATCATAAATTGCCAATTCACGTTGTCAAATACCTTCTATGCATCCAAAAACATCAACGCCACCTGTTTTTCTTGATGAGCTTCTTAATACGCCAGTGTATTCAATATAATCCGCATATTGTCTTTAATCTGCCTCTTAGGTAGAAAGCCATTTTGGTCTGGGTGTATAAATTCATTTAAAAAATTTTTCAGCCATTATTGATGCAAATATTTTATAGTCTGCATTCAATAGCGAGATCGGTCTATAGTTCTTAATTTTTTGTAAGTCAGTCTCTTCTTTCGGTATCAAAGTAATAAATGCCTCCGACCATGAGTCTGGTGGGGGCATCTAGCAGATGCTCTGTCCAGTATAATAACGAAAATCCCGAGGTGATCAAACCCCTGCTCCCAGCCTCCCAGCTGGCAGCCAAGGTGATAACCAGGGCATAAGCCAAACGGGATCTTCTAGCAGACAATGCCACCGTTCAGGCATTTAAACAAGCCCTAATTAATGATGACTGGTTCCAAGCCAGGGGTGAAATTCAAAATTTTTCCCTACCAGTTCTGTGGGCGTGGCTTGGTGGGCATGGCAGGGGAAGGATACTGCAAAATCTCCATTCCCACCCCACTCCAGGGGAAGGATACTGCAAAATCTCCATTCCCTCCCCATTGCTGGGGGAAGGATATTGCAAAATCTCCATTCCCACCTCACTCTGGGGCCAGCCAGAGGTGGTATTTGCCAGTTCTCCAAACTACTCAAAATTTCCGCTACCGGTTCTCCAGAACCTGTCAGAACCTGCTGAATTTCACCCCTGTTCCAAGCCCATAAAAATACCTGTTTGCTTAAAGATGCCCTGGCTTGGGTAGGGGGGAAATTATACGTTCCAGCTAGCTAGAGGCTTCCTCTCATGAAGGTATGCCACGACTCCAAACTGGCTGGCCACTTCAGGTTCATGAAAACTCTGCACCTTATAAAAAGACAATTCTGGTGGCCATCCCTCAAGAAAGACATAGAGAGCTACGTTGCCAGTTGCCCTGTCTGCGCAACAGTGAAAAGAAGGCAGGAAAAAACCCCTGAACTCTTACAAACCGTAGCTGAGTCTTCAGCACCCTAGAGAGAGATCTCTATGGATTTTATTGTAGAGCTGCCAGAAAGTGGGGGGAATACTGTCATTTGGGTCGTAACGGACCTGTTCTCCAAACAGGCCCATTTTATCCCCTGCCAAAGAATCCCCACTGCCAAGGCACTTGCCAAAATGTTCCTACAGCACATTTATTGACTGCATGGGGCACCACAAAGGATAATATCTGATTGGGGGGTTCAGTTCACTTCAAAGTTCTGGAAAGCTTTTCTGGGCCTCCTAGGTACTGGCCAGGGCCTAAGCTCCTCCACTATCTGGCCACTAACGGAGTGACAGAGAGACTGAATAGCGTTCTAGAACAATATTTGAGATGTTTTATTAATTATCAGCAAGATAACTGGACAGACCTCCTGCCCTTTGCAGAGGTGACATACAATAACTCTGTACATTCTAGCATGGGATTCACCCCATTCTGAGTTGTGACAGGCCCGGATTTCACCCCAATGCCAGAACTACCAGTAGAAGAACCAACCATACCCTCCCTTAAGGAGTGGATACAACAATTGCAAAACACCTGGCCAGTAGTAAGATTAGCTCTAAGCGAAGCTAGGGCTGCTTTTAAAACTCAAGTCGACAAAAAAAGAACTGAACAAAAACCTTTCAAAATAGGTGATAAGGTCTACTTATCCACCAAATTCTTACAGTCCTTGCAACCCTCCAAAAAGTTGGGACCTAAGTTCATAGGACCTTTCCCTATCACTAGGATCATTAACCCAGTAACCGTGGAATTATCCTCCCTAAAACACTTAGGCAGTGTTTCACTGCACCCTACTGAAGCCAGAAATTACCTTGCCTCTAAGGCCACCTGCAGACAACCCCTATTATGATTGAGGGGGAACAACACTTCAAGATCAAGGAAATCCTAGACTCTCACACACACCATGGCTCCACACAATATTTAGTAGCTTGGAAGCATTTACCCCGCTCCCAGAATGAGTGGGTGGCTAAAAAACATGTTAGGGCTCCTGCATTACTAAAGAAATTCCACTCGCAGTACCCTGACAAACCCAACTAATAGCAATAGCAATAGCACTTAGATTTATATACCGCTTCATAGTGCTTTACAGCACTCTCTAAGCGGTTTACAAAGTCAGCATATTGCCCCCAACAATCTGGGTCCTCATTTTACCGACCTCGGAAGGATGGAAGGCTGAGTCAACCTTGAGCCTGGTGAGATTCGATCTGCCAAACTGCTGGCAGCCGGTGATCAGCAGAAGTAGCCTGCAGTACTGCACTCTAACCACTGCGCCACCGTGGCTCAACTAACCCACTACATTGTCTCTCTTTGTGTTTCCTTTACAGGTGGACGTTTCATTTTTCTAGGGGGGGGCAGCATATCAGATCCCTACCATGATACTGCCATTTCTGTGGGGAGGGGGCCTGGATCCCTTTATTCACTTATTTCCCTCTTCCTGTTTCCTGCATATCCTGTAATCCCTTAGTTTATAACCCTAGCCCTGACACCTATCTGCCCTATGCTTTGATTTACCTTTGGGGGAATGTGTAAGGGGGGAGGGCCATCTGTTTTGTCTCAGTTCTGAAGCCCCCTGAAAGAAGTGCTTGGGAACCGTCTCTTATCTCCTTCCCAGGACAGCCATTTCCACAACATCTTCGCACCTGTGGATTGGCTCATTCAACATCGGACTGAGGGGAGGGGTTTCTAACTCCTTTATCCTAACGGAATTGCCTAAGGGGAACTTAGAGCCTGCTTTGCTTTTGTTTTGCAATCACTTCCTTTCAATAAAAGATTCCTTTTGAAATCCTGCTATCTCAAGAGTTCGTACTTTCTTGAACAGGGAGTAGAGGCAGGACCTTACGTACACACATGTAATATTTCTCAAGAGTGCTAATTTATATACAGTTTTGACACAATTCCAACATTTTTGGACAAAAACATGAGAATGGTAAGAGGACAAAGAATTTGGCAGCTGTAGCAGCAGATTTTTTTTTTCTATGCCTGATTCTTGCAAGTGCATAAAGCACCGTATTTTTGTGAAAAAGATATTGGAAGCAATATAACAAAACGTTTAAATTATTGGGTTATGAACAGTGAGATCCAGGTTCATGTTCCCACTCGGATATATAGATAGGGATGACTCTGAGCCTGCCAGTCACTTTTTTTTTGCTTGAGCTACTTCAAAGGATTGTTTTTATGGGATTAAAATGTGGGAATACCCCTCTCCCATAACAGTTACTTTAGCTCTCAGAGAAAAGATAAAAATAATGGAAATGAATAAAGCTTTTGCAGATAGATCTTATGTATAAACAGAAAAAAATGCGAATAGGAGCCTATATATCACATAATTTGATTTCCTCTTTCATTGCATTCATCAGTAAAATTGTATCAGCACTGATCTCTCCAAATTGGGTTTTTGATCTCACCCAAGATCCAAGTACATCAAATGTTTGATAAGTATTCTACATAATTTACCATTTTCTGGAGCTAGATCCAATCCCAAAGTGGGAGATAATGTTATTAGTAACTAAAAAGAAAGGACAAAAATATTAATTAGAGTGGTCAAATATTTTTGGAAATACTCAGAGGTTTCATCTCTCAAAATATTTTTGGGCTCTACTCTGCTTCAATAATCAGAGCAGTTTATTTTAGAATTGCATTAAACACACACACAAGCTAAAACTAAGATATATTGGCAGTGGGACAGATTTCTAGAAGAAGCTGCACAAGCTTAACCTGGAAACATTTGAGAAGAGACTTAGAATGGCTTCTGGACAGTTTAATTTGTGCCTAGATAAAAATTGACTTAGATACCAATATCTGAGTTATAATTTGCTGGTTCTGTGATTCAGTCTCAAAGTAAAACTTTATACCAGAGACCTCAGAGTAAAGAGAGTTGCAATGTTTGCAGCTCAGTTCTACACTTATACCAGCTCTTCAAATAAGACAAATCTAAGCAAATATTTATACGATTCTTCCTCAATAAGTGCCATCCAGATAAGTAGTATCCCAAGTCCATAGCCAAATTGCCATTTATCATTCGGCTCCAAAATCAAGCAGGCAGGAAACAAAATAACCAGCACATTGGTAAAAACTGAGTGCATTTTTATCTAAATGCAGTGCAAGGTTGCAGTTTGAAAGTCCAAGGATAAAGCAAAAGTTTATCTATAGCAGTGTTTCTCAACAGAAACTTTTAGATGAGTGGACTAGTGCATAGCTAACTGGGGAATTCTGGAAATTGAAGTCCACGATCTTCAGGTTGCCAAGATTAAGAAAAGCTGATTAGTATACTACTGACTACTTTATCCAGGAATATCCTGAAAGCACCTCGAGAACTGTCTAGGAGTAATGCTAAGACAGAGTATAAAGAAATCTGAAAAGTAATATGGCATCCAGACCCAATTGTCCACTTCAAATCATGGAATTCAGCTTTTTATAAAGAAATCCTTCAGTCAGATTAAGTATGATCAAGAGCTCACTTATACTTAGATACCCTCTTATATCTATTACCATATTTAAACATCATCTTGGTTGGTAGGTGGTTTACATTTAAAAACTTCTAGATGAGATTTTGGACCAAATAATTTTGGAGACATTTTCAACAGCTGAAAATGCTAGCAAAATTGGATCTTGAAAGCCTCAGAGAAGCCCCTCTCTTTCACCACTGATATCAAGGATTAAATTTTGGCTGCTAGATTCCATCAAATATGGAACAGGCTTTTAGCTATGTAATGTCCACCTCTGCCTTTCATGTACATTAGAATTCTAACTTAAAAAATTCTTAACTTAGGAGATTCACTTATTTAGCTCACTTGTCAACTTTTGAAGAAAAGCCTAAAGCATTTTTTGCCTGCAGCATCTTTTTATACTGTCAAGGTGCTTATTTATTCTTTTATATTTTAAAATACATTAAAGTTTCTATAAACTGATGTTAATACTCTTGCCTAAAAATATCAGAGACAAAAACAATTCCACAATTCTGAAGGGGAGGGGAAAACTTTCATATTGTGAAAGTTTCCATAGGACTAAAAAAAGATTTCTCATAACCTTTCTCAGCATCACTATATTCAACCTTCTTCTTCAGCATTTCACAGTCAATACTTCAAGCTCTATTTCATATTATAGAAATCCTGCCTGACTAAAAGAAAAATGAACCAGATAAGAACTTGAAATGTCAAGTGGAATCCTTTATTAATATTTCTTTTTTAAAAAAAGAAAGAGATTCTAACACATTTATTATTTTTATTTATTAACTTTGTTTTCTGCCCATCTCACTGTGAGGCAGCTTACAACATTAAAGCAATAAAACCATATACTGTATATTTTTTCTCTTTTGTGCCTAGAGGGAAAAACATCTGCCGCTATCTAGGATTGAACTCTCAACCTTCCAAGTGGGAGGTGAGTGTCTTCACCACTAAACCACCATACCGAACATGTGCACATGCACGTATACACATGCATACACACACACACACACACACACACACACACACACACACACATCCTCAGCTCCATAAGGCTTGCTACAAAAGTCAAAGATAATTAAAAAAGTATTTTTCAACTTATTAATAACAAGAAAAAAGTCAAGAAACAGTAGGTCCAGTAAAGAGAGAAGATGGCAAGGAAGTAACTGGCAGTAGGGAGAAAGCAGAGCTGCTTAACTCATTCTTTGCATCAGTCTTCATGCAAAAAGAAATTATAGCCCAAATGTACCAAAAAAACTACTGTAAAAGACAAACTAGAAATAAAAATTAAAATAAGCAAGAAAATGGTAAGAGAACACCTATATCACCTTGACAAATATAAATAACAGGGACCCGACAGATTACATCCCAGAGTTCTGAAGGAGCTGGCAGATGTTATCTCAGAACCATTGTATCATATCTTTCAAAAATTCTGGAGCACTGGGGAAGTACCTGAGGATTGGAAAAGGGCTGGTGTGGTTCCCATCTTCAAGAAAGGGAAAAAAACAGACCCAGGAAACTACAGATCAATCAGTCTAACATCAATACTTGGGAAGATCCTGGAAAAGATAATCAAAAAACCGATCTACGAACAACTAGAAGCAAATAAAGTAATAACTAGTAGCCAGCATGGGTTTGTTAAAAACAGATCATGCCAAACCAATCTTATTTCATTCTTTGATAAAGTCACTAAAATAGTAGACCAGCGAAATGCTGTGGACATATATTAGATTTCGTAAGGCATTTGACAGAGTAGACCACAATTTACTTCTTGATAAGCTAGAAAAATGTGGAATGTGGAACATCACCACCAGATGGATTTGTATCTGACTAACAAACCATACTCAACGAGTAGTCCTTAATGGTACCTCAGCCACATGGAGAGAAGTAAGTAGTGGGGTACCACAAGGTTCTGTCTTAGGCCCAGTACTCTTCAACATCTTCATAAACAATTTAAATGAGGGCATATAAGAGTAACTCATTAAATTTGCAGACAACACCAAGCTGGGGGGAATAGCCAATACTCCAGAAAG
>QLTV01001500.1:498682-528638 GCA_003457575.1 Thermophis baileyi
TGTGAAAAATGGTCATAAGTCACTTTTTTCACTGGAATTGTAACTTTGAACAGTTTGTAAACTTTTCAAAGTTACAATGGCAGTGAAAAAAGTGACTTATGACCATTTTTCACACTTAACGACCAACGGTCATTAAGTGTGAAAAATGGTCAAGTCACTTTTCACCACATTTTACAAGTTGGCCACTCCCACCCGGTCACACGACCGCCAAGCCACTCCCACCCAGTCACATGGCGGTCAAGCCACTCCCACAAAATTAAGCCACGCCCACAGAGTGGTAGTAAAAAAATTTGGAACCCACCCCTGCTGATAACCTGTTAGAACACAACATATATCACAACATGAGGTATAGTTTAACTTGGGGATCCGCAGTTTCAGAGAATCATTAAGTAAGATTAAGACCAGGGGTGAAATCCAGCAGGTTCTGACAGGTTCTGGAGAACCGGTAGTGGAAATTTTGAGTAGGTCAGAGAACCAGCAAATACCACCTCTGGCTGGCCCCAGAGTGGGATGGGAATGGAGATTTTGCAATATCCTTCCCCCAGGAGTGGGGAGGGAATGGGGATTTTGCAGTATCCTTCCCCTGCCACGCCCACCAAGCCATGCCCACCAAGCCACACCACGCCCACCAAGCCACACCCACAGAACCGGTAGTAAAAAAATTTGGATTTCACCACTGATTAAGACTGATTTCTGACAGTCCCCATTAATAATAAGTGCTAGAATTTACATTTGGGAGTTGATTTTTGAGCCGCTCTGATGTAAATTTGGAAACCTAATCCTTTCTATTTCAGTCATCAAATTCTTTCTCATCAAATAACTTGAAATGTAAAGGACTTCATATGACTACATTAGCATTATTATAACGGATCAATATATTGATAAAAATATCTGGGATTCTTAGGGACATAAGGGGCATTTTAGCTGAAAGCATGGATAGATATTTTTGGAATTCGCAATAATTCAAAATAATAATTTTGCAATATATACAGATGTACATTTGTGGATATACATATAATAGAAAAGAACATTCCTTGGTAGCATGCTAACCAAACTATCTTGTTTTTTAGATTATGAACAAGGAGCAGATGCAGCATTCCAGCATTTAGCAGCCTGGTTCTGAGTATTCTGGCTGGCAGTGTCCAGGAGGAGGGTCTTCTCTGCTGTTGCTCCTGTCCTCTGGAACATCTTGCACCCCGATGTGAGGTTGGCCCCAACCCTCCTATCTTTTTGTAAGGAAGCCTATAAAGATGTGGCTGTGCCAGTTGGCTTAGGGCTCCAGTGGGGAATCAATGTAACGGAGGTGGTTGATTGAGTAATAACAGATCCCACCTCCCCCCACTCCGCCCCCGCTCTCCCCATACGTTTTTGATTTAATGTTTGTTTTTAACTTTTTATGTTTTAGATTTTATGTAACTGTAAGCTGCCCAGAGTCACCCTGTATTATCTATAGTTCAATTTCTGTCAGGAAACTTTAGCAGGTTTAGCAGTTCTGGGCTGCAAAACTCCAGATTAGGTGGCAGTAAAAGGTTAACTTTTCTGAATCTTTTTTTCTTCCATACAATCTATTGTTGGTTCTGGAGTTTTGCACCCAAATCTGGTTACCTAAACTTCAGGCTTCATATTTTCCTTCTTCTACTTCGGTATTCTCCAACCAGTGGCGGACTGGGAAACTTTCAAAATACAGTAATTAAAGGTGGTTTTAAACAGAGGACTGTCTTATGGGAAGCAGAACTCATGGCTGCTTACACATATCACATAAAACTCTTAGTTTATATCAACATTCAATGTGAACCTAAAAGAGTATAGATATAGATGACAGAGTTTTATAAATAGGAAAGACCTATTTTCCTCACCAAAAAATGAAAAAAGTGTTAGCCCAATATTGAGAAACTTTTGAATTGAATTTTGAAAGTCAATTATGGAAAGTTAGAAATATTATCAGTTGAAATAGTTAAGTATTAATAAGAAATTATTAAAAGCCAGTTTATTTTTGATGTTGTATGCAGACATTACTATTAATGTCTCAGATGTAATTTAAAATAACAATATCTAACTAATTTGGTTTACTTAAAAAGTTTGGAAAAGAGCAGGAAAAATTAAGTTTGTAATATTCAAGGTAACGCAGGCACTGGAAAATATATTTTTCCTAAAATATCATTTTATTTACAACAGTTTCAGCAAAGCGGCAAAAACTGTTTAATAAATCTGATGGAGAATAGTAAATAATACAAGGATAACTGAGTAATACATTTAAATGAGCAATTTCCAATTTTAGTAAAACATAATATAACTATGCTTTACAATCTTCTCATGGGCAAAGGCATTCCTGATAGTCTCTATCCCTTCCTTTTCTTTCATTTCAACAGTATAACTTTTGAGATAGGAAAGAAAAGTCATTTGGTGATTAAACAAATGGAAGTCAGATCTGATTCAAATCCAGCCATTGTTTGGACAACTAGATTCCCAATCCACTTTCTGCCCATTATGGTTGTTAAATGGGGGTTCTCCCCCCCCCCGCTATTATGGGTTTGACTTGGACAATTAATACCAGATTGCTAGGAAGAAAACTAAAGATCCATAAAACAGTTCCATTTAACAAAGTACCCTGAAACACTTAATGTATTCATGCATAAGCTCAATTGAAATGGCTTGCCCTCAGCCGTCACTAGTGTGAACTTTCCTTGCTTTTATAATCACATTTTAATTAATATCACATATACCAATCCTTGCCTATCTAATATTAGCACTTGGATTTAGCACAGTGACTAGCTGTGGAACATTTACATCTTTAATTTCCCTTAGAAGCACATCCCCAGAGTTCAATATTGAAAACTTTAGGGGAACCCTCTTTTCTCCATCCTACACAACTGATAGGCCATCAGTGGGAACAAGCAGTGCTGGACTAGGCTAGCACAATTTTTCAATCACAATGATGTCAAATGGGAAGAGAGTTGGGTTTGGTGAGGGAGGGGTTGCCAGTTATTCAGTGCTCATGCAATGCCTCTGTGTAGAGTGAAGCAGATGCCTTAGGAAACAGATGGCAGATGCCACAAAAGGGCCGCAAATGGTTAGCTCTTTTATTTATCATGATTCTATTTTTAATGGGTAAGACTGCTCGGGGAATTTTTTGCCTCAGGTGCTAAACAAACCTGGCTGCCTATGGGCATCTTGATGAGGGGGCATCAATGCTGTTTTTCCTCAGGGAACAAAATGCCTTGGGGTAGCCTGTCTCTGTGCATGAAGTAAGAATGAAGAAGTCCTCTTCTGTTACTCAGAGCTAATAGTGCCTAGATGTTGGCGGGGTGCTGTCAGAGAAATTTATTGCTGACACAGATCTGCCCAACTAGTCATGTCATGTCATATCATATAATGATATGTCATATCATGTCATATCTGAGCTGCAAAAAGACAGATAAACATTAGAGGGCAGGACAGTGAGTTTCTCCTTATCTCTTCTGCCATATCAAAGTCATCCAGATGATTGCAACTGTAGAGATAAAGGAATATGGACGGAAATAAGGGCTCTTTTTTAAAGCCCAGATAACATTCAGAAGATTTTGAGACTAATGGTTCCCTGATTCATTGAACAAGTAGATGACGGTGGAGTGCAATCAGACTTACAAGATTCTTTAGTTACAGCTAATTTCAATAATAGTTTTAGTCTCTAGTCTTCCTGTAGGGCTGACAACAAACCAGATCCAGTGTGCCTACACCTATCAGTCACTATAAAGGATGAGAGTCAGACTAAGAGCCAAAGTTGAGTAACAGCTTAAATTTCAGGAAATGTTCCTCCAGGATATTTAGTTGAAATTGGTTAAAGAAATCATGTGATCTTAATGAGGAAAAACACCTTGGCACAGATTTGGAAAACTATTTTCAGCCAGCTCTCAACTTTTTTAGGAATAATGTCCCCACAGGAAAAATTTACAGACTTTCTGGAAGGGTATGATGGTAGCATTTAAAATAGGTGCCTTTAACCAATTAACATGTCTATTTTGAATTTTATTTCTTTTGGACAAAAAGAAAAATGTTCTTCCAAAATCTGGCATTTGACACTATCTTTCAACGACACAGTTCTGTGTTGTTGATGTCTGAAAATATGACCTGAATCTAGGTAGAAATGTAGACATTAAAACCTTCATTTAGCAGCAGTTTGATGTTGAAGCCATATCTGTTGTCAGCCTAATTGACATGTTCTGCACAACCTGTTATCCACCTCCTGTTTTTAGTTTACCACACGCTTGACATCAATTTGCACTTTTGGATCACACTTTCTGTCTGCCCAGCTCTCAAGACCCCAGGAATGACTTTCACCACTACTCTTCAATCCCAATCATTAAAATAAACCTGAGATAGGTTTTTCTACTCTGTTAGTATTTTTTTTTTCTTGAGATAAGATTGAGGGGGCAAATTTCAGTGTCCACTTGTGATTATATATAAAGAAGGATTTGTTCTTTATTCATTTTAATGGGGAGCTATGAACCTAGCATTGTATGCAATTGGCTGATACACTGGGAGCTGCAGAAAGGTTGCAGATTCCTCATCTAGAAGGCCTCAGAGACAAACAGGTCCAGTTTAGGGGCAAGCCATGGTCTGAACACATACATAGATCTGGAACAAAGATCACTTCTCTCTGCCTTGTCTATAAGCTGAATTTCAGCTAGTGCTTCAGTGCCCCCTAGTGCCTTGCTATTGAAACGGCAATGCTGGTCTGCTTCAGCTCCCTGCGAACCATCTTGAACAAGAAACGTGTGCTGTTTTACATTTTTTTATAAGCCCCACACACACAAACACACATGCACACACTTTCTTCAAGAAATTAAGCAGCATCTGACATTTCAATATCCTTATAAAGCAAAAAAAGTGTAGTTTGCTTTATTGTGTTTACTCAAAACTCTTACAGCCTTTTAAGAGATTACCTAACAAGATCATTCCCAAAAGCACATTTCAGAAAAATGACAAAGTGGGGTAGTGATAGAACTTTCATTAAGAACCCAATAGAAGGTGGGGGTGTTGTTATTTGTTTTTCTGCTTCTGGAACACTGATGGGAGAAACAGCAGTCTCTGCTTTCTGCGGAGCATATTGAAAGTGAACTGAAAGGAATCAATCACTTTTCCTCATTTGGTTACTCAGATATTTCAACTTTCCTCTTTTTTCATTTGACTAAATTATAAATTTCTTCTGCTTCTTTCTCTGTGCAGAACTGTCTGGGTGACAAGTGGAGTGTAACAAATGTCACTACCAACTGTACATTGTTTACCAGAGAAAATATTACCTGAATTATATTTTAAATGGTGAATTGTCCATCTTGCAGTTTAGGTATCTTACAATTAACATTAACAAGTTTTTCAACTTTAGTACTAACATTAGTGTTGATGGAAATAGCTCTACACACCGCAGCCAAGGCTCAAAATACATTGGATTATTTTATTTTTTCATCATCTTGCAACAGATGCAATAGAGATGAGATGCTATCCCACACATACTGCAGGCAGAGATGAAGGATCAAATGATACTTTTAAGTCAAGCTACATAGTACTCGAGGGTGGCCATGTTCTTTGAGGCAGAGAATCTCACAGGAATCACTTTCCATGGCACAACAAGCATTTTAAAATAGATTGGGAGGAAATAGGGTATATTCTGAATTTTAGTCAGAAACTGGGATGAGAAAAGTAAGCAAATTTATTGGTAGCCATTAAGTCTATTGTTTGTTCCTACATTTAAAAAATACCCTGACTGCCCTAGTGGAACGAGAGCTCATGACCACCTTCTTACAATAAGAAGTCAATCACACAATGAATCACATATGAAGCATTTGATACTCTTGTGCAGCACCTCACAATCTCAGCAACTTTAAGATAAGCAGACTTTAACTCCCAAAATTCCTTCAACCAGTTGTAGATTTTAGAGTTGAAGTCCATACCTTTCAAAGTTGTCAAGGATGAGAAATACTGTTTTAGTGGTTATTGAAAGAAGGAGGAAGATGGAGCTGGTGAGTCTTGTGCTCCCACCAGGTATCAGTCTTTTTTTTTTTAAAGTTAAGAAGAAAAAAATAAACCAAATATAACTTTTCTCCCTCCCCAAGTCCTATATGTACTTCATTACTAACATAATGACACCAGTCCACCCTAACATTATAAAAAAATATATTAATATCAATTAAGCCACACATCTTAAATAATCAGGCCCTGAGCAAGAGGGAGAACATATTCTGGAGAAAGGGCAGTCAGACTCGACATACGTCAGCAGATAGTGTCATCTGGCATAGTTTCAAGTAGTAGCAGATGGTTTCTCAGATTCCCCAGTCCCAAACTATACAATGCTTATAAGGATGGTTCACGTGCTTATTTCAGAATAGAACCTGTCAGGAAAATGACATAGTGATCATGTCATAAGTTTACATAACACAAGAACTGAGATGTTGCATTTCTTTTTTTTTTATTTATTATTTTGATTTGATCATTCCTTCAAAGCAGTTAGGTGATATGTTTCATTTCTTCACAGACAGTTCAGAAAATTGTCAAAAATGGTCTTGAACAAGATTACAGAAATTCAGGATTCTCTGCTCATTTAAAAGAAGTAAGCTTGATGAAGAAGCTGCTAGATGAGCCCAGTCATCTTGGCTAAGGACCAAGATTTAGTAATATCCCCAGACTATAACCATAATAGCTATATAATTTATGCATATTTAAAATTAATAATTAGATTCCCAAACCAGGCATAAAATCATATTCATCACCCAAGCACAAAAATTAGAAATTGCACCATAATTATAAGCTCCCATTTTCTGCAAGACATAAATAAAATGCTATCACAATCACAGCTAAAAGCTGCTGTTACAGGGACCAAATCATACTGTATTTTTCTTCATAATCTCATATTCTGAGAAACAGGATGAGAGTTTATCAACAGCTTACTCACCTGCATGGTTTTGTCTTGAGATTTATTTCCCTCTTTTAAAACATTTTAATGTAAATAAGTAGGTTTATGAACAAATCCCTCAATGTTTAAAATGTTAATGTTATAATTATATTCCCAAACTCTGAAATTAATTATTTTGAATATACCAGACATGAGGGATTGCCAAAAGAATTATTTTGAGAAATTGAAAAAGTGACATAAAACCCAATATTAAATATTAGATTTTGAAAATGTGTAATTTATCTGTTTTTGAAAGGGTAATTTTCTCCACTAATCCGAGAATGAAGCAAGCTCTCTCTCTCTCTCTCTCTCTCTCTCCCCCTCCCTCCCTCCCTCCCTCCCTCCCTCTCTCATCACAATATTTGCAAACCACAGAGTAATATCATCAGTTAGTGGTTTTTCTTCTATTTAACAATTTTAAGATATTTTCTGTAAATTATTTATTTCTATATAACATTTAATATATGACATATCCGTGATATATTTGCAAGTTCAATAACTTAAAATTCTTATGTTTAGATTTTTCTTTTGCTCATTGGTTGCTTTCTGTATTTCATTTTTTGTTTACCTTTTATAATTTTATCTTTTGTAATCTTGTAACAGAATAAAATAAAATAAAATTTTGGGGGAAAAATAGCAGAAAAAGGACAACAGGCAGCACAACCACATGCACACCTTTGTGTATTATATGAATCCAGAGAATCTGTTGATTCAATAATAATTAAGTATTTTAAGTAGTCCCAACGAAAAAATAGCACACTGCAGGCAGTTGCATGGCCAGACCATCAGGTACAAATCTCTAAACAGATAATCAATGCTGAGATGAGTTCCAAGTGCCATATTGAAATAGATATAATTATTAGATTTAGGTTTTTTTATTTAAAAGAAGGAACTGAATGATCTTTTTTTCATCCCAGGCGTTACACTTCTTCCTTCCAGAACCATTTTGCACCCTTACATTGTAAACAAGGTATTTACAGTATGCTGACTGCCGGTTGCCTGCAGTTCGGCAGTTTGAATCTCACCAGGCTCAAGGTTGATTCAGCCTTCCAGCCTTCTGAGGTCAGTAAAATGAGGACCCAGACTGTTGGGGGCAATATGCTGACTCTGTAAACCGCTTAGAGTGGGCTGTAAAGCACTGTGAAGCTAAGTGCTATTGCTATTCACATATAATTTCATATACCAAAGTCCGCTGGCACTTTAATCTTATTTCAGTATATGAAAAGCCTCTGAGATGGGGGGGGGGTGTACAATGCATAATTGGCAGGAAAATAGGGACTTCATCACTTGACTTTAACCTCCGAGTGCCCTGAGGCCCCTCAACAAACATGTGTGCTAAAAATTTAGAATTCTTTTCAATGTAATAAAATTACGTTTCTACGATCATTTTTCATAGATATGATTGTTTCTTTTCTATTGCACTGAAAAGTTTGTTGACCAAAGTTGTCAACATCTGCATGGATTCTTGCTGCTTGAGGTTGTGATCTCTGAATGAAATGCAGCCAGTTAATGTAATGGTCACAGCACATATATTATTTTCATTGTTGTTTTTCCTTTCCTAAGGATTCACTGCTTGCTTTCCTTCTGATATATAGTATGCGTGGCCTTGTGCAATATGGGGTCTTGCTTAAAATACATCTGATTTGGTTCATGCAAATTGGGGATCATATGTTCCCAAAGCATGCTTTCATCTGTCTGCAACCCTATTTTCACCTTGGAAGTGGGTAGCATTACATAAGTCAGCAAGATGGTTTACACTTTATTCCAGTATGCACCCATTCATTCTTATTTCCACAAGATTGGGAGATGTGCCAACAAAGGAGTCTGCACCTGTGCTTTTAATATCATCTTAATCTTTAGAAATCAACAGGAGTTCTTTCTGCCAGAGGAATAAACAAATTCATCTGATAATAATACTACCATGAAACATACTGTTTCATACAATGGCAATACAATTAATAAAGTATTTGAGAATGTATGGCCACTGCAAGTAGGCATGGACAAATAGATTGATTATTAGCTATTGTTCAAAAAACAACTAGGTACAAAAAAATATAATAGCACTTCAACAAAAAATGAGAAATATAT
Organism: Thermophis baileyi; assembly: GCA_003457575.1. Lineage (NCBI taxonomy): Eukaryota > Metazoa > Chordata > Lepidosauria > Squamata > Dipsadidae > Thermophis > Thermophis baileyi. Next base: position 507,696 of record QLTV01001500.1, read on the forward strand.
TTGAAACAGGCTGCTAAAAATTGCTAAATTATGGTTAATTTGTCACACTCATATGTTTTATTCTCTGATCAGGATTCATAAAGAATTTTATTACTATACTGCACAACAGAAACCTTGAAAAGCAAAGAAATAATATAGACTGAGACATAATATTGAGTTGGTGAAAAATACAAGCTTGTTGGGGGGGTTTGCTTCCAGCCATATGGAGGCAAGGACCCATGGAAGAGCTGATATCTTATACCATACCCACTTATCTTACAAAATGTCTTTGTAAGACTTACTTCTGAATTTGCTTGTACAAGATTCTACAAACATTAGTTTTGCAATTTTTTCTCTTGTTTTATCTCTTAAATGATTTACAATTAACTTATCTCTTCAATCAACGTGATTATACAAGACTAGTCATTTCAATTTCTCTTATCTTCCATCCTCACAATCTAGCCAGAGAAAACACTGTACATACCTAAATACCACATGCTATTCACTTCTTGGATAAATGCTGTAATATAGACTTCAGAAAAAGAAATAAGGAATAAGTAAGATTAAGCCAAAGAAATTATAGCAATGAGATAAAGAAGAAAAAAAGGAAAAATAGCTAAAACTATTTTATACCAACATCATTTATTATATCTCTCTACATCTTTCTAGATTTACAAACCAGCATATTCATATACCACTTCATATATAGTATTTCTTTTCCTTCTTCAAACTTCTCACTTCTCTTTTCGAGGATCTCATCAGCTCCATAAGCACAGCTCTGTCTTCTCAGTCTTCCTCTTGACCCATCCCTTTCAATTTAATACTCATTCATTTTCTCTGTATGATTAAATAATGTACTTCTTCAAACACATCAGAGACAAATATCTTGGTCTTAATATATTAATTTTCAGATCAGTTTTCTTCACTGCATCATTCATTGCACATCATTTCAATTTTCAGCCAACAATACAGCAACCTTTGCTTTTAAAACTACATATACATTCATGCTCCTAACCAGCACAAAGGCATTATTTATATATTTATCCATAAAGACATTATGGATCATCATATATCCTTGCCATAACAGTTACTCAGTTTTGAATCATTTGCTAAACAGTCCACAGCATACTATCCTTTATCATTGTAATGGTAACAATGGCTTTAGCACATTTTGGCCAGGATATCTCAGCCAAAGCCCACATATACTCCAAGCATACTCACACTGTTTTGTGAATGCTAGGCTCCCTACTCTAAAGACTACCTTACAATCCAGCATAACCTGGTCCACATCTCACCAAACAAGAGGTACAAGGAATATGCTCAGAATAACAAAAGCAAATACCATATTTTTAGAATCTCTAGTCAAATTACAAATTATTTTTTGTATAATTTTATCAAGACAATTCCTGATTGTTACCCACTTTGCCCGATACAGAGTTTTTAGAAACCAAAAAAACTTGCAGATACTTCGGCAAACTATGGATTCTAAATTATTTGCCAATTGTATAGGCAAAATGGTATTCTTATTTTCATTTTTAGCACCCAGTGCTATTATGGATATAATAGCAGTGCAGAATGAATGGCTGGAATTATCTGGGGTCCTTTCTACTGGGAAGGTTTTTTTTTCTTTTTACGTGACAAGTAGAATACTGTTTCCCATCTGAAAACAGCAGAAAAATAGACTACTGGTATCTGATTTCTGCAAGTTGGAAGGAATTCCAGAAATTGCTTATATGTAAACTCAAGGACATGGCCCAAGAATTGTGATTTACCCATCCCTGTAGTATTGCAACATAGGACCATGCACTTTTAAAAGGATTTGGAAAAAAATATTTTGGACCTTACACAAATGCAAAAACTTTCTGCTGCTTATTAAAGCAACCTAACCTGTTTTGGGCCTCTGCACAAGCCTGAAAGATGTCACTGCTTTAAGGCAGCAACCTCCAACATTTTGAGCACCAGGGGCCTCCTTCTGTGAAGAAAGGTTTATCCGCGGGCTGGAGGGGGCATGGTTTTGCATGCTGCCTGCATACTGTGGATTGGGCTTCACTTGTTTGCGCAGCCCGGTTGCTGGCATGCTGCGGACTGATGCCAGTCCACACACCGGAGGGGTGGGGTTGGAACCCCTGCTTTAAGGGATCCACTTATTAAAGTTAATACAACTCTTAAAGCAGCTGCATCATTTTTCAGATTCCCTGCCTTAATGAAAGAATAACAGAGTGGTGTCCTATGACTTGTGTGCAAGGTCTTAAGCATTTCTCTCAAGGTATTTTTAAAGTGTTTACAGCCCTTCTGCAGCATGCATTGCTGTAACTGAATTAGTATTAATAATTATTTCTATGCACTTTCTTGAACATAATTCTAAGCACAGCACAAGAGACAAGTTTGTTACTTGAGGCAAATATCGGAGGCAATTTATGGTGGTATTGTGCTATTTATTGTATTAGCTATTCAGAGTCACTTTGTGAGATGAACTGCCATATAGACCTCATAAACACTTAAATAAATATTGGAGGAATTTGCTTCTGTCAATACTATCAATATCACCAACAGTCCTAGGACTGATTTTATCTTTGCTCAGTGGGTTGCAACCAAATTTTGATCTCTAGATCCACATGAGACCCTAGGAGAAGAACTATGCTTTTTGATTTTTAATTTAATGTTCAGCAGGGAAAGAGATTAAGCAATTGAAAATATCACAGTCATCATATACAATATTCAGGGTGGCATAACAATAAGCCAGTTTGATGTAGTGGTTAAGTTGCTAGTCTAGAAACCAGGAAGACCATGAGTTCCACTCCTCCCTTTGGCATAAGAGCCAGCTGGGTAACTTTGGGCCAGTCATTCTCTCAGCCCAACCTACTACTTAGGGCTGTTGTTGTTGTGGGGAAAACAGGAGAATGAGAGGTAGGAATATTACATAGGTTTGCCACCTTGAGTTATTTATAAAATATAGTGAAGGAAGAATAAAAAACGAAAAATAAAAAAATAACAGTATACCAAACACAAAAGCAAAAAAGTTATATGATTCAGTTCAAGGCGTGAATCAGCTCTGCATTAGGTTGTAGCGAATATGTGACAACATAATTCCAATAATTTCAGAAATTTGATTGCAGTAACATAAGTCATATGATGCATTTAGAATGACAAGCAATGACTTACAGCCTAAATATATTAACTTAATGAAAGCCAAGCAAAGAATATTCCCAGCCCTGACTCGCTTCTGTAAAATCTCCTTTGAGAATTTAGGCTCCTAAAGGAAAAGAAAGAAAAACCTATAGTCTAAGAAATTAAGAGCCAGTGCAAAAATTAGAGCAGAGTTTTACAGCTGTGTTCTACAGAATGCTACAGTTCTTAGTGAAAAAGTAAGGTGAAAAAAAATCATTAGTCAATTTTTTTATCACTATAGCTTTGCCTCTTGAACATGGATTCAGAATTTTTCAATTTTTTTTTAAACTAAATGTTCCACGGCTTTAAAAAGGAGCAAAATTTCCGGGTTAGAGAGTGGGACTGTAAAAGAGCAAACCAAAATCCTCACTAGAACACAGAATTCATTGAATCATTTTATGTCAGTCATTTGCTTTCAGTGATGTGGATGAAATAAGGCAGGAGGATTCACTGTATGCACTTTGAGCTCCTTAAAGATATGATATAAAGGTAAGAAAACAAACAGATGAACAAACAAATGAATGTTTAATTTAAATTAACAAATGTTTTAAACATTAAAATTTCAGCAAATTCTAGTTTGTTCTCACAAACTGCCTTACCTCAAGCTGATTTTAAATTGTATGTCCTGCTTTTAGGTTGTTTCGCCAAGTAAAAACAAGCTAGTTTATCAATCCCAAGCAATCTATCATTAACCCTAGAATCTGAAACAATTACTTAAACAAGGAATGCCTGGTTCTTAATACCCAACATATAAATAAATTCCCACTGTAGTGTCCCCCAATTTGCTTGCAATGATGGGAATGATAGAAAAAACTGTTCTAAAAGAGACAATAAGGTTAATTCCTCTCAGTAGCTTATTTAAAAATGTGAGTTTCTCAAAATAAACTTACCTTTTATATTATTTTTCTGCAAATGTACCTCATAAAAAAACTTTAAAGCAAGGTTGTTCAGCTGAGTTTGTTGTATGGTTAGAATCGGCTAGGGTTTCAATGTGCAAACTGCATTATAAGGTTTAATGATATGTCAATTTTGGTTCTTGCACATCAATAGAAAAATAATACAGCATCTCTGTTTGACTCACAGCATGAAATCTATAACAAATATAATTTAAATAAGACCACTCTGAATTTTGCTTGCTTTCTTGTTTAATCTACCATGCCTAAAAATTATAGATTCATCCTTTGTTTAGATAGATAATAAATATTTTCACAGGAAAAAAAATCATGAAATCAAAGCATAATCTAACTGCATGTTTTACACCAAAGTTAATCTGAAATTAACAATGATCAATCAGTTGTAGAAAAACTGGATATGAGGCTAAATTTAATCCAAGGAATACATATTTCTAAAAGGAATCTTTGCTTTTATAGGAAGCCCATATTCCCTGAGCCAATTTCCCTTTTATTATTAATTTATGATGCTAGAAATTCCAAGATGGAAAAGAACCACTTGAGTGAAAGAAAAATATGTACTTACTTCCAGAATTAAAGAAACATCCCCTTATATCAAGCATTATATTTATAAAGTTTTAGTATGTTAATAATACTTTAAAAGCTAATATCATCCAATGGCAATTTATTGAATTAGGTAATTTGAAAGCAATAGTTCATTTTCACAGCTAAGGTCAATGTGGACACAAAAGTTCACATTACCAAAAGACTGACTTAGTACTTTTATGCCGGATTGAATTACTATGTGTTATCCCATGCTTTTCAAGTTAAGAGGACTTTATATCTTCAATTGCTAATCCCTTTAGATAGGGAAATCCCTTTCCAAACCACGCTAGGCTTTTTTCTTCTACTGTGGTGTCTGATTCACTTTCACAGCCTTGGTGCATCATCCAGTTGCATCTCCTAATAATTTTTCTTTCAATGGTTTCTCAGTTTGGAATTCTTTTAAACTTTTTTTTAATATGACAATGATTTTCATTATTCTCCATACCTGTCCTCTTTTTACAGACCACGAATGAATGTTAGCCAAGGTAATATCAGGAGTCTGATTTTCAACATTCCCAAAACAGGGACGTAATTTTAAATAAAATATACAAATTTAGCTTTTTTTTAAAAAAAACCATCTAATATGGTCCTTGGAATTTCTTGTGTCATGCAATATGAGATGCATTGGCAATAATTTCCCAGTCCTTGCTACCTTGCACCTGGACTACAGGTAGTCCTTGACTTACAACCGATCACTTAGCAACTGTTCAAAGTTATGACCTATCTGAAAAAGGAGACTTATGACCCGGATCTGAAGTTTTGACACCCAGCCCCACCCCCCTTATGTAACATGTCCACACCTTGGTGCTTGGCATTACATCCACATTTATGGCTGTTTGCAGCATCCTGCAGTCTCATGATCTCATTTTACCAGGCATTTTCGGCAAATCTGTACCCTTAGTGAACCACTGCTTATATTAATGACCAGCGCATTCACTTAATGACCACTGCAAAAAAGGTCATAAAATTGGGTCAGTCATATGACTGATACCACCGTTGCAACTTACCACCATAATGCATAGGCTTCCTTATCGTCATAAGTCAAGTATTACCTGCACTACAAATAATATGATATGGGCTTGTCCTTGAAGAGTATTCAGAAGCTACAGCTGATGGAAATTCAGCTACTTGCCTGCTAATTGATAATAGCAAAAACAGAGATGTTTACATCTTTGTTTAGAAACTAACTGACTATCAATTGATTTCCTGGTTCAGGGTTCTGATCACTAGCTCTAAATCTCCATTTGCCTTGGAACTTAGGTACTCCACATATTTGTAGAATTGGCCTGCCTGATACAAAATAGCAGAACAGTGAGTAGACTTTTTTGTTATGGTGCCTTGTGGAACAGGTTGCCCCAAAGTAAAATGGACCTCTCCTTGTTAAAATTCAGCGACAAGGCTGCCCACACGGTATGGTCCAAAACCTCTAAATTGTCACTGGGATGGATTTTTACGTGCATCATATGTGCATCCACTGCCTGATTTTTACGTGCATCATATGTGTATCCATTACGGCTGTTATCTTGACTTTTTGGACCATCCTGGTCCATGTCTTGCATGTGTTGCCATGGATGTGCCCATGGAAATCACCACAAAGGACACATGATTTCTGACTTTTCAAACCCCTGGCTTTTTGGGGGGTGAGGGAGGTCTTTTCTTTTTTCCCATGACTACACTAGCATAAATTGATATAAGGTAGCAACTACAAAGTCATATCAGGGGTGAGTTCTGCTTTTCTTTGCTGCCGGTTCGCTCAGTGACATGCCGCGCAGGTACATGCGTGCTTTGCGCATGCGCAGTACTTAAAAAAAGCTTCTGCGCATGCGCAGAAGCAAAAAACAAGATGGCAGCGCCTATGGTGCCGCCAAAAGAACCAGTTCAAGGGCGTGGCAGGCCTGGGTTGCTGCTGGTTCTAGCGACCCAGGCCGCCAAGCTATTACCGGTTCTATAGAACTGGTCCGAACCGTGAGGAACCCACCTCTGAGTCATATGCATGCAAAATAATAATTGGAATGCAAAATGCAGGAAAGAGCAGAACCATGGTGCCTCTGAAATAAAAACCTATAGAGTAAATTCTACCACATGATAGAATGTGCAAAGTAATGTGTTTGTTTGTTTGTTTGTTTGTTTGTTTGTTTGTTTTGTATCTTGCCTATCTCACCAAGAGGCAACTCTAGGTGCTTTACAACCAAATGAAACATCAAGATAAAACATTAAAATATTAAAGTATTAAATATTAACATTAGAATTGATTAAAAATCATTAAAGGTGGGAAAAGAAGAGAGCAAGATGCACATGGGGAGGAGGTGGAATCTTAGTCTTATCTCACCTCCAGAATGACATGCCTCCATTGGGACCCCAGGCCATATGGCAGAGCTGGGTCTTCAGGCTCTTTTGAGTGAGTGCAGATCTCACCTTGAGGGGTGAACAATGTTCCAAAGGGCAGGAACCACAACAGGAAAGGTTCTTCTCCTGAACTCTACCAGCCAGAATTTCTTGACTTATGAGGTCCTCTCCTGGCAGCACAGTAGCGTGGAACAAGGCCATTGGGGAGAGACAGTTCCTCAGATAACTTGGACGCATGCCTAAAGGGCTTTATAGATGACAATCAATACCTTGAATTGTACCCAGAAGCAAACTGGCAACCATTGCAGCTGGTGCAACAGCAGTGAAACATAGACCACTCTAAGGGTCCCAAAAACTCTATGCGTGGCTGCAGTTTCCAAATACTCTTCAAGAGCAGTCCCATGTATAGTGCTTATAAACTTTTCTTATACATTGAGCCAATTCATGTTAGTTCGGAAGTAATATCTGATAAATTGTGCCCATCTTAGAAGTTCAGGATTTCAGCCTTAGCTTTGGATTGTGATGTGGGCTTCCTAGGCTGCTAACTCCATGTTTACTATCTTTCTACTGATTGCATTACAGAAACCAATTGTAGCTTGGGAGTGGAATGCAACGTGCTCAGCATGCAAAAGATTCAACTTTCCATCTTTGATATCTTCAGTAGAAAAGGGATCAGGAAACAGGTCTAAAAGAAGGCTGAGTGGAGTCCAGAGAGCTGCTGCTATCCAGAGTAAACATCAGCCATCAAAAAGCAGTCTGGTCTGAAATAAAGCAATTTCTTCCAGAAGAAATATTTGAAGTTTTGCATAGCGCTGTTGGTTGATCTAATGCTAGGTTTTTACCTTACTCAGTTGTTTTCTTCCTTAAGTTGATGGGGTATACAGTGCAATTCAGCAATTATCTATTTTAAACCTAAGGAGTATAACAGCCATTTTATTGACTCTGTCCAATAAAATAGAAATGGCTTTCTACGCTATCAGTTTTTAATAATATAAAGAAAAATCAAGCCCCAAATATGTCATTCTGTTCTTGATTTTGGATTGAAAACAAGAATATTATCCCTCAATGCCTCTATATACCAGTGCCAATCCATATGTTGAAAAGGAGTAGCAAAGTAGAACCAGTTGCAGCAACAAGTATAGTTTGGGGTTTATCCCAGGAGCTTTAAAAGGAATATCATAATTAATATTCAGAACTCTTTTCTTAGAATGTCAGCCTTTACTTGCTTGCTATAAAAGATGAAGATCCGGTGACATGCATGAGGTTTCTAAATAAAGGAATTTTGGAGCAAATATTGAATGTAGAATGAATATATATTTATTCATTCTACATTATTTATTTATTTATTTATTTAGTTAGTTAGTTAGTTTTCCCTGAAGTCAGTGGAATTAAGTCTAATTAAAACTGACTCCACCTGTACAGAATTCTCTCCTGGTATCTCTTAAGTCAAGGACTCAGCTGTCAGCATTTGTTTAATGTTTGAATGCCAATAGGGCATTCACTTGGGCACAGATCTCTGCCCTACTAATGATAAATGCTTAAGTAAAGTGACCCAATTTACAGAGTAATCCTCTGTATCTATCTATTCAGCAGTTAGTTTTACTCCATCCAATGACATGTATTCCAGGTATGTGTTTGAACTTGCAACCTTACCTACATGAAATGCCACACGGAAATATTTTTTTTCGCCATATATGACCATCTTCACACCTAAATAAATATGCAAGTGTTTATTCTCTGAACAACTGCCACCCATCTCCCCCTCACAACTCACTGCATGCTATCAAATTAATCTATAGATTTCTGCAAACCTTTTACAGTCTATCAATAGTCCTTTCTCTAGTTCTTTGCTTCTGCCCATTCCATCAGCATGTTTAGTGGACAATGGCATCCTTTATACTACTCTGTAGCTATATATTTTGCATATAATTCATTTTATATTCTAGTTAGGGTTTTAAATTGAGCAAATGTTCACCTCCAGGTTCTGCTATGAAACAAATATGTACAGATTAATATTTGGGAGGTTTGAAAGGCAAATCCTGACATTTAACCTTTGAGCCCTATGCTTTCATCAATATGTAGGAAATAATCTTAATAATCAATGTGTGTACAATTTGCCCGATGGGGAGCCCTACAGAATCAGCAGGGGTTATTTTTGAGGAAAGATGCTTAGGGTTATGCTGTTCTTGAAATCTCTCATTCATCATGCAAGAGAGACATTGAAATGAAAATCAAACATCTTAGCCAATCAAGCCTTTTACATAAGTAGCGAAAAAAGCTAAATTAAACTACACCTGTATGTGGGGAGAGAACTCTTACACAAATTGTTCCTGCATTTATTCCCAAAGAATTTGACTCAAGTTAAAAAAAAAGATACATATTCATCTTGTTTTTTAAAAATGATGTCGCCTATTAATTCCACTAAACTCCAAACTGTATGTTACTAATGTTTTGTCCTAGTAATTTCAAGCCATCAGCACTGTTTATATCTTTACTATATCTCACATTTCCTTAAAAAGATATATGGACAATTTTATATTTATATTTTCCTGTAATTATTATACAAATACAACATTTTCTATTGGCTATTACTGCCCAGATTGCATTGGAACATTTTATGTTAAATACAAGAGGAGCTGTAAATTACATTTGGGGATGGACTATCATCTGGCCCTTTACAGAAACTACATCAATCAATCAGACCAATGGTAAAGTATTTTCCACTTTGTCCACACACCCTTTTCAGACTTTCCTGGCTTGGTGTCCAGAGACATCACTTTTGGCTCCAGTCTCATAATTCCCAGTCAATCAATTGTTGGAAATTGGAGAACAGTAACACCTAAAGATTGAGAAAGGTGGCTTTCTGATAAGCATCTGATGTGATGGGAGGAGAGAGTTATAATATTATCACAATATTATGATTCTCCCATTTAAAGCCATTCACAACACTCTTTACAAGTGGATGGAAAATGTAAGAATGAGCAAACTCTTCATCTTTACACAATGGTTTACAAATGCTTATTTCTGTCTTCTGAAATTAAATCTCAAATATAGGCCATGTAAAGCATCCCAAAACAAGACAGGCAAGTAAGTGGAAGCTATCTTGTTCTGTTGTGTTAGAATTTAGAAGGCATGTATATTGGAGTTCAAATTACATAGTATGTTCTAAATAATAAACTGGGATTCCCTCAGTCTCTAGGCATTGTCACATAAGTCTGCACAAATATTGGTCCTATCCAAAACAATGGCTGGTCCTCCCTGGTCTGCCACACCAGATTAATGTGTGAGGTGGACAGAGCACAGCTCAAGGGAATTAAACACCCTTCCTTACCTGATACAATTTGGGAATTTAAGCAGATGCATCCATGGTATAGTCAGCATTTTAAGGCTAGAGATGCTTTCTCTCTAAAAGTAAGTCTGGGAATTAGATCATCCATGAAAGGAGAAAAAACTTGAGGGCAAGGTGACTTAGAAATAGAGAAATTACAAAATGAGTTTAAAAACAAAAACTTTTCTAAGTGAAAATCCTTCAATAAAAATACTTCATAATTGCTTTAAACCCTTTTTCTATACCATCACCATCAATGGAAGCCCAAAGGTTCAGATATACCACTCATTTCTCTTGACACCCTTAAATCAATTGGGGGCATCAGGGCAAAGAGTTGCCTCCAGTAACCACTGGAAACTAACGCTGCAAAGGAATCCCGGGTTATCTGTGCTCGGGACAGTGGGGAACTTGCCTATTATCGCTGTTTGCAATCCGGCGAAATTGACCGAGAATTGTAGATAGATTTAGTCAATTTGTGAAATAGATTAAATCCCAATTTAGAAAAGACCGTGGAAATCAACGGGAGAGATTTCCCGTTTGGCTAATTTAACACACCGACTCTAAATATGCTCTCGATCTGGGTCCTACCCAATAAAGGCTGCCTGATCTTGGTCAGGGAAAAGAGACCAAACCTGAGATTCAAGCATCCTTCTAAATTACCGGCACACAATGTCTCCGAAAAAAGTTAGCAAACACGCCCTCTGTAATGCAGAACCAAGCAGCTTCGGGAGACCCGGGAAGCGCATTGCTCCCTTACCTGCACAACCCGATCTATATAGAAGCAAATGTTCAATAGTACACAGTGTCTTTCTGGACGGCGATCAAGCGAGAACCTCCAGGACTCCTGAAAATCTCCCTTTCAGCAAAGGCGTTGTGCGGTGGAGGGGAAACTGCTGCCAGAGAAGGGAGTTTCATGCCTCCGGAAAGCCGGGCTCCATCCTCCGATCGTCGTCTGCAAAGGAGTGGGAGAATCGGACAAGCACCTCCGCTTTAGGCGCGCTTCCCCCTCTTTCTGAAGAAGCGGGCGGGCACCCAGCCTCAGAAGGAGCAGAGGCTGGGCAGCGGGCGGGGAAAGGGGGAAGCTCTACACGCGCGCCCTCTGGAGGACCCAGGCAATTACAACAAACACCCGCCCCCGCCCTTTTCCCTTCAGACCCTGAAATTTTTTACTTTTTCGTTGTTGGAAAGCCGGGGAGTTGAACAATCCCCCTGGGCTCATTTCACTACAAAATAGGTGCTTGCTTGCTCGCTCGCTCGCTCGCTCGCGCTCTTTCGTCCAGGTGTTAAAATGTTCAGTGTACTGCAGCAGAGAGCTGGCCAAACTAGCAAACAAGAACAAAAAAATGGGATTAGGAACTGAAGTAAAGCTTGAGTTTTCTGGGCAGAGTGTTTCCTCACCCTATATTACTGAATGGTTATTTCAGTGCATCACACTTTCATCAGTTTAGGATTCTATAGGAGGACACAGTTGCCAAACAAATTGTAGATTCAAATTTTCAGAATCTGGAATTCTCCAAATGTTTACTACTACAATGCTTATCTTTTCCTTCCAACCACTGGATGATGGAGCTTGTGGTTTATTCAATACCTTCACTAAAGGTAGCAAAAAAATTGAGATTTGTTCAATTCCTTTATCTGTGTCTTGCCTATAGCAGAAGCATTAATAGGGAAGCTTCACTTCCAATCCTCTGAATAAAACAAGCCAGTGAAATGTTTGAAAAGCTTCAGAGAGGCTTTCTAACTCTACCACATTAGACAAAAGAATATGATACAAACATCTCACTTTCTTTCTTGTAATTAGATACAGTCTTTGCTGATTATGCTTTAACCTATTGCACGTCACCTAAATAAGAGCCAGTTTGGTACAGTGGTTAAGGCATCAGGCTAAAAAACCAGGATATCATGAGTTCTAGTTCTGCCACAGACATAAAACCAGCTGAATGACCTTGGAGCAGTTACTTTCAGCTGGGTGACCTTGGACCAGCCCCTCTCTCTTAACCCTAAGAAGCAAGCAATGGCAAACCACTTCTCAAATCTTGCCAAGAAAACTGCAGCGACTTGTCCAAGTAGTTGCTAAGAGTCAAAACTGGCTGAGGGCTAGTTTGGCATACTGAATTAGAAACCAGTACACCATGAGTTCTAGTCCCAGCTTGGACACAAAAGCAACTGGGTGATCAGGAGCCAGTCACCCTTTCTAGTCCCAGGAAGGAGGCAATGGCAAACTACCTCCAAAATCTTGCCAAAAAATTTACAGGGACTTGTCCAATGACTGAAGGACACAGAAAAAACATTATCTTGATATCTCAAAATTACTGATGTAGCGGGGTCTAACAGGGGACAGAGGTCTAAAATTAGTCAACTTTTCACACTCCGTCAGATGGGTCCTTTCAGGTTTTCCTTGCAGACAGTAAACTATTTTTTAGCAGCATGTATTGGTATGGAAGATAATCCTCTCTTCATGAAGAATAGATTCCCCAATACAAATAGATTTTAAGTTTCTTTAGGAATACTCAATTTCCATGACCAGAAAGCATAAACCAAAATTCATTTAAACTCCATTGAACTAAACCTAATTGAGTACTGTGGATGAAAAATTGACAACTGGACAAACATTAATTGGCCATGGACCAGAATTTTTTTTAGAAAAACAAAACCATCATTTAAAAGTCAGTCATTGCCAGGATTTTTATTTTTAACGATTTAATAGCCATAAATTTTAGTTTTTCTTCATGTCATCAGACTTACACATTAGTAGATGCATTTTCTCTATTACATTATACAAAATAACCTGAGTCATTTGCAGATTAAGATAATGAGTTGACCATATCAAGGTGTCCATAATAAATCTATAAATAAATCAACTCAATATTCTATTAAAATTCCACATGAGACTACCTTTATCTTTAAAAATCTGATCATTATTTCCCATTTAACCTCTTTCGTATGTCCATTGTGATCAGCAAAAAAATCAATGTCATCTTCCTGATTCCTTATTTAGAACATCTATGGCAAAACAGCTTAGCTATTTAACCTCTCCTGGTCCTGAGAGCAAAACTAATTTTATCATTTTTGCTTTGAATAGAGACATAGGGGTCTGTAGGTTAATAGCTTAAGGGACAGCAACCTCCTATTGTTCAAGCTACTTACATCAAAAGAAGAAAATCTGTGAATGTGTGGTTGGGAACGAGAAATAAAGTTTCTTAAGCAAACTGTCAGCCCTGGAAGCCATCTTTTCTTTGGAGTTTCAGGGTTGCCACATTTAGTGCCTGGGAAAATGGGAGGGGGGATTTGCAAGGAGTTGGTAAAGATATATAGCCATAACAACATTCTTTTCTCTGAGAGTCAAGGATGTTCAGCCTGCACCTGGATAGGAGTGGCTGGGGGCCGTCTCCAGTTCAGACGGTGGATTGATTGGATCATGTGACGGACATGTGGGTGCAGGGGATGGGTGTTTCACTCTCTTTTGGGTGGGGAAACCCCGGGAACTTTCAGATTCAGGTTTTCCCAGATGTGCCAATATGACATCTCTAATAAACTGGATCTTTGAGGAATTGCTAGCCTCGGAGTCTTCTTTAGTTGGGGGTGTTAGTTGGAACCCTGACATTAATCTGAATCTCCCTTAAAAAATTCAACCCAGCTCCCCGATTGCCAGGGTGCTGTCCAGGGTCCTGAGCCCCAAGCATGGACCCGACCTCAGGCAGTGTAAAGACTCAGGGAGGATGGAGGAAAAGACGGCGACTACGGCAGGATCCACCGGGACTGGTTCGAGGATTCACCTCAAGACCATCTACTCCCCCCATCTACTCCCCTTCTGAGTCTGTGATGCTGGCAGCAGAGGCTGCTGAAGCGGAGCGCCGACAGGGTGCCCTGCCCAAAGAGCCGGCGCCCTGGCAAGCTACTCAGCTGGATCCTTCCCTGTCGGGCAAAGCTGTGGGAGCCGCGCTGCCCCGGGAATTGGAGATCGGAGCTGCACCGCAGGAACCTCAGATGGGAGCAAGTGGAGTGGGACAGGATGGGCCCCATGAGTGGAGAACACCATGACCTCCAGAACCCAGCAACTCCCGAGAGTGGGTCCTCCAGCCACCGTTGCGGAGCCAATCACTAGCGGGCCTACCGGAGCGGTTCGATCAACTCAGCATGGGCTGCATTGTGCAACTGCCTCCCACCATCCAGCCCGGCTGGGTCCTGACTCAGCCCACGGTCACCTTCCCAGGCCCGGGTCCCACAGTAGTGCAGAGTGGAGTGTTGGCTTCATTCCACTCAGCCCGGAGCAGATCACGCTCCAGCATTCCCCGCCAGACCCGGTCTACCGGGATAACAGCCCCTACAGGGATCGGAGTGGTGCAGCAGCAAGGCCCACTGGGGCAGTCCAGCCCGGCACACCAAGCTGCATCATTGGGGCTGCTGAGGCCCAACATCCCTTCTCGCCAACCGGCCTTCAGATTGCTACCTGCCGATCAAATTCCCCATGGCTGGGCCTTCTATCCAGGCCAGGGGTGGGTGCAATGCCAATGGATGCCAGCACCAGTCCCGCCACTGGCACCGGCACCACCGCCTGCCCCCCAGCCACTCCTCCCCCACGGTTCAGAGCGACATTTGACAGAACCCCAGGAAAATTGGCTTATTTCCTCAACCGGATCTGGTCCCACATTGACTGTTACGGAGAGCAATACCAGACCGATCAAGACATCATATCAGCTATCACTGGCAGGATGAATGAAGGGGACGCAGCGGACTGGATAGCCCAACTACACGATGAGGGGCCCCCAGAACTGGATGATGTGGACGAATTTGTGCAAATACTCCAGGACCGATTCGAAGAAATGGCCCACAGGCAAGAAGCTGAGGCTCAGATCAAAGCCTTGAAACAAGCCGGCTGGCCCCCAAAAGACTTTGGATGGGAATTCTGAAGACTGGCCGGCAAACTGAGAGACTGGCAGGAATGGCTTCTCGTTCACCACTTCAAAGAGGCCCTAGACCAGGACCTTAGGAAAGCTTGCGGCATCAGAAGGGTTCCAGACCGCTTGCAAGACTGGTACAATTTGGTCATGGCAATGGACCTGGAGATTCACCCGCAGTGGAAACCCACTCTGGAGAGGCCAATTAAGAGGACCCTAGGCCGCCAGACCCCTGCGAGACCAGTGGAACCGCCACGGCCGACGCCAGCGGGGACAATTAAATGTTTCCAATGCGGACAACATGGTCACAGAGCATCCGAATGCCTGGTCCCAGCACCAGTCCCTCAGCTCCAGACCCCATCTGCCCCCAGGGGACGAAGAACCCTGAGGAAGCCACCAGACCTGGGTAGATTCATCCGGCAAGCCATTGAGGTCCCTCCCCCCTCAGATGACGGCGAGGAAACTCTGGCCAGAGAGCCCCCTCCAGGTGCCACCAGCAGGAGCAGCAGCAAAGAGGACCTGATGAAGCCATCCGCCCTTTCACCGTCAAAACCAGAATAGTGGTGCCAGAAACCGGGGTCCATGGGGATGTAGAAGCCATCATAGACACCAGCTGCACCAGGTGCCTAATCAGCCTCCCCATTGTCCAATAGCTAGGGATAGGCATAAGACCCCTAATGCACCCCATATGCTTTAAGCAAGTTGATGGGACGCTGATAGGTGTAGCCCCAGCCACCTTAGTCACAGAACTAGTTAGGTTGGAGATGGGGCATCACCAGGAGCTCATCCGGTTCATGGTAGCTGCCAAGATGACTGAATCAATCATACTGGGGCTCACTTGGCTAGACAAGTGGGGTCCAACCATCATGTGGGAAGATGGTTACCGGAAGATAAAAATAGGCATTGACCCACTGCCACCAATCCCATCTGACGACAGCCAACAGGCAGTAAGCCCCAGCAGTCCCAGCCAGCCGGAAAGCGTGGCCACCACCATGAATGCACCTCCTGGCTGCCCCCAGGTGCCCAGGGAGTACCAGGACCTGGCAGATGCCTTTAGTGAGCAAGACTTCCTCCCCCCTCACCGACCAACCGATTGCACGATTGAATTTGTGCCGGGAGCCAAGTTACCAAAACCGAAGATGTATTCCATGACCCCAAAGGAGATGGCCGAACTGAGGAAATACATCGACGCTAATTTAGTCAGGGGCTTCATCCAACCTGCAAAATCCAAAGTAGCAGCCCCCGTGCTATTTAAAGAGAAGAAAGACCGGGGGGGGGGCTTTGCATGGATTTTTGTGGAATTAATGCCGTATGCATGGAGAACACCTACCCCCTCCCCTTGATGAAAGATATGTTAAACCATCTATCAAAGGGCAAAGTGTTCACCAAATTAGACCTAAGAGAGGCTTATGAATCCGAGAGGGAGGCGAGTGGAAAACTGCCTTCAACTGCCCCCTGGGCAGCTTCCAGTTCAGAGTCATGCCATTTGGACTCCAAGTGCCCCCCACAGTCTTCATGCAGCTAATTAACGAAGTGCTTCATGAGCACCTATACCAGGGGGTCCTAGTCTACCTGTCCAAGCAGACGCCAGCGACATGGCCGTCGCAGCAGTGCTCCTCCAGAAAGACCCTCAGGCAAGTTACTGTCCTGCGCATACGTACCCAAAAAACTGACTGACACCGAATGGCAATGGGCGATTTGGGAAAAGGAAGCCTATGCAGTTTGCTGGGTACTCCTCTCATGGAGGCATTTCCTAGAAAGGGCTCAGGTGCCCTTCGAGGTCTGGACTGATCACAAAAACCTCAAAGCCTTAAAGATACCCCGAAAGCTCTCCCCCAAGCAAGTCCACTGGGTCCAGTACTTTCGGCGATTTAATTTTGAACTGAAATACATCCCAGGAGGGAAAAACCTGCTGGCCGACACACTATCGAGGAAACCTCAGTTTGACAGCTGGTGGGAATAGGTCGTCCATGCCATCATCCCCCCCCCTCACAACGCGCGGCACAAGTCACCACCAGGGGACAGACCAGGCAACGAGCCGATCCCTTGGAAGGAAAGTTGACAGCGGAGCTAAAAGCAGCAATTCCAGCCAATCAATGGCTCAATGAGAACCAAAAAATCCTAACCAATAGAGAAGGGCTAGCTTGGAAAGGGTCCAAACTATACGTCCCCGCCAGCATCAGGCTACAAGTCTTACAGCACAGCCACGACTCATGGCTATGCAGTCACTTCAGTTTCCTAAAAACCCTCCACTTGGCTCAGAGGCAATTCTGGTGGCTGAGAATGAAAGCCGATGTGGAAGACATCTAACTCTGCTAACTATCTATATAATAAGATATATAAATATCTAATATATCAGCTTCAACCACAACAATACACGAGCACACAATAGATACAAACTTAATGTAAACCGCTCCAAACTCGACTGCAGAAAATACGACTTCAGCAACAGAGTGATCAATGCCTGGAATTCACTACCTGACTCTGTGGTTTCTTCCCCAAACCCAAAAAACTTTAACCTTAGACTGTCTACTGTCGACCTCACCCCATTCCTAAGAGGTCTGTAAGGGGCGTGCATAAGCGCACCAGCGTGCCTACCGTCCCTGTCCTACTGTCCTATTGTCCTCATCTATCTGTATTCACTTTGATTATGTTTATGTTTATACCTGCTATCTTGTACATGTTTGACAAACAAACAAATAAATAAATAAATAAAGACTATGTAAAAAGCTGTGCCACGTGCGCCACTATGAAGATGAGACCCGGAAAGCCCCTGGGGCTGCTCCAACAAGTGGCTGAACCTAGCCAGCTCTGGGAAGAGATTGCCATGGACTTTATAGAACTCCCAGATAGTGGGGGACACGCAGTCATCTGGAATGTGATTGACTTGTTTTCTAAACAAGCCCACTTCACTGCCTGCTCAGGACTACCCTCAGCCAAGAAGCTGGCAAAGATGTTTATTAAAAAAGATCTATCGGCTACATGGAGTGCCACGCTGAGTGATCTCAGATAGAGGCGACCAATTCACCGCTAAATTTTGGAGGGAATTCCTGAGGTCCGTCGGATCATCTCAAGGACTTAGCTCGATTTTTCATCCGAGTACAAACGGAGCAGCGGAACATACGAACGCCATGGTAGAACAGTACATAAGATGTTATGTGGATTACCAGCAAGAGAATTGGGTGGATTTACTACCTTTCGCAGAAGTGGCATACAACAACGCAGTGCATAGCAGCACTGGACTAACCGCCTTCCAAGTCACCAGCGGCATGGACTTTGTCCCCATGCCCGAACTGCCGAGAGAACAGCCTTCTTCCATGACTCTAACTGAATGGATGGAGTCATTAAAGAAGGGCTGGGAAAACACCAAAAAGGTGCTAGCGGATGCCGCAGAGGCTTACAAAAAACAACCCGACAAGCACAGATCTCTCCAGCCCCCCTTCCGGGTGGGAGACCAAGTTTACCTGTCAACCAAATACATTAGATTAAAGTTGCCTAGTAAAAAGCTAGGTCCGATATTTTTAGGGCCTTTCCCAATAGTGAAAGTAATTAACCCAATAACAGCCCAGCTCAGCCTCCCCCGCATACTTGGGAAAGTGCATCCAATCTTTCACAGCAGCTTATTGAAGTCTGCTGTCAGCTCGAGACTGAGACCACAAGAGAAAGCAGCACCTAAACCAGTAGTAGTAGAAGGGGAACAACATTATGAAGTAAAATGGATTTTAGATTATCAGCTGCATAGGTCGATTACAATATCTAGTTCATTGGAAGGGGTACCCTTTGTCTGAGGCTACCTGGTTTAAGAGTTGGGATGTAAAGGCTGATAGGCTGGTAAAACAATTCCATGATAAATTCCCTAATAAGCCAAAGGATCCTCCTGGGGGGGGGAGGTGGTTAGGAAATTGATTTCAATTAACCTCCCATGTTCCTCTCGTTCAAGGACACGATCTTTGGATGAGGGGGGCAGCCTGTCAGCCCTGGAAGCCATCTTTTCTTTGGAGTTTCAGGGTTGCCACATTTAGTGCCTGGGGAAAATGGGAGGGGGGATTTGCAAGGAGTTAGTAAAGATATATAGCTGTAACAACATTCTTTTTTCTGAGAGTCAAGGATGTTCAGCCTGCACCTGGATAGGAGTGGCTGAGGGCCGTCTCCAGTTCAGACGGTGGATTGATTGGATCATGTGACGGACATGTGGGTGCAGGGGATGGGTCTTCGACTTTCTTTTGGGTCGGGAAAACCCGGGAACTTTCAGATTTGGGTTTTCCTAGATGTGCCAATATGACATCTCTAATAAACTGGATCTTTGAGGAATTGCTAGCCTCGGAGTCTTCTTTAGTTGGGGGTGTTACTTGGAACCCTGACACAAACTGCAGTATTACTTTAACTAACATTCCAAATTAACTATATAAATCTAGGTTTTTCCTATTTCTGAATGCTAGAATTCTTTAGATATTATCAGTCTTGGTTGTCATTTACATAATATCTCCTTCTCCAATCTAGGGTAAAGAAGGTTAACAAATTAACAGATTAACAGAGTTGGAAGGGACCTTGTAGGTCATCTAGTCCAACCCCCTACTCAAGCAGGAGACCCTACACCATTTCTGACAAATGGCAATCCAATCTCTTCTTGAAAGTCTCAAGTGATGAAACTCCCACAACTTCCAAAGGCAAGCTGTTCCATTGGTTGATTGTTCTCACTTCAGAAAGTTTTTCCTTATTTCTAGGTTGAATCTCTCCTTCATCAGTTTCCATCCATTATTCCTTGTCTGGCCTTCAGGTGCTTTGGAAAATAGCTTGACCCCCTCCTCTCTGTGGCAGCCCCTCAAATATTTTTTCCTTTTATCAAAAACATACAAAAACATTACAAAAACATAAAATGAATATTATTGAAAATGAAGAAGTGGCACAGAAAATAAAACAGACAAAACAAAACTTTTTTGAAAATGCAAATAAGCCAGGACGTTGGTTGGTGTATAAAACTAAGAAGGAAAGAGAAAAGAAACTAATAAACCAACTGATAGACTCAGAAGGAAACATACATTATCAAAATAATGGAAAAAAGAAAGTAGTAGAGAATTATTATGGACAATTATATAAACAAGAAAATATAAAGGAAGATAAAATAAGAGACTATTTGGAGAAAGCGAATGTACCAAAAATTCCAGAAAATATTAAAAGGAACTTAGAGGAAAGAATATCAATGATGGAGCTAATAGAAGGAATCAAAGCACAGAAGAGTGGGAAAACACCAGGACCAGATGGACTACCAGCAGAATTTTATAAAATACTACAAGATACATTGAGTGAAATGATGTTAGAAATAGTTAATGAAGTATAAGAGACTATTTGGAGAAAGCGAATGTACCAAAAATTCCAGAAAATATTAAAAGGAACTTAGAGGAAAGAATATCAATGATGGAGCTAATAGAAGGAATCAAAGCACAGAAGAATGGGAAAACACCAGGACCAGATGGACTACCAGCAGAATTTTATAAAATACTACAAGATACATTGAGTGAAGTTATGTTAGAAATATTTAATGAAGTGTTATTAAAGGCTAAAATCCCAGACTCATGGATAGAAGCATATATAACTCTCATACCTAAAGAAGATTCAGATTTACAACAACTACGGAATTATAGACCAATTTATTTATTGAATGTTGATTATAAGATTTTTGCTTCAATCATGGGTTGAAGCAAAAATCTCTTCATCATCTCTTCAGCAC
>QLTV01001500.1:534435-567608 GCA_003457575.1 Thermophis baileyi
CAAGAAAATTGGAAGAGAACACCTGTCTGATCTTCATGAATATAAATCACCAGGACCTGATGGATTACATCCCAGAGTTCTAAAGGAGCTGGCAGATGTCATCTCAGAACCACTGCACCACATCTTTCAGAACTACCAGAGGACTGGAAAAGAGCTGATGTGGTTCCCATCTTCAAAAAAGGAAAAAAACAGACCCAGGAAACTACAGACCAATCAGCCTAACATCAATACCCGGGAAGATACTGGAAAAAATAATAAAGAAACAGATCTGCCAACACCTAGAAATGAGTAAAGTAATAACTAGCAGACAGCATGGGTGTCAGATGTGCCTCTGTTCAAAATACAGGAAAGAAAGACCCCCAACTCCATGAGGTTAGAGAAAGGTACTTTTATTGCATGAGAACTGATAACAACAAGTTGAAAGCAAGATCTGAGGCAAAAGGCGCGAAAATAACATATAGAAAGCAATCCCAAAACCCTCCCCCCAAAGACCCAGGCAGGCCATCCAATCCCAAGGGCCCCCAGCCGTCATGTGGGCATCTCTCCAGGCAGAGCCCCGCATCTGATCTGCAGAGATCATTGACCTTGAGCCGCACAGCATCTGGTGAGAACTTTCCTCCCTAACCTTCCAAACCGATACATAAGGAGACATCTCCAGCACAGCTTCCCCCCACCTCCCAAATACCTAAACCTCCCCCCTTCCCCCATGTTTCTATGGCAGCCGAAACAAGCAAGCAGCATGGAGGCTGACATTCGGCCCTCCTGCAGTAGGGACATTAGTCCTAGGAAAAAAAATAACAATAGAGAACAGAGACAATGTAAGAATCAATACATAAACAGAAATACATTCAAGGTTTATCGGGGTATTTGGAATGGAACAGCTGAAGCAACTTCGGAGCTCTAACATCCCATTCATTCACCCATTCAGAATGTGAGGGAGGGAAGTGTTTCCAGGCCACCAAATATTGTATCAAATATTGTATCTTGCCCCTACGTTTTCTAGAGTCGAGAATTTCCTTAACCTCGAAATGCTGTTCACCTTCTATAAGTAAGGGAACTGGAGGAGGGGACCGATCTGGCCGAAGAGAGGAGGTCAGTTCAGGTTTCAATAAACTGACATGGAAAACAGGATGAATTCTCCTAAGGGTTTTAGGAAGTTCCAATTGAACAGTGACTGGGTTTATAATTTTCACAACCGGAAAAGGTCCCACATACTTAGGCCCCAATTTTTTCAACTTCTGGGTGGTCTGTAAGTATTTAGTTGACAAGAAAACCCTATCTCCGACCTGGTATTCTTTTGGTTTAACTCTTTTCTTGTCAGCCTGTTTTTTATGGGCTTGGTGAGCTTCATCGAGTGCCTTGCGGGTCACAGGCCAAGTCATTTGAAGTTGCTCAATCCACTCTAGTAAAGAAGGGATCTGAGGTTTTTCCTGTGGCAATTCAGGGATGGGTACAAAATCCTGACCATAGACTACTCTGAATGGGGTAAAACCCGTACTACTATGCACGGAGTTATTATATTCCACCTCGGTGAAGGGTAGCAAGTCAGCCCAATTTCTTGTTGATAATTAACATAGCACCTGAGGTATTGCTCCAGAACCGAGTTAGTCCATTCACAGGCCCCGTTCGTATGGGGATGATGGGTGGAGCTTAAGCCCTGGGCAGAGCCTAACAACCTGAGGAACTCCTTCCAAAACTGGGAGGTGAATTGGACCCCCCTGTCCGAGATTATTCATTCCGGGACACCATGTAACCTATACACATGTTGAATAAAGAGTTTGGCCAATGTCTTCGCTGACGGAATCTTGGAGCAAGGCACAAAATGGACCTGCTTAGAGAACAGGTCTGTGATTACCCAAATGACCGTATTGCCCCCACTCTCAGGCAGTTCGACGATGAAATCCATGGATATTTCTTTCCAAGGGGCCCCCGGTCTAGCAACACTTTGCAGTAACCCCTGCCACCTCTTCCAGGTGGCCTCTTTGTGGCAGCACACACGGGACTACTAGCTACATAAGCTTCAATGTCCTTTTTCAAAGATGGCCACCAAAACTGTCTCTTAATTAAGTGCAAAGTTTTGACAAAGCCAAAGTGTCCCGCTGCTTTTGAATCATGGGCCTGTCACAGTACTAGTTCCCCTTTTAGAGCAGGGATGTAGAGCTTGGCCCCCACCCAGGTGAGGCCATCCCGAATAGTGCAGTCATTCGAGTGAGCTAAGAACCATTCGTCAGTTTTTAGCACCTCTGCGAGTTGTGAGTTTAAGTCGGCAGAGAGATCCAGGTCCACCTTCCCTTGGGACCTGGTGACAACTGGAGCAGCCAGTTGTTTAGTAGGGATTACCAGCCAGATTACTTCTGGTTGTGTGCTGTTATATTGGGGCAATCGGGATAAGGCATCAGCCATAAAGTTCTTTCCCCCAGGAAGATAGCGCACAGAGAAATTAAATCGATTAAAATGTTGTGCCCAATGGACTTGCTTGGGCAACAGCTTCCTTGGGGTCTTAAGGGCCTCAAGGTTCTTATGGTCTGTCCACACTTCGAAAGGATGTTTGGCTCCTTCGAGGAAACGTCTCCAGGTTAACAGAGCCCATCGGACCGCAAAAGCTTCCTTCTCCCAAATTGCCCACCTCCTTTTGGTTTCAGTTAATTTGCGGGAGGTGTAGGTACAAGGTTGCAAGGTTCCATCGGCATTCGCTTGAAGTAGCACCGCCCCGACCGCCACATCACTGGCGTCGGCCTGGACCACAAAAGGGACGTCCATGTCGGGGTGCTTAAGAAGGGGCTCTGCTGCAAATAAACGTTTGAGCTTTTCAAAAGCTGCCTGGCACTCTATGGTCCACTCCAGGGGCTGACTAGGCTTAGGCTTTGCCTCCCCTCTTGTTTTCAGAAGGTTTGTAATTGGCAGTGCAATCTTAGCAAAAGAGGGGATGAACTGCCGATAGAAGTTGGCAAAGCCTAAGAAACTTTGCAGCTGCTTACGGGGCTGCCCACTCCACAACTGCCCGCACCTTCTTTGGATCCATTTCAATGCCCTCATGCAATATGCGGTAACCTAAGTAGTCTATTTTACTCTGGTGAAACTCACATTTTGACAATTTAGCATACAGTTCAGGAGCCATGAGCTTTTTCAGGACTGATCGCACTAGTCTCATGATCGCACATGGTCTCCATGTAAATGAGAATGTCATCAAGATAAACCAAGATCCCCTTGTAAAGGTGCTCATGGAGCACCTCATTAATTAGCTGCATGAATACTGCTGGCGCCCCCTGTAGACCAAATGGGAGCACCCGAAACTGGAAGCAACCCAACGGGCAATTGAAGGCAGTTTTCCACTCGTCCCCTTCTTTAATTCAGCCTCTGTAGTAGGCCTCTCTTAAATCCAGTTTAGTGAAAATCTTCCCCTTGGCTAGATGGGCTAGCATGTCCTTCATAAGGGCAGGGGATATACATTTTCAATGCAAATGGCATTCAAATTCTTATAGTCAACACATAAGCGAAGAGAGCCATCTTTCTTCTCCCGGAAGAGCACTGGGGCAGCCACTCGTGGCCTAGCAGGTTGGATGAAACCTCATTTCAGATTTTTATCAATGAAGTTTCGCAGCTCCTCAAGCTCGCGTGGGGCCATGGCGTAAATCTTTGGTTTAGGGAGTTTCACCCCTGGCAGGATCTCTATGCTGCAGTCTGTGGGCCGGTGGGTTGGGAGCACATCAGACGCCCTCTCACTGAAGGCCTCCTTGAGGTCCCCATATTCCTTAGGGATTTTTTCCTCTCCCACCATGCGTTCACCCCCTATTGCTGCCAGCTCCTCTTTGGTATTGGCCATGTGGAAGGGTTCCCCCTGCTGGTTATAATGGATGTGCAATAGCCCCATTCTCCAATTCACATAAGGGTTCCATTTTCGAAGCCAGGGCCGCCCAAGTATGAGGGGTCGTTCCATCCCAGGGGCTACGATAAAGCTCAGAACCTCTCGGTGGTTCCCCATCTTCATCTCAACTGGTTCAGTCTCAAAATGGGTGCCTCCCTGCTACTGACCCATCCAATTGGCAGAAGGCAATGGGCACTTCCATAGTTCTCAGTCTTAAACCCATCTTTTCCATCACCTCTGGGCTGATTACAC
Organism: Thermophis baileyi; assembly: GCA_003457575.1. NCBI lineage: Eukaryota > Metazoa > Chordata > Lepidosauria > Squamata > Dipsadidae > Thermophis > Thermophis baileyi. The sequence continues at coordinate 538,553 of QLTV01001500.1, forward strand.
ACCTAGTGCACCCAGAATCCAAAAGGGCCAGCATCTTCCCCTGGGCACCGGATGATGGCACCCGTAGCTCTACTGGGATGGTCAGGGGCCCCGTGCATTGACTTACCACGGGTTCATCATCGGAGTCGCTGTCACTGTCCCCTGGGGTGGTCAGAGTTCCCAGCTCCTCCAGGTCTGGAGGGACAAACTCAACAACTTCCACGCCTTTCAAAGCCGTTTTGCGGTTCTTTGCTGCCGGCTTGTCAATCTTTTTCCCTTCAGCAGAGGTCATCTTAGGGACGGGCTTGGAGAAACATTCAGCGGCTCGGTGCCCCTCCTTCCCACATCTGAAGCAGGCAGATGATCTGGGCTTTGATCCTGACCCCCCCCTTTGCCATTCTAGGGGCCTCTTTCGGTGCGGAGGGGGAAGGCTTGCTCCAGCTGCGACCTCCTCTGTACCGATCTCTGGCCTGGTCAATCTCCACCTCGGCCGCCATCCCATACCAGCGTTGCAGGTCTCTGGGGGCCCCTCGAGAGCAACAGCCTTGGTAGATGTCTTCATTGAGGCCGTCCTTGTAGCATTCCATCAGGGCCTCTGGGGACCACCCCCGCATATGGACCACCAGCCGGCGAAATTCCTGGGTGTATTCAGCCACCGATCTCCTCTCCTGGGTCAGAGTTTTCATCCTGGTTCTAGCCTTCCGTTCAGCCAGGGGGTCATCAAAGCACACTCGGAGGGTGGCCATAAATGCATCATAATCCCTCAACACTGGGGAATCCTCATCATGGAGGGCCACCATCCATTCAGCCGCTGCTCCTTCCAGGGCCATGGTGACACACCTGACTTTAGCTAATTCTGAAGGGAAATCCTCCCCATATTCTTGCATGTGGTTCCAAACTTGGGTTAAGAAAAATCCCAAAGCCTTGGAATCCCCACCGTATTTTACTCCTATTGGAGGAATCTTTGGAATTCGATGCCTCCAGGGGACTACCCCCCCCCCACCGGGGGGGCTTGGGCAGTTGCAGCCGCTGGCATTCCGGCAGCCCCGGCTGGGTCTGGCTGGGCTCTAGGAAGTGCTTCAAGGGTGGCTAGGATTTCCCCCTCTCCCCCTGTTTCTTCGGCCTCCCTCCCCGCAGGCAATGTATACCTCTCGCGACCTCTTTGACTCTCCAGAGCTTCTTTCAGAAGATGCAACGCTTGAGTTAGCAGGAGGTCCTCTTTGTCTTCCTCCTGCCAGGCAGCCTCTCCCTTTCGGCGTCTTGCTGCCGTTACTCCGGAGGGGATTTCCTCCAGAGCATCCAGGCGACCTACACCCAATGACCATTTGGCTCTGGCCGGCCTCTCTTCAATCTGTGGCTCACACAACCACTCCGATTTCTCCCAGCCATGGCGGGACTGGGAGGGAGACGACCCAGCTGCTCCCTGGTCCTCTTGGTCACTGCCTGGGCTAGACATATTTTTGCTTAGCCCCCGCAGTAGAAAGTTTTCTCCGGGTTGGCTAATAGAGCAGATCTTGCTTAATGTCAGATGTGTCTCCATTCAAAATACAGGAAAGAAAGACCCCAACTCCATGAGGTTAGAGAAAGGTACTTTTACTGCATGAGAACTGATAACAACAAGTTGAAAGCAAGATCTGAGGCAAAAGGTGCAAAAATAACATATAGAAAGCAATCCCAAAACCCTCCCCCCAAAGACCCGGGCAGGCCATCCAATCCCAAGGGCCCCCAGCCGTCATGTGGGCATCTCTCCAGGTGGAGCCCTGCATCTGATCTGCAGAGACCGTTGACCTTGAGCCGCACAGCATCTGGTGAGAACTTTCCTCCCTAACCTTGCAGTGACTGTGAGAGGGATCTTGGAGTCTTAGTGGACAACCAGCTAAATATGAGCCAGCAGTGTGCAGCGGCAGCCAAAAAAGCCAATGCAATCCTAAACTGCATTAACAGAGGGATACAATCAAGATCAAGTGAGGTACTAATACCACTCTCTAAAGCCTTAGTAAGACCACACCTAGAGTACTGCATCCAGTTTTTGTCACCACACTATAAAAAAGATGTTGAGACTCTAGAAAAAGTGCAGAGAAAAACAACAAAGATGATTAGGGGACGGGCCATATCTCAGGGGCTGCCACAGAGCGGAGGGGGGTCAAGCTATTTTCCAAAGCACCTGAAAGCCAGACAAGGAATAATGGATGGAAACTGACCAAGGAGAGATTCAACCTAGAAATAAGGAGGAACTTTCTGACAGTGAGAACAATCAGAACAATGGAACAGCTTACCTTTGGAAGTTGTGGGAGCTTCATCACTTGAGACTTTCAAGAAGAAATGGTGTAGGCTCTCCTGCTTGAGTGGGGGGTTGGACTAGATGACCTATAAGGTCCCTTCCAACTCTGTTAATCTGTTAACTTGGCAAAATTTGTGATATTGGAGTTAACAAAAGTATGGCCTGAAAGTCTGGTCTGGGTCACTTTTTTAGAGTCAACCCAGGCTAATTGGCTTTTTCCAGATTTTTAAAGGGTAAGCTTTTCCTTTTGATTTTAACATTTGTGACTGCAATTAAAAATACACAAGGTGTGAACATCAACATACATAATGGCCAAGTTCACATGTAAGCAGAGAGGGAATTATTGAATAATAAGAATGGGCACAGCTCCATGTTTAACCTTCCTTCCCATGCCAGCAGCCTCTGCTGCAAACTCCAATGATGAAGTCAAATTGAAGAGACATAATTGATGATATCTTCATGCAAATGCTGTCAATCCATACAATACTGGCATCTGAGGTTTCACACAGTTGCAGAAATGTTATGATAGCAATAGCAATAGCACTTAGACTTATATACCGCTTCATAGTGCTTTACAGCCCTCTCTAAGCGGTTCACAGAGTCAACATATTGCCCCCAACAATCTGGGTCCTCATTTTACCCACCTCGGAAGGATGGAAGGCTGAGTCAACCTTGAGCCGGTGAGATTTGAACCGCCGAACTGCAGCTAGCAGTCAGCTGAAGTAGCCTGCAGTGCTGCACTCTAACCACTGCGCCACCTCGGCTCTTATCCCTTGGGATTGCCCATGTCCAATGCATATGTTTTATCTAAGATTTCAGGCTCACTGGCTGTATTCTCATTCATTACAAAAAATATAACCAACATTAAGCCAGTTATTGTTTTGGACTACTGAGTTTGGTAGTGTGGGTCAGCGACTGCAATTAGAGAAATATAAAGTGCATCATTTCCTATTTAGCCTGGCATTCCATGAATATTAGGAGAGTACTGATGACCACTTCATCATGTAAATGGACACTTCCCTATTGGCCAGATAGGCAGACTTGGAGCAGGGTTTGGACACTGGAACAAATCAGGATTTGGGAAATGTGTTCCCTGATTGCCAGTCCTCAGCAATAAGGTCTAGATTTCTCTTCTGTATTCAGCCATTCTTCAAATTCTTTTATTAGAGGACTAGCTGATTACCCGGCGTTGACTGGGTATTTATTTATCCCAATCTTGCATTAGACAGGAAAAGGAATGAATTATATCTATAGTGTCAAATCAAAGCAATTTTATTTACAGGGTTTTAAAAGTATAAGGACCTTGTTCAAATCCCAGCTATGGAACCTGTGGACAGCTGGGGGATTTAGAAGCCCCTGCCTCTGCCACCACCCGTTTTACCATTTCCTCAAACTGGGCCTGGGACTGGAACATAAATCCCTGAGGTGGCCCATACTGCGCCTCCTCCACCCCTGCTGAAATAGGCTGGGTCTCCTCTCTGTCCTCCATACCTGTTTTGCCTCGGTTGGGGTGGTCCCGTCCTTCGCGCGATGAGTTGGGACGAAGGATGATCCTGGGAACACAGGCCGAAGCTGTGAGGTGGGGGTAGATGATCCGCTGAGGCTGTGGCATGCTCAATCAAAGGCCTCTGTACTGGCCTAATCAGGTTCCCTTCGCTTCGTAGGCCTACTGTGTGAGGAAGGCCTAGGCCTGAGTTAGGGTGAAGGACGATCCTGGGAACACAGGCCAAAGCTGTTCCCTGTGAGATTGGGCCGCCACGAGGAGGTGGGGGTGAGCAATCCGCTTAGGCCATGGTGTGCTTACTGAAAGCCCTCTGTACTGGCCTAATCAGGCTCCCTTTGCTTCGTAGGCCTACTGTGTGAGGGAAGCCTAGGCCTGAGTTGGGGCGAAAGATGATCCTGGGAACACAGGCTGAAGCTGTTCCCTGCGAGATCGGGCCACCTCAGTCAGGTGGGGGTGGGCGATCCGCTTAGGCCATGCCACGCTCAATCAAAGGCCTCTGTACTGGCCTAATCAGGCTCCCTTCATAGGCCTACTGTGTGAGGCAGGCCTAGGCCTCTTCAGAAAAACGCTGAGCTAGGCTCAGTGTACAGAACATGACCGTTGTTCCAAAAGGCCACCCCTAGGGGTGCTACGGGTGTCTTACCCCCACAGTATTTTTCAACAGATAGTAAGTCTTATGTATACCAAGTTTGGTTAAAATTGTTCAAGGCATTCCAGAGTTATGCTGGAACATACATACATACATACATACATACATACAGCCAGTTTTAGATATAGATATAGATAGATACATAGTTTGAACATAGTCCCATAGTACCATGATTTCCTGGCTGTTCAGATTCCAGCAACTCAAATGACTGGAACAGAGCAGTTTGATTCATTACTCTACCAATCTACCACTATGGTTAAACTGCCTTTTCCCAATTCCTATAATCTCTGAGTTAACAAGAATGTACAACACTCCATCTTTGTCAGAGACCTAGTTTGTTATTCCAGGTGACTCTAGGTATAATGTTACTTGAATGAAAAATAATTTAATCCAAAATTAATTTGGTTATTATTACAAACTTCAGTTTATCAATTACATCAACTAGGTTTGAGGGCAACCATTTGAACAAAATAGTGATTCTTGAACCACAGTAAAATATGCATGAAGGGTATCAATAAAAAAATCTTACAATTGAACAATTCTGTCACAGTAAGTTGCATGAATGTGGCAACAAACTATGAGAATACAATTAATTTTGAATAATATGGGCAGTTTCTCAAAAGGCTGGGAAGAACTTCTACTAACTTCTACCCAGAACCTAACTTTTAATTTAAAAAAAAATACCTTCCAGAATGCTAGATATTCCTGAAGCAAGATTTCCTTATTCTTGCCAAGTATCAGTTTAATAAGGCAATACAAACTGCATTTTAAATACCTGTTCAAGTACTTGCTGTGATTTGGAAATAGTGGTGCTGTCAGACAATAGTGTTAAAGTACTATTTTATAAAGACTGCATTGATACACTGCACTGAATTATAATCTAGTTTGTTTGATTTTGGCTTAATATGCTCTATGCCCCAACTACTGTGCTTGTTAAATAATGGCTTAATCTAAATTATGTCTTAATCTATAACATTCGTGGCTTAGTCAAAATATGGTAAAACACATTTTGACTTCTTAGCACATTTTGACTTCTTAGCATATGTGAGCTTAGTTTGACACTGGGGTTACATTACACATTGAACCTTAGTATAACTTGTTTAGCTTTGTATATTACATGAGCTTAGCTACTGTGGTTTATGAACATGACTTACAACTTCATATACAGTAGAATGTAAACAAAACCAGTGTGTGTGTGGGGGGTTTTCAATAAACTGTGCAAAATAGATATGGTTTAGCACAATGTTGAAGCTTGTGTTGCTTCATATGGTTTAGCACAATGTTGAAGATTGTCTACATACCGAAGACAGATATGGATATCAAGGAAGCTATTTTTCATCCAAATCCTATATCAACTGAACTAAGTAAGGTAAGGATTTTATATTAGCATGTACTGTATGTAATAGTAATTTCTTCTTTATCTTAGAAGATATGGTTTTGGAGTTTGTTCTTTCCATAATCAATTCTGGTGGAGAGATTCAGAATAAAGAGGCTAAGACACTTTAAAATCATTTGCATTGTTCTATCCTTCTGAACAGGGGTGGGTTCTGACTTACCTCGCTGCCGGTTCGCTTCCTCCTGCGTTGCGTGGGCGCACGCGCATGCGCAGTGCTGAAAATCCAGCTTCTGCGCATGCGCAGAAGCAAAAAACTAGATGGTGGCACCTACGGCGCTGCTGAGAGAGCCGGTTCAGGGGTGTGTCCAGCCAGCCATCGCTGCCGGTTCGGCGAGCGGGGGGAAATTCCCACTACCAGTTCTAAAGAACTGGTCCGAACTGGCAGGAACCCACCTCCGCTTCTGAACCTCATCTAGGCTGATGCATAGCTGTTAACTTTGTTATTCTCATCAATTAATTAAAATAAAACAGTAGTCTCGGTTCAATTCTTTCAATGCCCTCCAATCAGCCATTAAATGAATAGCATTTATTTATTGTGATGGACTAGGAAGGGAAAATACTTTTCTAGTCAGAAATCATCATAATTTCATATTTAACATCTTCTGTTTTAAGGTTAGGCCAGCTCAAGAAACAGTTGACTCAACAACCATGTTACTAATTTAACAACTGCATTGATTCACTTAACCACTGTAGCAAGCAAGGTCATAAAATGGGACAAAATTCACTTAACAACTGTCTCACTTAGCAACAGAAATTTTGGACTAATTGTGGTCATAAGTAGAGGACTACCTGTAATGCAAATTAATCCAATTTGAGAGCACTGTAATCTAGGAACACATATGAAGCATAGGAGATTCCTAAAGTGATGTCCTTCCACACTTACCTGGGAGTAAATCATACTGGATTCAGTGGGCCTTTCTTTTAAATAGGCATGCATTGGACTAGTGTATAAAACAGACCCTTTTCTCTTTTTTCCAAGTTCCTAAGGATATCCTTCAATGTGCCTCCAATCATGTTGAACTGCAAAACCTATAATTCCCACTAGAGATGGTCAGAGTTGCATTATTATGATACACCAGTGCAACTCTAACTTAATTTCAAAGTTAGGGTTTATTTTTTATTTATTTATTAAATGTATATGCTGCCCATCTCACTGTTGCAGATTCCACTTAAGAAGACCAGAGTTTCTGGATCTCTGGCATTAAAAGTCACAGCATTTCTGTAATTCTACTCATTTTAATTAATGAGAACCAGTGTGGTTAAGGGTGCTAGACATTACCATTGATATGACTGAAGTACTATAAGGACCTGCCTCAGCTATTTTCTCAGGAAAGGATGACTCTTGAAACAGTAGTAGTTCAAAAGGAAACTTTTACTGAAAGAAAGTGATTGCAGAGAAGTCAGGCGGAATCTGAAGTTTCCACTCCAGTGTTAAGCTATTTTTCCCTCTTCAAACCACACCCTGATCCCCCAGTCCAGTGGTGGTATTCATCCGGTTCGCACCGGTTCACACGATCCGTTAGGGGAAATTTGGCGTGGGTCGCTGAACCGATAGCGACCTCTGGCTGGCCACGCCCCCTGCCCGGTCGCCCGGTCGCTGCTCACTCACCCTGCCCACCCCACCTGCCCGCTCAACGCTTGCTCACCCCACCTGCCCGCTCGACGCTTACCCTGCCCAGTCACTCCTCATCTCCTATGCGGCACACTGGGTCCTCACGGCTTGCCTTTCTAAATTGCCTTCCCACATGGTGCCTGCACCCCAACTGAGCAGCCCTGATCTGGCTGCTCACAGGTAAGCCTGCGAGTCATGCTAGCCCCCCCCCCACTGTCTCCAGAACTTGCCGGGGCCTTCCCACTGTCCCTGGAGCTTGTGGCCCCCCCAATCCCTGGAGCTTGCCAGGCCTCCCCATCCCCGGAGCTTGGCGGGGCCCCCCCACCATTCCTGGAGCTCGCCTGGCTGGCTTCACTGCCGGTGCAGCCCCATCCCAGGCGGTGGTGCTGGCTGCATCCTAGCTAGCTTCCCCCCCATCCCCGGGCTCACCTGGCTGACTAAGCTGCCGGCGCGGCTCCATCCCACGTGGTGCTTTCCCCGCTCTCCCTACCATGTGGCAGCCGCAGCACAGCTCTCTGCCTTTGCCTTCCTTCGCTGATCTCCACTCCTTGCTCACCTAGACTAGGGTTGCCCTTTTCAGAGCCCTTCCTGGGGAGCAAAGGGGCTGCAGACTTTCCACGCACCTCCGTCGGCCCGAGTGCCCTGCCCTTCAGATCCCAATGGGGCCAGCACCTGGCGGCACTCCGGGAGGGCAGGCAGATGTCCCGTGGTTGCTGCACTGCAGCGGAGAAGCAGTTTCAGCTCCAGTGCAGCGTCTCCCCCGAGGGACGGCCACCGTCAGCCTTACCTTCACAGGCAGCCGCGCGCTGGCTCCGTTGGGATCTGAAGGGCATGGCATTCAGGCTGGTGGAGGTGCATGGAAGATCTAGAAGGTAAGGCGGATGCGGCAGGGGAGGGAGACCCACTGCGCTCAGCCGAAAAGCCGCCTCAGAGGGACATGGTGAGGCTCGCTCGCCTTTTGGGCCTGGCATGCTTGGCTTCTGCGGGGCCTTTGGCCGACTGCCACCCACTTGCCTTCCCCTCTGTCCCGCTGCCTGCATCCAGCCCATGACGAGGGATGTGCCGCTTCCAGGCCGGCCAGCGGGTGGGTGGGCAGCCCTTGGGGGAGACGCTGTGCTGGGGCCAAGACTGCTGCTCCACTGCGGTGTGCATGTGCAGCCCTGGGACATCCGCCCCTCCCGGAGCACCGCTGCCGCCACCGCCTTTTACCCGCCACTACCCTGAGCTCGCCTTTTGCCCGCTGCCACCGCCGCCCCCAGCCCGCCGCCGCCCTGAGCTCACCTTTCGCCCGCCGCCACCCGCCACCACCCTGAGCTTGCCTTTTGCCTGCCGCTGCCGTGGCTGGAGCTCGCCATCAGGATCAGTAAGTTCTTGCTTTGCTCCCCGGGAAGGGCTCCGTCATGGAGGGCTGTGTGCCCAGACCAGGCGCTTTCTCTCGGGCCTCACGCCTTGCATGTCTCGGGTGGGTCTCACTCTCCTAGCCTTTGAAGGAGAAAGGGAAGGGAAGTAAGTGAGGTTGAATGTGTATAGTTTTAGAAGAGGTGTGTGTGTGTGTGTGTTTGTGTGTGTGTGTGTGTGTACATACACATACAGTATATATAATAGATAATGTATCTTTTTATGTGCCTATACGCACTCTATACTATACTATGTAATATGTATGCACACATATGGCATATATACATAGGATTAAATAGTATATTTTGGATGTTCAGTAGTAGTAAATAAATAGACAGGGAAATTGTATCTTGTTGAGGCCTTTGAGGCAAGGAGAGGCCAGGCAAGGTGCCCCTTGATGTGAGTGACGTCAAGTTGGCACACCCACCCAGTCACATGACCACCAAGTCACGCCCATCCAGTCACATGACCACCAAGCCATGACCACCCAGACACATGACCATCAAGTCACGCCCACCAAGCAAGCCATGCCCACAGAACCGGTAGTAAACAATTTAATCCCACCACTGCCCAAGTCCACCAGCCAATAATATGCTGCAAAGGTGTTTTGAGAACTCTGAGATGTTAGGTTGATAGCAGTTCACACTCAGGATGTTGTGACCCTGGAGAACTGGAACTGGCTGGGAGGAAGCAAAGCAGGGGTGAAATGCTCCTGGTTCGGGTGTGACTGCAGGTGGTCGGAGAGGCGGTAGCGACGGCAGCGCAAGGCTTCACCCACCCGCCCGGATGCCGCCATCTTTTACCCTCTGCGCATGTGCAGAATGCTTTGCGCATGTGCAGAGGGTAAAAGAACCCAAATGGCGGCGTCCGGGTGGGTGGGTGAAGCCTCGAGCTGCCGTTGCTACCGGCTCTCCAACCACCGGCAGGCACGCCTGAACCAGGAGCATTTCACCCCTGAAGCATAGCCCATTGCTCCTTCCCTAAATCCCATGCGTTACAGCAAAAGCGAAAGCATGCAAAGAATTCAGCTCCAACAACTTGCCCCCCCCCCTCCAGAATGGCAGCGTCCCTAAGGGGACCTGACAGTACTCCAACTGATATGTCGCTCCATCTGTCATTAAAGACATTTTATACCTACTTCCAGGAATTAATAAAAGACCACTACTCTCGAGAACAGATGCCTTTTGCAGCTGCTTCACTGAAGTACAGATACTGCTAAATGAAGACAGTTCCTCTGCTTTATCTGTCATTTAGACAAAGGTCTTCTTCCACCTTCAAAACCACTGACCATCTTCTCCTGTAACCCTGGCAAGGGTCCCTTACAAGGTGCTATCAGCTGCACCAATGTTTTTTAAAGAGGTGTTACACCTCCATCACTCACCCTTTGTCCTGGCTTGTGATAGGCAGAGCCTGGTTTCCCAGACATTGGGCCCAGGATGGCACCAGATGACTGTAGTCCTGTGCGATCATCAGATGCCCCTATGTCTCAAGTCAAAAATTTACAGAACAGTAGTGCGTCCAGTTGCCCTCTATGGATCTGAGTGCTGGTCAGCGGCAGCAAAGCATGAGCAGGCCCTACACATGACGGAAATATGAATAGTGTCTTTGACTAATGTGATTTGACTACACCATGAACAATAATATCCGATGTCAACCTGGAGAATTAGGGGAGTGGGGAGGAAGAGGAGGAGAAGGAGGAGGAGGGTGGTTGTTGGGCTAGGAATGGGGAGACCCAAGTTCTAGTTGTCTTTTAGCCCTGAAACTGGCTGGGTAACTCTGGACAACTTTCTTAGTTTGGAAAGTCAGAAAACATTTATTCACCAACCTATCCTGAACTAGTAAAGTACATTATGATAGTCCTATATCCCATCAGCAACTAGAAGGCAACAGAAAATTATTTTGACATAAACATTTATTATTTTGTACTGCTACTGTTAAGCCAAAAAGAAATTGTGGCACAGTTCACAGATCACACTGATATAGTTATGTTCAACTGTGTCTTGAATAAAATGATAATTAATTGAGTTTGTACATTAAGCTAAGCCAAAACCCATTTTGTACCAATTGCAATTGCTGGAATAGGAGCAGTTGTTAATATCAGATGTGAGATCAAATCGGGGTGAAATTCAAAAATTTTCCCTACCGGTTCTGTGGGCATGGCTTGGTGAGCATGGCAGGGGAAGGATATTGCAAAATCTCCATTCCCACCCCACTCCAGGGGAAGGATACTGCAAAATCCCCATTCCCACCCCATTCCAGTGGAAGGATACTGCAAAATCCCCATTCCCTCCCCACTCCTGAGGGAAGGATATTGCAAAATCTCCATTCCCACCCCACTCTGGGGCCAGACAGAGGTGGTATTTGCCGGTTCGCTGAACTACTCAAAATTTCTGCTACTGGTTCTCCAGAACCTGTCAGAACCTGCTGAATTTCACCCCTGGATCAAATGTCCTCAAAAATCACATTATACTTTAGCATGTTGTGTGAACCCAATCACCAAGGCTGCCTTCTTCAACCTATATGCTCTAAACATAAACTCCAGAATGATTATACTATCTGGGAATGTTAAGACTCAAAATCCATCCATCTTAAGGAATCCTATGTTGGAGAAGGATCATGGTTTACAAACCAAAATGGCTTTGTGCAACTCATCATTTCCAGGTCAGATTACTGCAATGTGTTTTACCTGGTGACATCCTCATTTATTCCAAAACAATGGAGGAGCATGTGAAGTTAGTGCTGAGAAAGCTTCTAGATGCTAAACTCTATTCTAAGCTATCAAAATGTGATTTTCAAAAGACTAGCCTGGGCTATTTGGGATACTGGATATCAAGCGAGGGGGTAGAGATGGACCCTGGGAAAGTAAAAGCAATACTGGAGTGGGACTAGACCAGACTAGAAAATAGCTGCAAAGTTTCTTGGGCTTTGCCAACTTCTATAGACAGTTCATTCTATCATTCGCCCAGATTGCTCTGCCAATTACAGAGCTGCTAAAGACGGGCGGAGGGGGAGTGAAGCCTAAGCCTGGTCACCAGCTGAACTGGACCATGGAATGCCAAATGGCTTTTCAGAAACTCAAGCAGTTGTTTGTGGCAGAACTAGTTTTTAAACATCTGAAACCAGACAAACCATTTGTCATCCAAGCCGACACCAATGATGTGGTGATGGGGCTGTCCTACTTCAGAGGAACACTGAAGGGAAGCTGCAGCCTTTTGCCTACATGTCCTGTAAGCTCACCAACACTGAAAGGTGGTGGGCAGCATGGAAAAGAAAGCTTATGCCATGTTACATGACTGGGGACATGTACAGTAATGTAGGATTGTTCTTTCATCAATTTAAGAAGGAATGAGCTACAGTCAAAGAGCGGAGTAGGGGAAAACCCCTGTGAGTAGTAGAGTCAATTGTTCTCCTATTTATTACTCAAGTTTGGAAACAAACTTTGCACAAGAAAATTGTCAGTAAACAATGTAGAGAGTTGTTTACAAATGAAAAAGTTCAAGCTGACTTCATTTATTGTTGTGATCATATTCTCTTTAATGAAACCAGGTGAGGCATATACTTATTTTAGAAACTGTAACCTGAGATCTGATTTAGCATTAAATTGGCAGAGAGGATACATTTATGTGTAAGCAGACAATCTCCTAAATAAAGATTTCAGTCACAGTTTCAGAGGCCAGTACTGAGGGCTCCAACCTGCTAATCTCATGAGCAGGCTCTGTTCACCTAACACGTAGCTGAATATTATGAGTTTCCCCTCTTATCAGAAATGCTGTCTTAGCTCTGCCAACTTTTGCAGCTGGGTGATACAGTACTGATCTGCAGCTGGTTGTCCTTCTATCTTTTAGGAAACTTATGGAGCATAGAAACATCTAAGGATATAAACGTAAGATTTTGTTTTCCTTTGCTGCCCACTTTTGACGATGACGATGATGATGATGATGATCACGATCATGATGATCATAATCATGATTATTTAAAAATAAAAAGGTTAGGTTTTAAAAGTCAAAAGACTAGATTGGTCAATAATCTGATTTTTTGTGAATTATTTTATTTATTAAATTTCTATGCCGCCCATCTCCCCAACAATGTGAGTCTGGGTGGTTGCAATTAATGCTATGTCCTGCACTTGTCCTGCTTTCAGCTATCCTTCCCTTGTCCAAAATGGAATTGGACATTTCTTCTCCATCTTTACATGATGAGCCCTGCTTCAGTCTTGTGATTGTAAAAAGAAAGTTCTGAGATACAAACATTCTGTTAACAAGGGTAAAAGATACTGGCATACTTTGATATTTCATTACCTGCTCACTCCTTTAAAGGCATTAGTACAAAATGGCAAAAGAAGCACTAATAGTAGGACAATTTCTCCCAAGTTAATCAGAATGTGATAGCATCAATCTTGCTGATTTTTTTTCCTTTGCAAAAAGTGTTACTATTTCAAACAAAGGTATCTGCAATATTTAAGAGCTCTGGTGGCACAGTGGTTAGAATGCAGTATTGCAGGCTAACTCTACCAACTGCCAGCAATTTGATCCTGACTGGCTCAAGGTTGACTCAATCTTCCATCCTTCCGAGGTTGGTAAAATGAGAACTCAGATTGTTGGGGGCAAAATTTAGAGAGGACTGTAAAGCTCTATGAAGTGGTAAATAAGTCTAAGTGCTGTTGCTTGCAAGTGCTATTTACCTCAAATTAATTAAAGGTAGTGTAAGGTCTTGCCTCTCCAATCTTTCCAAGAAAGCAGGACTCTTGAAACTGCAGTTGTTCCAAAAGGAGCTTTTATTGAAAGGTTTGTGATAACAAGAGATCTAGGCAAGAAATGAAGCTTCTCACTTAAAACCAGCTATTTAAAGCAATGGTAACCAAACCCCTCCCACATTACATCATTGCAGGGAAACAGAAACTTCATATAGAGATTAACACAGTAATGCAAGAAAAAGAAACAGAAACTTCATATATAGATCACTCCATTCCTCCCCCCTTCCACCCACCAAAATGCCAGCGTCCCTGTAGAAATAACTGGGACCTGACATGCCGCCCCCCTAGAAAAATGGGAAGTCCACCTGAAAGAAAACAAAAGAGGGAAGGGGAGACAAAGAAAACATAAAATCAATGAGATTTGTCAGGGTACAATTGATGAAATATACATACTAATTTAGGGGCATGCACATGTTTTTTGTGAACCCATTCATTGTGTGAGAAGGGGAGGTGTTTCCAAGCCACCAGGTACTGAGTGGTCCCGTGGAATTCCCTGAACCTCAAAATGTTGTTCACCCTCTACATAATAGGGGGTGGAACAGGGGTAGTAGCCGGACGAAGATCAGAGGTGACTTCAGGCTTCAATAAGCTACAATGGAAAGCGGGGTGGACTTGCTGTAATGACTTAGGGCCATGATGTGTGCCAGAGGTGGCATGCAGAGCCCTCTCTGTGGGCATGCATGCCATCACTAGCTGCTCTTCTGGGTTCTGTCACACGCATGTGCGCCAGACAGCTGCTCTCTTCTGGGTTCCGGCATGCGCATGCACACCAGCCAGGTGGTCTTCATGTGAAGACCAGCTGGCCGGTGCGCATCCGCATGCCAGAACCCAGAAAAGAGCAGCTGTCCAGCATGCCTGCATGCGATGGAACCCAGAAGAGCAGCTGGCCACCGCGCCCATGTACACCGGCCAGCTGCTCTCTTCCGGGTTCTGGTGCTCGGCGCGCATGCTCCAGTTTCGGCACTCAGGTTTTCCCCCTGCCTGCGTTTAGTGGCAGTGCAAATGGGGCAGCTTGCTACATAACTTTCTATGTCCTTTTTTAATGAGGGACACCAGAATTGCCATTTCAGTAAATGTAATGTTTTTACAAAACCAAAGTGACCAGCTAATTTGGAGTCATGACAAGCTTGCATAGTTCTCAGCCTTTCCCTAGCTGGGACATACAGCTTATTTCCCACCCAAGCTAACCCCTCTTTTATTATACAAGTAATAGCACTAAACCACTCATCAGTTTCTAAGGCTTTTTTGAAATCTGTGGTGGTAGCATTGTCTAAGGTGGAGGGGTCATTCTTCGCCTGAAAGCGTGTGATGACCTTAGCTGTTAATTGGGAGGTTGGGATCATGGACTTAATTACTTCTGCCTTGACACTGTTGTATTGCGGTAGTCTGGACAAGGCATCTGCCAAAAAGTTTTCCTCTCCTGGTAAATACTTCAAAGTGAAATTAAAGTGTTGGAAGTACTGTGCCCACCGGACTTCTTTTGGAGACATTTTCTGTGGGGTTTTGAGTGCTTCCAAGTTCTTGTGGTCGGTCCATACTTGGAAAGGTATTTTGCTTCCTTCTAAGAAATGTCTCCAAGTTAGGAGTGCCCACCTGACTGCAAAAGCCTCTTTTTCCCATATTGCCCATCTCTGTTCAGTTTCAGTTAATTTCCTAGAGGTGTATGCACATGGTTGTAATTTGCCTTCTTCATTCTCTTGGAGTAAAACAGCACTTCCAAAACCTCCCGCACCAATTTAACATGTTCCCTTAAATAAGTTTTTTATTTTTAAAACAAAACATATACATCTTTTATGAACAAAGTGTTGTCTGGATCCCATCCCTTACATCATTTCTTATACATAGTCAATAATACATCTTATTTCCAATTTCAGCCTTATTATTCTTTTTCCACAATTCTCTATCCTTATTTATTTTATTCTTTTACATGCTTATCATCAAAGTCACTATATGCCCTTAATTTCTAATCTATTTTATTAAATTCAATTATTTACCATAATTTCCTTTTCTCCAAACACCTTTCAAATTCCCTCTCCAATTCTTTAACCATCCAAATTTACATCTTAAATTAATTTTTAAAGAAAAAAACAATCTAAATTTCAGTTCAAATCATCTACTGAGGTATTTTACCATCTATAACATAATTTACCTTATTTTAATTTTACATACATGAAGAACCATTTTTCAAACAATTTTTAGTACTAGTACAATTCATTTTTTTCTTATACATACTCCATTATACACCCTTAATTTTCTTCTCTTTTAATAACCATTTACCATTTTTCCATTTCTTAATAATAGCTTCATTTTACAATCAATATTAATCCCATTTCCTATTCAAATTTTATGTTTAAAAATATTTTACTGTATATAGCATAAATCACCTTGTATCTATTTTCAGTTTAACATACATAAAACAACATTTTTCCATTTAATTAATATTTGAAAATTTATAGTACTAGTACATTTCTATTAGATCATACTATATCTACCAATACAAAACCTATTTTTCTTCCTCCCTTCTTATTCTTCCCTTTTTTTAGCCATTATCTCTTGGTCTCTCTAATATTCCATTTTGTATTAACTTTCTGGTTATATTTTTACCCCTTTCTCTTAACTTCTTTTTTCTCTTCTTTTATTTTTATATGTGTTGTATCTTTTCTTCTGAATCTTTCCTATCTCCTTTTGATAATTTGTTTGTGTAAACCTCACCAGGATTTTACTTTTTCTCTTCTTGTTATTTCCCTCTTCACCTTTTAGCTGTTTCTTTTTTGGGAAGCATTTCCCTTTTTTCCTCTCTACTCTTTCTGTAACACTGTAAATCTCAGTGAAATTGTCTAACTGATTTTCATTTCTATCTTTTTTTTGTTCATTATTCACTTCTTGATTCTCATTTGTGTTCTGTGTGCTTCATTGGTTTTTCTGGCTCTATAATATCTTTTAATATTACATGCATATTTTTTAACATCCCAAGCAGTTCTTCATACATCCAACACTCTATTTTCAATTTACCAATTTTTTCTTTTATGTTCAATTTTAATTTCCAGTCCCAATTTTAGTCCAAAACTCTTATATCTTCCACAGCCAAAAAAGAAACAAATCCAACATTAAAACAGAACCAGGCACTCCTTAGAAATTCTCACAATAGTCAGCTTATCTTCCTTTTAGCCAAGGTCAGCCTTTATCTTGTGTCTTCCACTGAGGGTTGTACTCACTTTCCTCCAGGAGATGGCTCTCTTGGATCTCCATACTGTCTATTCGTTTTCTTTTCAGAAATACCAAAAAACTTTAAATCCATTCAAAGGGGGAAAATAAAAGGTTCTTTTTCTTCTTCAAATCTTTCTCTTTTATTCTTTTAAAGGTTTCTCCAATTCCACTTCTAATCAATGAAAATTTTTCTTGGGCTTTCACTGTTCCACTCCCACTTTTCTTTTCTTTCCTGTGTTCCAAATCTCATGCAGCCGCTAATTCAATCTTTAAAACTGTTTAGAATCCAAATTTTAAGTTTTCTTTTACTCAGAAAACTGGCCAATATCTCTCCGGTTCCAACATTTCATTCAAACACCGCTCCTGCTCAAAATCTTAGTCGGGTTGCCCCAGCTTCAGAGCAGTCATTGAAAGATGGCCGCCCCATAGTTGATTGAACGGGAGGAGGAACAGAAAAGGATTGAGAGGTTGAAGAATTTGAAGTGGATTATCGAGATAGAACTTTGATAGTACGGTATTGAGAACTATAAAAAATGAATAGTTTTGGAAAATTACTATTGGAGAAGGGTGAAAAAGAACACTATCACTGGAGTTGAAGGAGAAGATGAATTACGGAGTGGAGGACTGAGATGATGTAAGACTGTGGTGTGGTGGAATCAGCTTGTTGAAGTGTTAAATTGAGAAACAAAACAAAACAAAACAAAAACTGTTTAATATCGTGTAATATTGTTGATAGATAATTATTGAAGAAACTCTCTAATTAATTAAGTAAGCAATATAGAAAACTGATTATTGTATTTATCATTTATATAGAGTGCGTATATTTAATATACTATATAGTTATTAAGTTAAAAGTGTTATATTGAGATTTATAAGAGTATAAAATTATATATATATTTATTAATACTGCTTTATATACAAAACTTTAAGGAACTTTAAGATTGTTGGTTAGAGTAAGTTGGTATTATAAGAGGATACAAAATTAATCTTAATATTAACAATTGTAATAATATTTTATAGTGAAGAAATAAGGGAAAAATCTTCCTCTCTTTTGTTTTTTATTGTATGTTATTGTGGAAAAATATCTGTCAAACAATTAAAATGACTAGTACAACCACTATAACTAACCTAGGGAAAAAACCAGTCCCAAATCCTACCGTAACAACATCATCTCCATCACAACAAAGATCAATAGAAAGCATATTAAGGAAAGAAAAATCAGGTTCAACACTGAGTCTTCAGAGCATGCAAGATATGCTTTTGATGATACAGGAAACAATGGTCAGAATGCAACAAGCAATAGAAAATAATCATGAAGAAAGAAGAAAACATCATGAGGAAATTAAGATGGAAATGGGAGAAGTGAAAGGAAATATTAAGAGTATGGACAAAAAGATTGAAAGTATTCAACAGACGATGGTAGAAAATGAACAAAGGATTAAGACTGTGGAAGTGAAAGTGGACCAGGTAGATCAAAAAGTAGAAAAGATGGAGCAAAAAAATAAACTGATTAATAGAGAACTCAAAGAGTCAATAGCCTATCTGGAGATGGAAAAGGCTTCATATTACCTGAGGTTCCAAAATATAATGGAGGAGAAAGGAGAGAATTTAGGGGAGAAAATGACAGAAATATTAGCAGAAATACTACAAGTAGACAAACAAGAGGTGAGAAGAGATATTGATGAGGTGTATAGAGTACACACTAATTATATAAGAAGACACCGATTAGCACGAGAAGTCCACATCAAATTTGCTAGAAGAACGATAAGGGACGCAATATGTAAAAAAACAAGAGAGGAATCAATACTATACAAGGAAAAGAACTTATAATATTAAAGCAGATAGCACGAAGAGTGAGGAATAATAGAAAACAATACCAATTTTTAACAAATTACTTAGTAAAACATAAAACAATGCTTAGATGGTTGATGCTGGAAGGCGTATTAATAACAAGGCAAGATAAGAAATTTAAGGTAGACACGCTGGACAAAGCCTAAGAGTTCTACGACCACCACTGTGAAATAGGAACAGGAGAGTAGAGAAAGTAGAGAAGAGGTGGAAAGTAGGAGTCAGGAAGAAGAAGATCAGATAGAAGAAAGAGAGAAAGAAAGAGAAGAGAAAAGGAGACAGGAAAAGGAACAAGAAGAACGAGAAGGAGCAAAAGGAAGAGTATTAAGAGAAACAAGGAATACAAAAAAACAATATAGGTAAAGATGAAAGAGGAAATTAAAATAATCTCAATAAACATAAACGGATTAAACACACCAAAGAAGAGAACACAAACATTTGCGAAATTAAGGAAATTAAATGTTAACGTAATATGCTTACAAGAAGTCCACATTAAAAAAGGAGATTGTAAATTACTTGAAAATTCAAAATTGGGGAAACTTTACACAGCACTAGCAAAAAAAAAAAAAAAGAGGAATAGTCCCACAGTAAGTTCTCTCCTTCTTCAGAGGGCACACGGGGAAAGAGAGGAGAAACAGATCACATATATAAAGATGAAGAAGGTAGAATTTTAATGATTGAATTGGAAATAAGACAAACATTGATATTACTAACAATAATATATGCTCCCAATAATAATCAGTTTGAATTTTATAAAAAAAATACATGAAAAATTAATAGAATTGGGATATGAATATATTTGCATAATTGGGGATTTTAATGCAATTGTAGATCATGCATTAGATTATAAAAGCAAGAAACAAAAAAAAACATATTACCAAAATCATTTTGGGAAATGAGGGTAGAATTAGGACTGAAAGACGTATGGAGAGAGGTTCATAAGACAAAAGAACAATATACTTTTTTCTCTAATCCGCATCAATCCTGGTCAAGGATTGACTTGGTTTGGGTGACCCCGGGATTGCGCAATGATTACAAGAGATTGAAATACAATCTAATACATGGGCAGATCATAACCCAGTAAATATAACATGGAAAGGACAGAAAAGGAAAATTAGATGGACAATGAATCAAAATTTAGTGAAAGATAAGGAATATAGAGCAATGTTGGAAAAGGAATTAGGAATATTTTTTGAAATAAATATAAAAGAAGATACATCATTAGAAAATCTCTGGGACACCACAAAAGGTTATATACGCGGATTGACGATAGCTTATATTGCAAGAAGAAGAGGAAAAAAAAGATTACAAGAGATTTTACAGGAAGAATTGAAAAAAATGGAAAAAGCGGAATTGTAAAAGAATCCCCAAAATAAAACTGCAAGAGAAGAAAGAGATATTATAAAGCATAAAATTAATTTAATTACCCAGAAAGACTTGGCACAAAAAATTAAGATGTCCAAACAAAATTCCTTTGAAAATGCAAATAAGCGTAGTCGCTGGTTGACCTATAAACTGAAAAGACAAAAAGAGAAAAAAAAGATATATCAATTACAGGATGGGAAAGGAATAATACAACATAATAGAGAAGAAAAGAAAAAAATAATAGTAAATTTTTTCACAAATTTATATGCCAGAGAAGATGTTACAGAAGATAAAATTAAAGCATATCTAGAAACAACAAATATAAAACAAATTACAGAAGATCAAAGAGAGATGTTGAATAGGGCAATTACAACTACAGAATTTGATACGACACTGAAAAAACAGAAAAATAACAAAACACCAGGTCTGGATGGGATACCCGTGGAATTATATACAAAAATACACAAGAAATTTTAGAAGGAATAATGATAGAATTATTTAATGAGGTACTTGAAAAATCTAAATTACCGGTTACTTGGTCAGAAGCATTAATTACTCTGATACCCAAAGAAGATTCAGATTGTCAACAAATCCAAAACTACAGACCCATCTCACTGCTAAATTCAGATTATAAATTATTTATATCAATAATGATATAACTCCTGCAGAAGGAGTTAAAAAAAATTTAAATGAGAGTATACATCAAGATCAAAATGGTTTCTTGCCAAAACGACAAATTAAAAATAATATGAGAACAATAATAAATACTTTAGAGTATTATGAGGAACACCCTGAAAAACAAGTGGCACTGGTTTTCCTTGACGCCCATAAAGCTTTTGATAATGTAAATTGGAAATTTATGATTCGGCAATTAGTTAATATGAAATTTGGAAGGAAATTTGTGAAAATGATAGAAGCAATTTATTCAAACCAAAAGGCAAGAGTGTTAATGAATGGGGATAGTACGGAAAAATTTGACATAGAAAAAGGTGTAAGACAGGGATGTCCACTGACTCCTATTTATCTTAACATTGGAAAGCCTTTTAATAAGAATTAGAGAAGATCAGGAAATCAAAGGATTAAAGATTAGAAAAGAAGAATATAAAGTTCAGGCATTTAGCAATAGCAATAGCAATAGCAGTTATATACTGCTTCATAGTGCTTTACAGCCCTCTCTAAGCGGTTTACAGAGTTAGCATATTGCCCCCAACAATCTGGGTCCTCATTTTACCCACCTCAGAAGGATGGAAGGCTGAGTCAACCTTGAGCCGGTGAGATTTGAACCGCTGAACTGCAGCTAGCAGTCAGCTGAAGTAGCCTGCAGTGCTGCACTCTAACCACTGCGCCACCTCGGCTCTTGCTGATGATTTAGTATTTATAATAGAAGAGCCACTTGAATCGGGACCTAAATTAATTTTAAAAATAGAAGAATTTGGTGAAGTGGCGGGACTTAAAATCAATAAGAATAGAACAAAGATAATAACAATGAATCTCATCAAAAAATAGGATAAACAATTAGAAGAAAAAACAGAGATGCAAGTGGTCAAAAAGGTAAAGTAGGAATTTGGCTTACAGCAAAATGCTCATCAATAAAGGAAGACAATCATAACAAAATATTAGTGCAAATTAAAAAAGATTTAGAAAATTGGAAAAATCTCCAATTGTCATTGATTGGGAGGATAGCCTCGATCAAAATGAATATCTTACCAAGGTTATTATTTTTGTTCCAAGTAACACCGATAAAACCAGGGAAATCCTTCTTTGATGATTTAAAAAAAATGATTTCAAAATTTATTTCGCAAAGGAAAAAGCCCAGGATAAAATGGAAATTATTGCATGATACCAAAGAAAGAGGAGGATTTGCGCTCCCAGATTGGCAACTATACTATCAGGCAGCAGCATTAGTGTGGATTTAAGGAGTGGATGGAACTAAACAATAAGAGAATTTTGATATTAGAGGGGCATGACCTCCAAGCAGGATGGCGCGCGTTCAAGTGGGACGAAAAATACAAATCACATGCGTATTTTAAAAGACACATGATCAGGAGTGCTTTACTACAAACTTGGCAAAACATTAAAAAAAATCATTATACAAAGATTCCAAATTGGCTTTCCATAATAGAAGCTATAAAGCAGCCAACTTTAAAGAATTTTGATAAAATTATAAGATATAAAGATTTAATAAATGAACAAGGAAACTTGAAAAGTAAAGAAGAACTAATAGAACAGGGGATAAATTTAGATTGGTGGACATCAATCAAGTGCAATCAAGTGCAAGCCAAATATAAGAGTGATACCAAAACATATGAATTTCAAAAGGAACCACATGACCTTGATAAGATATTATGATGAAAAACTGATTGGTAGAATCTATAAATTTTTAATAAGATATAAAATGGAAGAGGAGGTGGTCAAGGACACAATGATACGGTGGGCAAAATTTTTTGGACATACTGTAGATTTGGAGAATTGGGAAAAAATTTGGAACATTAATTTGAAATTGACAATGTCTGCGGCGTACAAGGAAAACCAGTATAAGATGTTTTACAGGTGGCATTTACCCCCTGCAAGACTTGCCAAGAAGTTCCCAAATACATCTCCACCATGTTGGAAGTGCAAGAAGGGATTTGGAACATACTATCACCTATGGTGGACTTGTCCAAGTGCAAAAAAATATTGGAATAAAATTAGACTATGATAACGGATGAAGATATAGATTGGAAACCAGAATTATTTTTATTGGGTATATTGGAAAAAGGATACAAAAAGGAAATACAATATTTAAGTATACATATCATAACGGCAGCAAGAATAATTTACGCACAATATTGGAAAAATGAGGGTATACCAAAAGATGAAGAAATAATGAAAATTCTGGAATGTGCAGAGATGGATAAATTGACAAAGCAAATAAAAGAAAAGGAAGAGAGAATATTATTTAATATGGAAGAAATTATATGAATGGTTGGAGGAGAGAAAGAAGAGGTAAAAAAAGTGTATAGATAGGTGTGAGAAATGAGAGTGTTGATATTGGAATGATCATAACAAATATTTAATGTAAAGTATAATAGAAAGTATAAGGAATATAGATTATGATAATTAATTATATTAATAACAATGGGAAGTAAAATGTAAAATACAATATGTAAATATATATATAAAAGGGATAATTTAAAATGTGGATATATATCAATGCAAACTTATTGTAAATAGGGGAAATTGACTCCCCACTGTTTTGTCTGTTTTATATGTGTTTGTCTTATATGTGTATTTAATAAAAAAAAATTTAAAAAGGAAAAAAAGAAAGATGACCGCCACCCCCACCGCCAGTTTGAAGAGCTTGTTTCTGACCTGCCGAGGAGCTTGCCTTGCTCCCCGCGATCTCCGAAATGCCTGTTCTTATTCCCCATCCCTTCAGGACGGTTCCGGTCCAAAGACCCCCTGAAAGCAGTTTGTCTGGCTAGTTTTTTTCGAAAGCTCTTCAGAGCTCCGCTAGTTTCCTTGCCGCGACGCTTCCAGTTCCTCCTCCCAATTTAACATGTTGAGTCGTAGTTTCAGTATAAATCAATATATCAACAAGATAAACCAAAACTCCCTTATACAAGTGCTCATGCAGCACCTCATTAATTAGCTGTATGAAAACGGCGGGAGCCCCTTGGAGTCCAAATGGCAAAATCTTGAACTGAAAACATCCTAGCGGACAATTAAACGCTGTTTTCCATTCATCCCCTTCTCGGATCCTGATCTGGTAATAAGCCTCCCGCAAGTCTAGTTTGGAAAAAATTCTCCCCTTCGCCAGATGGGCCAGCATGTCCTTCATTAAGGGTATGGGATAAAGATTTTCTTTACAAATAGCATTTAAATTCCTATAATCCACACATAAACATAACAAACCATCCTTCTACCGGAACAGAACAGGGGAAGCCACCTTGGGTCTCGTTGGTTCGATGAACCCACGCTCAAGGTTTTTGTCTATGAATTGCCGCAATTCATCCAGTTCCCGGGGAGTCATAGCATAAAGTTTTGGCTTAGGTAGTTTGGCCTCCAGTAAAATCTGTAGACCTATGGGGGAGGGGGAGTTCATCTGAGGCTGCTTCATTGAAAACATCCATCAAATCCTAGTATTTCCTGGGGACACCCGGTAGGGGTCCATTCGCTACAGCTACCTTCTCACTATGTGGTATTTCAGTCTGCTGGGATTCCTCGTTCCGAATTAATTCATCATTAGGGAATTGGAGGGTCCCCTCTGTCCAGTCCACCCTTGGGTTCCACTTCTTTAACCAGGTTAGCCCCAGAACTAGTGGCCAATCCATCCCTGGTGTCACAATGAAAGCAATGGTTTCAGAGTGATTTACCATCGTTAGTTCGAGTGGTTCAGTGGCAAACATGGCCGGGGCACCCCCTGCAATAGACCCATCAAATTGGCAGAATAAGACTGGTGTTTTTAGGGGCCTTAGTTGAATGCCCAGTTCCCCAACCAAAGTCGGGCTTATTAGGTTTCTCGTGCACCCCGAATTTAGCAATGCCTTAAGTCTCACTTTTCTCCCCGTTACCGGAATTAACAGTTCTATAGGGGTTGTAAAGGCTTCGACAACCCCACTCACCAAAGGGTCTTCGTAGTTGCTCTCTGACTGACTGGGTTCCTCCACTGGAGGGGTCGGAGTTCCTCGCACCATAATTGATTCTGGTGGGAACTCAACGACCGCATGGGTCTTCAGGGCGATATCTTTGGAATGCGGTGGTGGCTTTGAGGGTTTCCCTCCAACCTGCTTCTCTCCCTTTCAGGTGGACATTCTCACATGGCACTCGTTTGCGTGGTGACCTTCCTTCCTGCAATGGAAGCAGGCGGCTGAGCACAGTGGGGCAGAGTGAGGTTTGGTTTCCTCCCTTCTCCCTTCTGGCGGGGATCTCTTCCAGGAGCGGTTTGCGTGGTACTGGTTTCGAGCTTGGTCGATTTCCGCTTCCTCAGCCAAGACACACCAGCTGTGCAGGTGGACTGGGGCTCCACGGGCAACCCAGGTGTTGTACATGTCATCGTTTAAGCCATCTTTGAACCAACTCATGAGTATTTCCTCTGGCCAATCTACGTGGAAAGTCAGATCATGAAACTCTTCGATGTACTCGGTGACTGGATGGCGTCCCTGTCTGATGTGCCTTATGCTGTCTCTAGCCTTGCGGTCGGCTAGGGGGTCCTCAAATCTCCATCTCAGGGCTGTCATGAAACGGTTGAAGTTGTGGAGCTCCGGTGCATCTGCATTATGGAGGCTCATCATCCAATGTGCAGCTGATCCTTTTAGAGCCAGGGTGACAACACTGACTTTGGCACCGTCTGTAGGGAGATCCCTCCCATACTCCTGCATGTAGGTCAGTATGTGTGCAAGGAAAAATCCCAGTTGCCGGGGATTGCCGTCCCAAGAGGGGGCACCTTCTGTTCTAAGGGTGGAAGCCTCCTCTCGTTGAGTTGCAAGCCTTGCTTTGCATTGAAATGTCTCCTGGGCGGATCTTCCATGGTGGAAATGGGTTCATCAGTAGCCCCCACGGTTTCAGCCAATGTCCCTGGGGTTGGGATCCCTTTTGTTCATCGGTAGTCCCATTTTGTACTCCTAACTGGCCTGCAGCGCAAGCCTGGGCATCCTGGATCTGCATGCCACGGATGACCTCCCTCATGAGGTTCATGGTTTCCCTCAGGAGTTGGTTGGGCCGGTCTGGGGCTCCTTCCAGTTCATCATTGTCATAAAGATCTCCCATCTCCTGCTTCCAACCAGGTTGTTGGCTCCCACGGGTGAAGGTGACATCTTTGGTTCTGTCACCCCAGCCTTCCATCTTCCCAACACCAATGGACCACCTCGGCTTGGCAGTGATGCTTGAGGCAATGTTCTCCTTGACCCAGGCATTGAGGGACTCAATTGAGATTTTGGGGGGTAGGGTTCTCCCCCAGTCTTCAGCCTCTTCGTGGTCACTGCCCTGGGCAGACATGGTGTGCATGGTCCCCACGGTAGGGCTATTACCTTTCCGGGTTGACCAGTTTGCAGTTCTTGCCTAATGTAAGGTTCTTCCCAAGAAAGCAGGACTCTTGAAACTGCAGTTGTTCCAAAAGGAGCTTTTATTGAAAGGTTTGTGATAACAAGAGATCTAGGCAAGAAATGAAGCTTCTCACTTAAAACAAGCTATTTAAAGCAATGCTAACCAAACCCCTCCCACAGTACATCATTGCAAGGAAACAGAAACAGAAACTTCATGTAGAGATTAACACAGTAATGCAAGAACCAGAAACAGAAACTTCATATATAGATCACTCCATTCCTCTCCCCTTCCTCCCACCAAAATGCCAGCATCCTGGTAGAAATATCTGGGACCTGACAGGTAGTTTAATTTTGTATCCAGTGACATTATAAAGGTTGCAGATTAATCCTACAAATTGTTTACTGGAAAATGAGGTTCAATTGCTCGCTGATTACAGGTTGCCTTCTTCAGCCCCTCCTTCTCTGGCTGAAGTTGGTGGAGAACATAGCCTGCAATTATTTAAGTAGCAACCTTTCTTATAAATTTCTATAGCATTAAAAGTAAATTGTCACAATCCTTTCTTTCTTTTTAATATCACATAATGTAAAGTGAAAAGTAGATTCTCTGAAAGATGTCAGATATGTGATTAATTCACTTTCACCAAACTGGAACTTTTTACAAGCTTGCCAGATATTTAAGAACAAAAATAAGATGGACAAACACAAGTTCAAATAAAACTAAATTACCAGGCATCAGGTCTAAAAATAAGAGACAAACAAGAAACAAAAGAAACTCTTGAATGCAATTTCCTCACTCCAATTTAAGTGGCTAAATGCTAGGAATAAAAATCTGCCCTTTGTAGAATGAAACCTTTAATTCTACAATGAATTTGTAACACCCTGCATGTTGCTCCCCCATCTTAGCACCTGTGTATAATATAGCGTCTGTCTCCCTTTGGATGCTTAACCTGGAGTATTCTGTAGTGCAAGCATTATTCTCATTTGTCAAATGGCACGTGATTCTGCCCTGTTCATATATTGCCTTGATTGTAGAACTTGTGTAACAGTAGTGATTTATTGCTCTGACTTCAGAACTAGTTGAGCAATTTTTTAAAAAGCTTTTTTTAAAAAACTGAGAGTAAAGGCTTGCTTTAAAACATGCATACAGTATACACAGGCAGGATTTATACTTAACCCTGAAAGAACAGACAGAATTCATGGCATGTATCTAATTCTCAATGATGTCCATTGCTGGCTCTTAAATCTGTCTTGCTCATTTATCTGACAACATGGCCTAATCTTCATGTTTATGAGTCAGTATGGCCATGCAAAATACACACATGGCCTCTCAGTTAAGACTATCAGATGTAGTCTGTGAAAATCTAGAAGTTTAGTAGAGAGAAGCAAATGGACTCACATTATCCATCAAGTAGTCATCTGGCTTTTTGTTACCAAGTATTGGCAGTCCCTTAGTAATCTTAAGGATATTTGGAAAAAGAGTATAAAAGATTTATACAGTGAATATTTTTAATATTCCATGGCAATATCTACTGTTGCTATGTGGTATATAACTTGTTGACCTGATTCACAATCAGCCATCATTTGTTTAATTTAGTTTATGTAATAAACCACAACTGGTTTAATTAATATAATACTCTCTGCCATAAATAATCAACACAACTTTTTCTTGATCAAAGATTGCATTTCTCTTCTCTGTAGTGTGCTGAGGATCACATTCCCAAAGTGGGAAGTGAGTTGAAGCCAAAACTTTTAAAAATTCATTATAAGTAAATTTAAAGGTGATATGTTAATGGCATAATTTTCTTTCTGTGCCACATTAAAGTTTTACTAACTGATTTCTAAAATCTTACAGCTTTCACAGGTCCTGGCTTCTTGGTGTCTGATTGTGGGCTCCTGATATTAAACAATTTTTATAAACTATAGGGGGTGACTTTATGTTAAGCTCTTGTGCGCCTTACTTAACTTTTTTTATAAAGCATGGTTTATAGACTGTCATACAATGCAAACTTTCTTCTGATTTTTTTCTATTGTATTCATTGCCAAGCATATATGTTTTAGACCAAAACCAAAATAGCAATCTTACCTATATAAGTGGTCCCAACAGGATTTCCCCTGCTCAGCAGGTATGCTTCATTAGTCTGCCCTAAATGCAGGTATGATCTATTTAATGTGGATGAGTCATTGACTCCCAGAAATATTGCATTTGCTTTCAGGTAAAGTACCAAATGTGCGTGGGTGGCTTTGTACATAAGTGTCAATGTCTAAGCTCCCTTGAGCTTCTGTTGTTAATGAAGTTTTACAGCAATTTGTAATCAAATTAGACAGGTAATATGCTTGCTACATCATTAAAGTTTTAGGCAAGAATATTCTGCCCTATTTGTTTCTTTTGTGAAATAAAAAGTTTGGATTTTTTTTTCATACAACAGCTGAGAGGAAGCCTGAGTGGCATCCACAGCAAACCACAATTATGCCAAAATGAGAATATGCATGCACTGATGTCATGGTGCAAATTCTGCTATTACATACTTGCATCCTGAAGTCTGACCTAAAATATATAAAGAGCATTTGTGTGATGTTGTCAGGAATATTTTGGCATTTGCACCCACTTAATCCTTCATGGCATCCATTAGTATTGTAATACTTGGAATTAAACCCATGAAGAACAGCCCAGCCACTGAATGAATATTGTCCCTTGCTATGGCTGTAGAAAAGCTAGAGCTTTATTTCAGTTTGAATAACCAATGTCTAAAACAGACATTGTGAATCTATGTCTGTCCAAACGTTTCTGAGCTATAGTTACCATCCAGAAGTGGGTTCCTACCGGTTCTAACCGGTTCTTTAGAACCGTTAGTAAACCGACGATGACGTCACGGAACTGGTTCTTTCGGTGTCTCCGTGGGTGCCGCCATCTTGGATTTTGCTTCTGCGCATGCGCAGAAGTGAATTTTTGATTGCTGCGGATACGCGCGTGCGCACGAAACGCGCATGGCACGGCCATGAGCGAACCGGCAGCAAAAGGATACAGAACCCACCCCTGCACA
>QLTV01001500.1:567659-593877 GCA_003457575.1 Thermophis baileyi
CCTTTTTCTTTGGGCTAGTCACTATCTCAGGTCCAGAGGTGGGTTCCTACCGGTTCTAACTGGTTCTTTAGAACCATTAGTAAACCGACGATGACGTCACGGAACTGGTTCTTTCGGTGTCTCCGTGGGTGCCGCCATCTTGGATTTTGCTTCTGCGCATGCGCAGAAGTGAATTTTTGGTTCTGCACATGCGCAGAAGTTATTTTTTGATTGCTGCGGGGGCGCATGCGCACGCACGGTGCAACCCTGAGCGAACCGGCAGCAAAAGGATCCAGAACCCACCCCTGTTACTATCATCCCACATTATTTGTCACTCTAAATGTTTTTGACCTTTTTAATCAGTGCAAGAATTGCCTTTCAATTTCGTATGTAGAGCCTGATTTATCATTTGCACAGCAGGCAGCAAGGAACAGGATACAAGACAGTATTAATTCTGTACCTTTTGGGTCATGTTCAGCAAGGCTTTTTGTCCTATGAGATTTTGAAATGAATGGCGTATGCCCCTATTTCATGATAATAGATGCCTAGAGCCCTTCCACAGTTGCTGCAAAACTTTGACTTTATCTATTTTTATAGATTATCGTCAAATTTAATTTAATATTATTCAATATTCAAATGGTTTTAAAATAGGCACAACTGATTGATCAAAGACACACCCCTTTTTACATGCATGAACTGTTTATGATGCACAGTGATGTGCTGACAAATGTTAAGCAGCTCTGCTGGCTCCATTGCTATTGCCTTGCCACACTACTAAAACTGCTGATCAAAGCATTAGATATCTGGGGCTCTTCTCTGCTTTCAACTGTCTCATCAATCTCGTCAAAGATTTAACAATGAGCTTTTGCGAATCAGTATAAGCTAGCTCCAGCACATCATTGGTGATGCATGTTAAAAAATGTTTTTGATAATTCATCATACCCACCATTTTGAAGCCAGTGACCAGCATTGTGGATGTCACTGCACACTAAGATAAAGCATAGCTCTTAGGTTGAGGAGATTGCCCATCCCTCTTCTAACTAGAACATTAGAACATTGGAAGATTCTAGACTTACTTCCATCTTCTTCTGTATTTTATTTTCCTAACAATCCAAATTACCAACAACAGATGCCTTTGACATTATCACAATTGAGACCAGAACTGCTAAGCATGGTTAAGTGAGTCACACCCTATTTACAATCTTTTACTATGGTTGTTAAGTGAATAAACACAGTTGTTAAATGAAGCACATAGTCATTAAGCAAATCTGGCTTTCCCAATTTTCTTTGCTTGTTGGAAGCCAACTGGGAAGGTCACAAATGATGATCATGTGACCCTGGAATGCTACAATCATCATACATCCATGCCAATTGCAAGAACCTGAATTTTGATCATGTGACCACAGAGATGCTGCAACAATTGTAAGTGTGAGGAACAGTTGTAAGTCCTTTTTTTTCAACATCTTCATAATTTCATATGGTCAGTAAGAAATGTTTGTAAATTGAGGAATATCTGTAGTAGCAGAGAGATACATTCTCTTGAAGTTTCTTACCAGTTCTAATTCCATTTGCTGAAATTTGCTTCAAAAATTATTTCAAATTAGACATTTGAAGTTCCTTTATTTATTTGGCTACAAAGTGCCCAAAATACAGGTATATGTAAATCAGGGGTGGGTTCTGACTTACCTCACTGCCGGTTTGCTTCCTCACGCGCCGCGTGGGCGTGTGCGCATGTGCAGTGCTAAAAACCAAGCTTCTGCGCATGCGCAGAAGCAAAAAACAAGATGGCGCCACCTATGGCGCTGCCGAGAGAGCCGGTTCTGGGGGCGTGTCCAGCTGGCCATCGCTGCCGGTTTGGCGAGTGAGGGGAAATTCCCGCTACCGGTTCCATAGAGCCGGTCCGAACTGGCAGGAACCCACCTCTGGTGTAAATCCCTGTCTTTTGTGCTAAAACATTTCTCTACAGCTTTTCTGGCTTCCCAACTTCAATTAAATCCCAAGAAAAACTATAATGAGGAAACTCTTGCTATGTTTTGTTGACTGCTTTGGAAGTGGCATTGCTATTATTATAATGGCCTTTCCTTCAGAACTTTTTGAAAGTTACTGGAATGGATACTTTTTAAAAAAAGAACTATCCACCTAAATTTTCTGCCCACATTTGGAGAATTTCCAAAGGCCAAAAGAATTCTTTCATTCTGTCCAAAAGAGAAGATCCTTTCTTATTCTGGAGCAAACTTCTAGAGTCAAAATACAGATGTCAAATGTTTTTTTTAAAAAACAGCATAAAGAGAACTTTTTAGTTTCTTCTTAGAAAGCTTATCTGATGTTCTGCTATTTACTGAGACCTAATACTGCTAAGCTGAAGTTTTTCTTCCAAGTTATTACACATAAAAATGAGAACTTCAGTGATTTTGCGTTTCTTTTTTCCTTCCTGCCACTAATGTTTCTAATGAGGAAACATTGCCCGCATGCTCCTTTTAAATTTCAATGAGTTCACAAGTATTGCCTTTATTCTTCATAACAGGCAGACAACCTGCAGTGCAGGCATTTATACTGTTTCCAGAATGTTTATATCGAGCTACCTCCTTGTTCACAGAATTACACAGGAGAGCCATTACTTTTTCTCCTAAATAACTCTTCACCTTTCCAGCCATGTTTTCTTTTGTGTTTTCATTTTTTTAAAAAAAATTGTAGTAGGTTGTCTTGCACTGCCTATCTGGAAACACCTTTTATTCTTTGACTGGAAATAGCCTCCATAAAGCAAGCTTCTTTCATTCATTTTCGTCACCAAATGTTCAGATGTTGGCTGAAATGATACAGGGTTTCCTGTATCTAGTAGGTTCTACTAGAAGACCTCCAAGGTCCCTTCTAACTCTGTTATTCTGTTATTCTGCTTTTAATGAGAAATAACAAAAGTTAGACTCTTGATATATTGAGTTATTGTAACCTGTTAAGATATTCATGAACTGGGAGAGCCAATGGTAACAAGGTCAGCCAATGAATAGGCATAGCAACTAAGTCAGCCAAATGGGAGCTTAAACACATCTGAGTCTGTGCAGAGAATCGAAACTGAAGCTAGAAGGCTGGGTGTGGCTCAGTCCACTCTGAACTCTGAAATGAAACTAACTGTTCTCTCCTGCCTGTGTGTTTGCCTGTAACTGCTGCTATGTTAAAGAAGAACTCTGCTACTGGTATTGTAAATACTCATCTGTTATTCTTGTATATAAAGAAGTTTCTTATTTAAATCAATCCTGCTGCATCAGTCTGCCTGTGTGTGCTTTCTGGATTTAATTTTCTGCAACAAATTCTGATATAACCCTAATGCCATAACAGCAGCTGTAATTCAACAAGGTGAAGTACAACATAATACAACTAGATGAAGCTATAAGATATTATAGATGCCCATCATCATGCCTAGTGATATATATATAGAGATCATTGTAGAGCAAAATGTATGATTAATATATCACAAGCAAATTGTATCAAATCCAGCAGGACCCCCATACTGCATCCAACAATTCTATCCAATTATAACAGAATAACAGGATTGGAAGGGACCTTGGAGGTCTTCTAGTCCAACTCCTTGCTCAAGCAGGAGAGCTTATACCATTTCAGAAAAGTGGTTGTCCAATCTCGTCTTAAAAACCTGCAGTGGTTTCTGAGGTCTGAAGGCAGGATGTTCTACTGATTAATTTTTCTCATTGTCAGAAAATTTCTCCTTATTTCTACGTTGGTTCTCTCCTTGATTAGTTTCCATTCATTACTTCTTGTTCTGCCTTCAGATACTTTGGAGAATTGACCCTCTCTTTTTTGTGGCAGCTCCTTAGATATTGGAATATTGCTATTGTGTCATCCTTAGTTTTTATTTTCATTAAAGCAGACATATCCAGTTCCTGCAACCGTTTTTAATGTGTTTTAGCTTCTAGTCCCTTATCATCTTTTTTGCTCTTCTCTGAGCTCTTTCTAGAGTCTTTTTTTTTATATCATGGCAACCAAAACTGGATGCAGTATACCAAGTGTGGTCTTATGAAGTCATTATAAAATGGTACTAACCCTTCACTTGAGCTTGATTCTAGTCCTCTGTTAATGCAGCCTAAAACAGTCAGGGGTGAAATCCAGCAGGTTCTGACAGGTTCTGGAGAACCGGTAGCAGAAATTTTGAGTAGTTCAGAGAACCGGTAGCGGAAATTTTGAGTAGTTCGGAGAATTGGCAACTACCACCTCTGGCTGGCCCCAGAGTGGGGTGGGAATGGAGATTTTGCAATATCCTTCCCCTGGAATGGGTTGGGAATGGAGATTTTGCAGTATCCTTCCCCTGCCACGCCCACCAAGCCATGCCCACCAAGCCACACCATGCCCACCAAGCCACGCCCACAGAACCGGTAGTAAAAAAAATTGGATTTTACCACTGAAAACAGTGTACGTTTTTTTTTGGTGGCTGCAGCACACTGCTGGCTCATGTTTAAGTGATTCTAGATCCCTCCCACAGTTACTGTTGTTGAGATACATACCACCTATTCCATACCTGTGCATTTGGTTTTTCTTGCCTAAGTGTAGAACCTTACTTTTTTCACCATTGAATTTTATTTTGTTAGATAGGTCCCAGTGTTCAAGTTGGTCAAGATCAGGGGTGAAATTCGATCACCTCGGCCCAGCTCGGCTGAGGCAGTAGGGACGATTTGAATCGGTTCGCTGAACTGAACCAATTCAAATCTCCCTCCCTGCAAGCTGCAAGCCTTTGCATGTTGCCCACTGGGTTTCACCAGCACATTGGCTTGAGGGGCTTCAGCAGCAAAGTGAGCGACTGGCCACGCTCGCCCTCTCGACACTGTCAGCCATATTGACGTGGCCAGCCAGGGAAGGCCCGGGAAAGGCACGCCCAGAAAAATAGCCAAAGCCCCTGGAGCAACCATGCCACAGCAAAAACCGCTTGACCTGCTTGAAGAGAGAGGATGCGCCAACGAGGTAAGGCCGCTGAGTGAACCTTCTCTCCACAGGTTTCCTTGCGGGAAAGGAAAACAGGTGGGGCCCCCAAAGGATCAGAAACAGTTTCAGGAAGCTTTGGCCTCCAAGGCGGGAAAGGATGAAGAAGCACTGGGGTGGGGTGGGGGGATGGACAAGGCTTTGGCCACAGGTGCCGCGGCGGGGGATTCCCACGCTGAACTTCTCTCTCACAGGGAATTTGGGCTTTTTTTCGGGGCAGGATTCGCACCTTCCCTTTTTCTCCCTCAGCCTCCTTCGGAGTTTGGGACAAACTTTGCGCTCGGCTTCCTGAAGGTTTGCGGAAGGGAGAAGTCTCTCCCTCCCTCCCTCCCTCCCTCCCTCCCTCTGCATCCCATGGAATTCAAGAAAACTTCTACCCCAGGAAGCATGCGAAAGATTGCCGCTTCCTGGAATCTGTTTTTTTCCACAATGGTTTTTTTCCTTGCGCAAAAAGCCCCTCTTGATTTAGGAAGACCCACCCCCTTCGGTGTGGGTGGCATTGCGCTCCTCTTCAGGTCCACTTTTAAGAGTGCATTTATGGACGTGAATAGGCAAGCATTTCATCTGGTTACTGAAATGGAAGAAGCTACTGAGAAGAATTGATCTCCCCTTTTTGTGTGCAGGAGTGCGAAAAATAGAAATTCTGAACTTTCCTGTACGTGAGCATGAAGGTGGCACTAGCAGTACAAAAGGAGGCCATTTGTGTCCTTGGGGGGTAGGGGGAGTTGAACAAAAGAGTCTTCCCCCCCCCAACATTGAGTCACTGAAAAAGACTGCGGGTTACATTGGACCTACATTATCAGAAAATGTCTCCTTCCCTGTTTACAGTAGTCTTGAAGGGCACCGGAGAACAATTACCAATCTCCTCCCCCCACACCCTCCCCAGGGTTAAGATCGACCCCTCTGTGTGTTTTAGTCCTATGTGGAATGGGTGCCTGCAGCTTGCTTATTGCAGAATAGTCCTAATCAGATTGCAGCCATTGTCTTCTAAAGGGAGCCGACTTTGACAAATACGAGCTATCAACTAATGGCCTGAGAGGCGTAGCACAAGTTTTCCTTCCGAGGGGTTTCGTTGATTCTTTTGTTGCTGGGATACTGGCTTTAGATACCATCCCTGAGAGAGTCTCTCTCTCTTTCTTTCTCAAGAAAGAAGTGATGTTGACTTGGCCACGCCCACCCACCCAGTCACATGACCACCAAGTCATGCCCACCAAGCCACGCCCACAGAGCTGGTAGGGAAACATTTTGAATTTCACCCCTGGTCAAGATGCTTCTGTATCTTGAGCCTATCTTCTGGAATGTTGGTTATTCTTTCCAGCTTGATGTTGGCTGCAAATTTTATGAGTTCCCCTTCTATCCCCTCATCTATATTTATATCAAATTGGTATAAATTGCAAATTAGTCTTTAAAATGTAACTCACAAATATGAGTGTCAGGTTCCAATTAATGTACCCATCCAAACAGAACTTTGAAGCAATTTGGTTCCTCAAAGAATAGGTTTATTCAGATACATCATCTTGGCACAAACTGGTGGAAAGCCAGTACTGAAGGTTCCCGTGCTTTCCACCACATTAAAAGTAAAAGTTTCTTGTTTTCTCAAAACAATAAATCACATTATCCAATCGGGATACTGGCTGGTTGCTTGGTGACTTCTCTCCTCCTCCTCTGGCCAGCCAACCGTTGGAATGTCTCTGACTCATAAGAGAGCTATGTTGTTTTGGCTGCAAAACTCTACTCTCTACTCTCCCCCTTCAACTCCAAACTGTGTCAACTGAAGCCATGTGAGAATAAACCCCGATAGAAACAAAAGCCCCAATGAAAAGGGACCAGCCACAGCCAGGTCAGCTTCAGGCTTGACAATGAGTTGCAAAAATGTGAACAATCACTAGATGGCTTCAAAAAGATTTTTATCTCTTTGCTTTGCTACTATCTAGCAATCATTTCAGATTTTTGTAGCCATATTTGATTAGCACTAATTCTCTATTAAAACATTACATCCTTGAGAGATACAGCAGGGGTGGGTTCTGACTTATCTTGCTGCCAGTTCGCTTCCTCATGCGCTGCGTGGGCGCAGGCGCCTTGCACGCTGCGCGGGCACACCGCACATGCGCACATGCGCAGTGCTAAAAACCCAGCTTCTGTGCATGTGCAGAAGCAAAAAACAAGATGGCGGCACCATAGAGAGAGCCGGTTCGGGGGCGTGTCCAGCCGGCCATCGCTGCCGGTTTGACGAATGGGAGGAAATTCCTGCTATCGGTTCTATAGAGCCGGTCTGAACCGGCAGGAACCCACCTCTGAGATACAGTATATTTTCTTGAACTTCATTTGCCTTGCATCATCATTTCTCAGGCAAACTGCTTTATGAAATTTCCCTAGAAAGTTGGCATGCAATCAATTAAATGACTATTTAACAGCAATTGTTAGTCTTAAATATGTTAAATTAATAAAAAGGAGATATAAAAATAGATCCTGCTGGGCGTTGAATTGTTTTAAGCATGATAAATGATTGTTTGCTGAATGAAATTAGTGGCCATCTTTCCTGATATTGCTTGCTCATTTGGATTATGATCCATTACTTCTCTTTTTATTCATTCTCTCTCTCTCTCTCTCTCTCTCTCTCTCTCTCTCTCTCTCTCTCTCTCACACACACACTGATTTCTACTGAAATCATATGACTGGAATTCAGTATTAAACTGCCAATTAACAGAGGACCAATTTCCTACAGACTTAGAGCACTAAAGAAAATTATTAACATAGTCTATATGATAGATAGGCTCAATGTACAAATACAAATGCTATAATGCTGGAAATGCAAAGATTACTTCCATTGTGTACATCCGTGTGTATAAATGTTATTGTTGATGTTGATATTGATATAGAAAAGTATTTGTGTCCATAAAATTATCATAAAACTATCATAAAAGTGAACATTGATATATCAAATATATCCAGTGAATATTAATATTAGATAATAATGCTAATAATTCAGCTGACAATCAAAGATGGTTTGGAAAGGTCACAGAATGTGAGTAACAGTGATGTGACAGATGACAGTCCTTTGTCATATTATTTCTCCTCTCCTTCACACCATAAAGGAGCAACAGGAAGCTCTTTTGTGAAAGCCTGCTTTGAAATAGCAGCAGCAGCACTTCTGGGGATTTTTTTAGTCCTTTCAATAAGCTTTACAAATGTTAACAGATTTATCAAAGTAATATATAAGAGCTATGTTATCCTAGGTTCATTTGTGAAATGGTGTAGGAAACCTTAGATTTTTAATCCTATAAACAAAACCAATAAACTACAAAACTAAAATACATAAAACAGCTTTGCACAACCTGACGCTTTCAATACATTGAGCATGCAATTAAATACTGTAATTTCAAAACAGCCAGAGATCATCGAGTTTAAAGAAGCGGCTATAAAATCATGACTTCAGTGATGGAGCATATGATCAGCTTCGTATTTCAATTATTTGATAATTATAATTATTATTTTTTAGTTTTTTCCTACAGTCCTAGCAGAGCACGGGGGGTGGGGGGGGAATGCTTTCCAGTAAGAGCCTAACATACAGTAACTGTGAAATTAATGAAAAATATAAAAAATATATAAAATAAAAAATGTCTGTATATATGTGATTGGATATTTTTCAACTAACATAAACCAATTCATTAAAAAGAAGCAAATTATCAACTTCAAGCAATAAAACATTTAAAATACATTTAAAATTCCTTAACCTTTAATATACCTTTTCCCCTCTAAATTCAAGACTTTCTCTCTGTTGAGTTCTGGCACAGAAGAGGCTTCAGACTTGCTTGGTACAACAGCTCTTTATTTACAAGCATTTACAGACTCCAGCAACTCTCCAATCAGACAGCCGGCTTTATATACAGGGCTGTCAGTGAAACCAACCAATCAGGTCTCTTCATTCTCCCGCCAGAATGGAGGACCTGACTGTAAACTTATGCAGTCTTGATACACAACACCCCTCCCCTTTTGGTTTGGTCCAACCATCAACATACGTAGTCATGTAAGTAGGAGGGGCGTTTTGAGACCCTAGTGGACCTGCACAGCTCAGTTGAGCAGTCGGCGTCGAGCTGAGAGGATGGGTTTCGTTCCCTCTCTAGCTCCACCTGTGGAAGCTCCGAGAAGCTTTTGGGCGGGGCCTCGGAATTACCCGGAACCGGTTCGTGACTGGGACAGCGCTGGATCTCCGGTTCCCCAGGTAAGTACTCCGCCTCTCTCGGGTCGTCTTCAGCTGTGGGGGAATAGGAATGGTTGTGATTTTTATTTTTGCGATAGTCTGCATTGGGAAGTTGGCGGCTGCGCAGTTGGTCTATGTGGCGCCGCCATTTTCTTCCATCTGGGACTGCGACTATGTAAGACCTGGGACCTGAGATTCCCATTATTTCCCCTGGCACCCATTGTGCACCTTCCGCAAAGTTTTTTGCGAAGACTAGGTCCCCGATTTTGAAGGTCCTAGTGTGTTTGCTATTGGCTAGCTCTGGTTCTTGCTGAGAGTAGCTCGGGTGCAACCTGTCTAAGTTTGACCGAAGCCGCCAGCCCATTAACAGCTCGTCCGGGCTTCTCCCTGTGGCCACACTCGGGGTAATATGCTGGGCTAGCAAGAAGGTGTCCACCCGGGCTTGCCAGTCCCCTGGGCCAAGCCGGCCTAGCGCCTCTTTGGCCGCTCGCACCATGCGTTCCGCTTGGCCATTACTCGATGGATGGAACGGGGCGACAAGTGCGTGTCGGACTCCAAGTACTGCCAGGAAGCCCTCAAATTGTGTGGCCGTGAATTGTGGCCCGTTATCGGAGACCAACACATCGGGTAGGCCGTGTGTTGCGAATAGTCTCCAGAGCGCCCTGATTGTGGCTTCTGCTGTGGTGGACCCCATTAGAACAATTTCCAGCCACTTTGAATAAGCGTTGATGACAACCAGGAAGGTTTGCCCGTGGAATGGGCCTGCGTAGTCAGTGTGAACCCAGGACCAGGGGGCTCTGAGCTTGTCCCATTCCTGCATTGGGGCTTTTGGTGGGGCGGCCCTTGACTCTTGGCAGGGGGTACAACCCGCTACCCATTTCTCAATCTGCTCGTCCATTTTCGGCCACCAAACATAGCTCTGGGCCAGAGCTTTCATTCTAAACACCCCTGGGTGCCCTTCATGTAAGGCCCTTAGAATTGCCTCTCGAAGCGACAGAGGTGCGAGGACTCTATCCCCCCATAACAAAAACCCCCCTTGCGCCAAGATTTCGTGCTGCCTGCTGACATAGGGTCTGAACTCCGGGCTAACCGGCCCTTGTGGCCACCCCCTCCACACCCAGTTCAGAAGCTTGTGGAAAACCGGGTCCTTGGCAGAGTGAGCAGCCACCTCAGCCGAGGTGACAAGGCCCGAGTCCAGACAGTCAATCAACAGGACCGGGATGCCCGGAGTGGGGTCGTCTACGAGGTCCGACAAGGGACAGCGGCTGAGGGCATCAGCATGTCCAAGAGTCCGCCCTGGCCGATGGACGAGGCGGTAGGAGTATGCCAACAAAAAAATAGTCCATCTGGTGAAACGCGGAGGTGGTAGGAGTATGCCGAAAGAAAAATAGTCCATCTGGTGAGGCGCGGTGACAGGTAGGCAGGCGTGGGGTGATCCCCCGCAATCAGCCCTAACAAGGGCTTGTGGTCAGTGACCAGCTCAAAGTCTCTGCCGAATAGATACTCGTGGAAATGTTTTATGCCAGCGACCGCAGCCAAAGCCTCGTGGTCCAACTGGCTGTAGTTGCGTTCGGCACTGGAGAGCGTCCGCGAAAAATATGCGACCGGAGCCTCCCTCCCGTCGGGCAGACGGTGGCTGAGCACAGCCCTGACCCCGAAAGGAGAGGCGTTGCATACAAGCACAACTGGCAGAATCTCATTGAACTGAATGAGGAAGCTGTCTTCAGACAGGAGGCGCTTGACAGCCGCAAAAGCGGCGGCCTCCTTATGCCCCCACACCCAGGTGGCTTTTTTGGCTAGCAGCCTGTGCAAAGGCTCAGTCACTGTTGCTTATCCTTTAAAAACATGCTATAAAAGTTGAGTAGACCCAAGAAAGCCTGCAGTTCGGTCTTGTTGGTCGGCATGGGGGCCTCCCGGATAGCCCTCACCTTGCTGGTAGTGGGGTGGATTCCCTGACTGTTTATACAGTATCCCAGAAATTCAACCTCTGGGACCCCAATTTGGCATTTGCTGCCCTTTACTTTGAGGCCAGCAGCTCTGAACCTGCTCAGGACCTCTCGCAGTCTGGATACCAGCTGCTGTTCATTGGTGGCCGTGACCAACACATCGTCGAAATAGGGCACTACCCCAGGGATTTTAAGTAAAAGGCGCTCCATGATGCCCTGAAAAATCCCTGGGGCTACACTGACTCTGAATTGGAGGCGATGACATTTGAATGCCCCGCGATGTGTGACGATGGTTTGCACCTCTGCCGTAGCGCCATCTACCGGCAGTTGCTGGTATGCCTGCGCGAGGTCCAGCTTGGAGAAAATGGCGCCCGGGCCCAGAGTGTGTAGTAGGTGCTGGACTACCGGCACGGGGTAAGCACTCTGCTGCAATGCTTTGTTTATAGTGCATTTATAATCCGCGCAGATGCGGATGGACCCGTCGCTCTTGATAGGGGTGCCTATCGGGGTCTCCCAACGGGCGTGATCAACGGGCTCGAGAACCCCTTGGCTGATCAATTTGTCAAGCTCCCTGTCTATCTTAGGCTTTAGGGCGAATGGGACCCTGCGTGGCTTAAGCCTGATGGGGGCAACCTGGGGATCTAGATTGAATGCTATAGGCGTGCCCACATACTTGCCCAGTTGAGTGTCGAAAACATCCTTGAACTCGTGGAGCAGGTCATCTGCGCAGCTGCCGGACACCATGCTGATACCGGTCACCCCGAGTCCCAAGGCGTCGAACCAGTCCAGGCCGAGTAGTGTGGGCAGGTCCCCTCGAACCACTATGATGGGCAGGTTGCCGCTGAACTTGCCAAATTGCACCTGGAAGCTTTGCCAGCTGAGCACTGGGATTCTGTTGCCCTGGTAGTCGTTAAGCCTCAAGGGTTGGTTCTTCAGGTGTTTGTGATGGAGCACCGGAATGGCCCTTTTGATGACAGCCCAAGAGATGATTGATATGGAGGATCCCGTGTCAATCTCCATATCGCAGGGGCACCCTTCGATCCTTACGGTGATGTGGATCTTCTTGTGAAGGGGGTTTGGTTAGCCTCAGGGTGGCGGTTCCCTTCTGGCCGGTGTTTAGGCTGCCACGGCGACTTGGATGCTTGCTGTGCGTTGGCCTTCTTGTATTCGGTAGGGGCTTGACCTCCCGATGGCTGGCTGGCCCGGCAGACCCTGGCAAGATGCCCGGTTCGGCCGCAGCGGTGGCAGACAGCGTCCCTGTATTTACAGGAGGCTCGCTGGTGTTGCCCGCCACAACTGGAGCATGGGTGGTATTTTGGTTGCTCCGTGCTGCGGCACCGCTCCATCCGGAAAACCTCCTCTTCTTCACTCTCCTCGGACAGTTTGTCCAGGCATCTGCTTTCGTGCACCAGAGCGGACGTTTTCGGTGGCACTTGAGGAGCTTGGCGTCAATGTAGGGTGTCAGCTCCCTTATTCGATGCTTCGGTTGCTCGGGCCTCATCTAGGGCTGTCTGTAGCATCAGGTTCACCTTGGCCAGCAGCCGTCGTTGCAACCTCAGATCCTGGACCCCACAGATAAGTTGGTCCAGGAGTATATCGTCAAGGTCTCGGAACTCACAATGTGTGGCGGCCTTACGGAGCACTGCCATGTATTGGTTAATAGACTCCCCGTCCTGTTGGAGCTTCTGCCAAAATTCATGCCTCCGGACCACCTTGGAGGGTACCAGGGCATAATGCGTTTGCAGGAGGTTCTGCAGCGTAGGCCACGGAATTGTTTCGACCAGGGTTGGCTCTGCGAGTGATTCAGCCGTGTCGAAGACTTCATGGCCGCAATGACTTAGGAACAGCGCCCAGTTCCTATTGTCAGATAGGCCGGTGAGGTCGTTGGCCTCTAGGAAGCATCGAAAACAGGTCATGTAGGACCCCCAGTTCTCCTTTGTGGAGTCGAATGGAGTCGGTGGGTGGAACGCTGACATTCTGGCGCCTTCTTGCGGTTTGAATTTACCGCCGAAAAAATGGCCGCCGATCGTTCGCCGCCAGGCTGGGTCTTCAGTGTCTTCAGCACTTCTGTGATCCCATCCTCGTCACCAGTGTTGAGTTCTGGCACAGAAGAG
The DNA here is from genome assembly GCA_003457575.1 of Thermophis baileyi. Lineage (NCBI taxonomy): Eukaryota > Metazoa > Chordata > Lepidosauria > Squamata > Dipsadidae > Thermophis > Thermophis baileyi. The sequence continues at coordinate 580,883 of QLTV01001500.1, forward strand.
GCTTCAGACTTGCTTGGTACAACAGCTCTTTATTTACAAGCATTTACAGACTCCAGCAACTCTCTAATCTGACAGCTGGCTTTATATACAGGGCTGTCAGTGAAACCAACCAATCAGGTCTCTTCATTCTCCCGCCAGAATGGAGGACCTGACTGTAAACTTATGCAGTCTTGATACACAAAAGAACAGATGTAATCCAATTTATTGACAAATAGGTTTAAAAGGAGAGAAGGAAACTCCAAAAGCTCCAAGGTCACTTATTCAAGAGTATCATTAATAAAATTCAATCACCCCAAAGTTCTAAAAATAATATTCAGATGTTTATGTATTTAACTGTAATTTTTTGCAATTAAAAGCAATCTCATATTTAAAAGTCAGTTTCAATAATTCTGGCTACTCTTCCACACAGATAGCAGTATATGTTGCATATACTTTCTACTTTTGAAAGAAGTTTTGATTATTATTATTATTTAAATAAAAATGCTATTTATCCAACCTTGGAGATCAACAAACATGGAAGGAAGGATGATGCTTTTCCAGTTCATATAGTAATTCAAAGATGAAAATTAAAGAAGTACATATTAAAATTGAACCACACAAATGTATCCCTTATGCAGAAGTTATAGCCTTAAATTATTTATTACTTAATTAAAAAACCATCCTATTCCAACAACTCTAAATAAAGGAAAACTCATTAAATAAAGGAAAACTATAGGACAACTGTAGAGAATCAGATTGCTTAAGACATCAGGTTAGAAACTGAAAAACCATGTGTTCAAGTCCCACCTTGAGTCACAAGCCAGATGGGCTAGACAAGGGGTGTCAAACTCAATTTCATTGAGGGCCAGATCAGGATTGTGGTTGACTTCGGGGGGCCGGGGTGGGCGTGGCTGGGGTGGGCATGGCCAGCTCCCACTGCTGCTGTGCTCGCTCTCCTTGGCCAGGTTGCTCATGGTGTGTGCAGTAGGGCAAAGTGTGTGAGTCAGAGGGAGGCCCACTCCATCTCCTTATGAGGAGACCTGGCTTTGTAACCAAAACATCCTCAGTGATAGGATGGGAGACCATCAGGAGAGGTCAGGAGGGGCCAAGGGGATGGCAAAAGGCAGCAGGGCTGCTGGTGGTCAAGTGCTAAGGCAGGATTTACCCACACTCTCTCTCATTATAACCTTCCTTCCTTCCTTCCTTCCTTCCTTCCTTCCTTCCTTCCTTCCTTCCTTCTTCCCTTCCTTCCTTCCTTCCCTCCCTCCCTCCCTCCCTCCCTTCTTTTTCCTTCCCTCTTCATTCTTTCTTTCTTCTTCCTTCCCCTCTTTCCTTCCTTTTCCTTCCTTGCTCTCTTCCCCTCTTTCCTTGTCCTGTTTTCCCCACTGGAAATAGCTGTTTGCAACACACAAGGAGGGGATACTTTCCTAAGAACTCACAATTCAAGAATACCAATGTGCACATGAGGTATCTCAGGGTGGGGAAGGCCATGGGGGGCCTAGTGATAGAACAGGCCCTCAAGGCCTCCCTGACCCACTAAGATACCTCATGCTTCTCCCTCCCTTCCTGCCACAAGGTTCACTTACCTTGCAAACATCTGTCTCCTCTCTTTGTTTCTCTGTTTCTTTGTCTTTGCTTTGAGGAAGGGAGAGGAGAGTTGGCTGGGAAATGATTTTTGTGCTGAGAATGGATGCTCCTGGGTGCTATAATATCACGCAGATTCAGGCACCCATCCTCTTTTGCAGAGTCAGGGACCCAGAAACTTTCATTCTCAGCGCAAAAAGCCGGTCTCCTGCTCCTCCCTTGCCCCCCAACTTCTTTCCACTTAATGAGACCTCGTTGTCCCATGAGCATGCTTGTATGCAAATGGGGTGAGACAGAGAGAAAGCGAGAGCAAGAGAGCAATCCAATTGTGTGTGTGTATGGGAGAGAGAGTGATCCGTACAGGGCACCCAAGCTGCTGGCAGCGGTACGGGTGACAGGAGCCACCTGAGCAGCGAGGCAGGGTGGTGGTGGTGTACAAAACAAGGCAGGGGGTGCGGAGCTCCCCCCCTCACCCAGTACTGGCTTACCTGAGCACCCTGCCAGCCAGGCACTGAAGCGCCGCAACTGCCGCCGCAGAGAGACAGAGACAGATGGGGGCTCTCCAAACTCTCTCTCTGTGTGTGTGTGTGTGTGTGTGTGTGTGTGTGTCTGAGAGCAAGTGAGCATGTGATCCCTGCTTTAGTTGGGGCAGTCAAGCTGTTAGCAGTGGGGGGGGGGGGAAGAGCCAACTAAGCAGCTGTTTTTCTCCTCATCCTCCCCACTCAAGCAGCACAGGCTCTGCGGGACAGCAGGGCCTCTCATTTCTCCCCCGGCGCGACGAACTCCAGCTTCAATCAGGGCATTTAAGCTGCTGGCAACAGAAGTCACCTAATGATTGCCCCCTCTCCAACTAGCCAGCACCACCTGACCTGCTCCCTGCCAGCTGGAGCAAAACCTCACCGTTCTTCTCCTCGTCTTCCCTGCCCAAGCGGCAGCGGGCTCCACGGGACAGGGTCTCATTCCTGCCCCGGCGCAGCAAACTCTGGTGGGCTGGATGCGGGTGTGAAGGGCCTGGCCCCGCAGTGCTTCCTCACTCAATTGAAGGCTTCATTTAGCCTTCAAACAGTAAGGCTGGCCCACGTAAGTGAGCAGCGCACCAGGTTCATGGATGGCGTTGGTTCCTGCACCCAGCCGATTCCGATTCCATGGCCGGCCTTACTGTTTGAAGGCTGAATGAAGCTTTCAACTGAGCAAGCAAGCACTGCAGGGCCAGGCCCTTCACACCCGCGTCCAGCCTGCCAGAGTTCACTGCGCCAGGGAAGGAATGAGACCCTGTCCCACGGAATCTGCTGCCACAGGCAGAGAGGACAAGGAGGAGGAGAGTGGTGAGGCTTTGCGCTGGCTGGCCAGGCAGGGAGCAGGTCAAGTGGTGCAGGCTGGCTGGCTGGTTGGGGAGGGGGCAATCATTAGGTGGCTGCCTCTGTCAGCAGCTTAAATGTCCCAACTGAAGCTGAAGTTTGCCACGCTGGGGGAGAAATGAGAGGCCCTGCTGTCCCGCAGAGCCTGTGCTGCTTGAGTGGGGAGGATGAGGAGAAAAATGGCTGCTCAGTTGGCTCTTTCCTCTCCCGCCGCTGCCAGCAGCTTGAATGCCCCAACTAAAGCAGGGATCATGCTCTCTCTCTCTCTCTCTCTCTCTCTCTCTCTCTCTCTCCCCCTTCTCTCTCTCTCTCTCTCTCTCTCTCTCTCTCTCTCTCACACACACACACACACACACAAACAGAGTTTGGAGAGCCCCCCCCTGTCTCTGTCTTGCTGTGGCGGCAGTTGCAGCACTTCAGTGCCTGGCAGGCAGGGCACTCAGGTAAGCCGGTGCGGGGCGAGGGGGGTCAGCTCTGCACCCCCAGCCTTGCTTTGTACTCCACCATCACCCCGTCTTGCTTTGTGGCCATTGCACCAGTGCATTGGTCAGCCTCCTGCTAGGTTATGGCGGCATCAAGGAGAAGAAGTGGTGAAGAACAAAGCAAGGTGGGGGGGTGGAGGACAAAGCAAGGCAGGGGGTGCAGAGCTGCCCCACCTGCCCCACCCCGCCCCGGCTTACCTGAGGGCCCTTCAGCCAGGCCAAACCATCACCCCCACCCCCACCCCCCGCCATCCAAGGCAGCCACATCCCTTCACTAACTTTCCAGCTCCTTTCACTGCCACCACTTGCAGAGCAACTAAAGTAGTCTGTGGGACTATGGTAAAAAAATAGTTCAAACCTTTCAACTTCTCATGGGAAAAAAAAAGATCTCGTGAGGTTGGAAGGTCTGAACTATTTTTTTTACCATAGTCCCACAGACTACATTAGTTGCTCTGCACGCAGCGACGGAGAACTGGGCCTGTGTGCATGCGCGCATGCTGGGATGGCAGGGGCTGGGCCGAAGTGACGCGGACCGGACCCTTACAGTTTTTGGGATGGCCATGCGGGCTGGATCTGGCCTGCGGGCCTTGAGTTTGACACCCCTGGGCTAGACACTCTCTCTCAGCTGTAGGAAGCAGACAGTGGCAGATGACTTCTGAAATACCTTGCCAAGAAAATTGCAAGAACCTGTCCAGACAGTCTCTGAAAAATAGACATGATTGAACAGAAGAAGGAAAAATAAGACAACTAACATCTCAGATTAGAAAGTAGTATTCTCTGTTAGAAATGAATTCATTTCTGAGATTCAGGAACTTTAAATATCTTTTTTTGAAACTTAGAGATCAATAATATTAAATCTGTAATTGATGCTTGAGATTAGAGTCATAGTCTCTATAGTAACATTGAAATATTTATTTTTTTCACAAATAAATGTATTCAGTATTGCAATGATACAGATACAAACTATAAATAGTAAATGAAAAGAAAAAAATAGAATGTGCTGGAACGAACAAGGAAAAAGAAAGAATAATAATATAAAAAAGAAGAAAAAATAAAAATATAACAAACAATATTATAATTATTCAAATATTTTCCCAACAAAATACTGAAAAAATAATCAATACTTCAACCAAGTTTGNAATTTCCTGAAATAAGTATAGAATTGCCTCTGTTTTATAGGTCCAATATTACCTTTTTCCACTCCCATCCCGTTTGTTTTCTACCGCCATTTTTCCATGAAAAACCTTTTCTCTTTCTAAATGAATAATCCTGCCATTTGATGCTTATGTAACTCTTTTTAACAGTTCAAATTACTTCCTACTATCTTTCTGACCCCAGAAACCATAAATATTTTCTGCCACTCATATCCTTTATGATACAATAATTGTTGTCAATATTAAGCTGTCATGTTTCCCCCTAAGAGTTTCTTAAATGAAGGTGGGCCATTGAAAATCCTTGGCACCATTCATAATATCCTTTGGAATGAATGTTCTTTTCTCCTCCAATTTAAAACCCAATCACAGAACAGCAGCAGGTTCATAAAATGAAAACGAAAGAATTGCAGGCTACAAGATATCCAGTTTGGTGTTCTCTGAGCTTACTTGTTTTCTTGAAGTCATCATCAGTTTGAGTAATGAAACATCTGCAATAAAACACGCAAGTTCAGAGAACACCAAGGAGCCCTCATTTCAACCCTGAGCTACAAATATTCTCCTTTATTCTTGGAGAATGTAGAATTCTAAAATGCCACAGAACCTTGGTTTAGGGCAGGGATCATCTGGACCTGCTTGAAGACTTAATAAGGGAGTTATCAAAATTATCATAATTCCTAAGTGGATATTGTTAGAAAATGAACAATTGATCAGCATGTGTTCATCCTGTTTATCAGCCCAAACCAATAACTGGATATTTTATGTTTTCTGATTCAGATAAATAATATGAAGTCTATCTCAAAATATTATCCAGAATTTCTATAGAAAGAGCCAATGCAATATAGTGCAAAGGAGTGAGGACTCTTACTCCAAACATGCTAAATTTTGTTTTGTTTCTAAACCTCGCATAGGGAAGAAAAAACATCTCTGGGGAAGATTTGAATGTATTTATTCTTTCAAAATGCAAGTTCTATTTACTGGTACTAGAAATTACAGGATTATGAGGCCCACAAAGAACACTGCATGCAATCCTGTAATCATTTATTTGTTCAGCCGACACCCCTTTTGTTTTGGAGCAACATTTGTGTGAGCAAGAGTACACAGCTGTACTTTGCCATTTTGCCACCCGGTCCCTTGACCTTAAGTTGAAATCAGTGTGAATTAAGTGGGCGTGACTCTCTGATCACAAGATTACAGCCCTACTAGGTACTATAGCAATTGGCAGATACAGACAAAATGAATAAGCTCGAGCATAAAATCAGTTGAAAGAAGGTGCCAAACAAATGCAGTTGGTTAAGAATAGCAGTCCATTCTCTAAAAAGATAAGAAAGTACAGGTCAGCCTGAAAATGCCAGGTTATTTCACTGTCGTTAATTCACTTCAATTTTTAACTCATGCTACATTGGAGCACTCTATTAAAACCACTGTTTTTTTAATCAAGGTTTTAATCAAGTAAAGCATTGAAACATTATAACATATTATAAGTAATAATATATAATTTGCTTTTATCAAATGTTAAAATGCTATGTCAATAATGTCTCCATAGTCTGATAAAGAAGATCTTGCCAAAGATATTATTATCCATATAATATATTGTGAACTTACTGTTGCAGGGAAAACTGTAAGCCTTTTTATTATGTATTTATTTTTTACAGGTCTTCTTCAGTTTTCATAACAAAATAATAACACAAATCTATTATTTATTTAAAATCAAATTAGCTGGATGCAAATATATGCCTGAGCCATGTTGACTGGAAAAAGACATTACACTGTGGATTTTCTATGAGACTGTTTTTGCTGTGTTCCTGTCTTCACTCCGGTCCATTCCCCTAGCAGGAACCGGGAAGCATTCTGATTGGTTGCCCGTCTGACAGCCGAGTATAAAAGGGCTGTCAGATGGGAGAAACTCAGCTGTTGTTGTTAGCTGAGCAGCCACCTGTTAGCAATCTCTGTTAGTGTAAATAAACTGTTAGCCTTATTGAATGGTCTCGCCTCAGTCTGTCCACCACTGTTCTCGGTACTGAACAACTGGTGACGAAGGTAGAATACTTCCCAGACTGAGGCACTAAGCGCGAGCTAGTCACTGAAGCAGAGTTGTCACTAAACCGAGCGTCATGCTACATCACAAACTCCTGAGATGCAGCCGTCTGAGGCGGTCCAAAAAGAATGACTGCATTAAACACTTTTGCTGCATTCAGCCCAGCTTCCAAGATGTGGGACATGTACATTGACAAATTTGAGTGTTTTTTGATAGCCAATGACTATGCAGGTATCTCAAGTGACAGGAAAAAGAAATATTTTTAAATATTTTGCGGGACAGAGATGTTCAAAACAGCCAGGAATCTGCTAGCTCCTCAAAAAATACATTCCATGCCTTGGGAGACTTTAATGACTAAATTGAGGTGCCATTATGCTCCAATACCATCAAGGATTGCCCTCCGGCATGCCTTTTACCACAGAAATCAGAAAGAGGGCGAAACTATTAACTAGTTTATAGCAGCACTAAGAGCTGCAGCTCTCTATTGCAAATTTAGAAATCTTGACGACGCTCTGCTAGATAGATTAGTCTGTGGAATAAGAGCTCTCCAGCTACAGTGCCACTTACTGGTCAAGATAGAGATAACCTTACAGACAGCATTAGACGATTAGACGAAGCCCGCACTGCCGAACTGTCAAACAAATCCACAACTGAGATTCAACAGGCAAACAGCCCGACCACGGCTTTCAAGCCTGACTCGATTCATCATGAAGACTTGGATACTGAAGACGGGATGGAAGAGGATGACGAAATCCACCGCCTCGAATCTCCTCCCGAGAAAAGCTACACCAGCGACAAAACAGCAACTCAAACTGTATGCCTAGGCTGTGGCGGGAATCATCCGTGGTCAGCCTGCAAATTCAGGAATATCTCCTGCCTGAGATGCGGCCAGAGTTTGTCGGGCTACTCAACCCACAAATGTTTCCTCAGCAAGGACACCTTACATAAAGAGACCTACATTCAAACCAACAAAAAGAGGAGACGACTGTTTCACTATAAGAAAAGATAATTACCCAGCGGAATCGGTCATCGGACAATCCAATCTGAGTCAGAAGAAGAAAATTTACCTCACAATTAAGTTAGAGGGAACTACTTGCAAAATGGAACTGGACACTGGGTCAGCGATGTCCCTGGTGTCCTGGAGCACCATCGAACGATTAGTGCCTAAGTTAGCTAAAAAAAAGACTGAAACCCTGCCACCTTAAGCTTTGAGATTACCAAGGAAAGGGCATCCCCATCCTTGCTACAGGCAAATTCCACATTGAATTTAAAAAATTCAAAGGGTGATTTCCCCTCATCATAGTTGATAGAGCTTAATAGGTCTCGACTGGTTCGACTCCTTAGGATTGGCTATCTCAGGCATTAACTCAGTCAGCGAATCAAACATGTCAGCCTTAATTAAAGAATTTGCCACCATATTCGAAGACGGCCTGGGTAAGTACACTGGCACCCCTCTTTCATTCAACTTAAACCCCCAGGTCACACCCATCCATTTAAAACCATGATAGGTGACTTTTGCCCTCAGGGCAAGGGTAGACGCTGAGCTAGACAAGCTATTGGCACAAGGGATTCTAGAGGCTGTAGACCACGCTAAGTGGGAAACGACTGTAGTTACCCCAGTTGGATCCATTAGAATTTGTGCTGATTATAAATGCACGATAAATCGAGCACTCCAACAAAACGCCTATCCAGTGCCTGTAGTGCAGCACCTGCTGCACTCACTAGGAAATGGCAAAATCTTCGCCAAATTAGACAGCTCAGGCTTACCAGCAGCTCCTTGTTGACAAAGAGACTGCTGAGGCACAAACAATTGTGATCCATAGGGGGCCTTTTAAATGTCAACATTTACAATTTGGCATTAGCATAGCCCCAGGCATTTTTCAAAGTTTGATGGAAATATTGCTCCAGGGCATACCAGGCATTGTCCCCTACTTTGACGACATCCTGGTATCAGCAAACAATCACGCTGAACCCAGGAGTCGCCTAAGGGCAGTCCTTCACAGATTCCAAAAAGCGGGACTCAAACTAAAAAAGGAAAAGTCCCAACTAGCTGTCCCGAAAGTCGATTCCTGGTAGATGCATCCAATCTACACCCAACCTCTACCAAAATACAGGCTATCCAGAATGCACCCATCCCCAAAAGCAAGGCTGAACTTCAAGCATTTTTGGGGCTCTTGAATTTCTACCGTATTTTCCTGCCCCACAAAGTATCGATTGCCGAACCGTTGCACAGACTTCTTGATGCTAAAACACCATGGAGCTGGTGCAAGAAAGAGGGTGCCGCGTTCAAAGCTGTCAAAAGGCTCCTGATGTCGCAGAGCGTGCTGATCCAATACAACAAAAAACTACCATTGGTACTGGCCTGCGATGCATCCCCCTACGGAGTCGGAGCAGTGTTAAGCCATAAGATGCCGAATGGATTAGAAGCACCTATAGCATTCTTTTCCAGGACTCTCTCAAAGCCCGAGAGAAACTACAGTCAGCTCGATAACGAAGCCTTGGCAGCCGTGGCCAGTGTCAAGCGCTTCCACAAGTATTTATATGGCTGGGACTTTGAGCTGGTCACTGACCATAAGCCACTGTTGGGGTTACTTGCAGGCAACCGTCAAACAACCCAAATGCTGTCACCCAGAATGACCAGATGGACCATTTTCTTGGCAGCCTACGCTTACTCCCTGACATACCGACCCGGAAAGAACTTAAGCCATGCTGATGCTTTGAGCCACTGCCCATTACCAACAGCCATCGAAGACCCAGCCCCAGCCCACACCATCCTTCTCATCGATGACCTTCAGTGCCCACTAACCACCTCTGATGTTGCCAAACATTCGGCAAGGGACCAGGTAATTGCCCTGGTACTGGACTGGGTTAAAAGGGGCTGGCCACAGGGGACTGTAGGGGAAGAATTCAGACCTTTTAAAACAAGGCAGCATGAGGTGTCCACTATGCAAGGTTGCTTACTGTAGGGTAGCAGGGTGGTTATCCCTTCCCCACTAAGGCCACAGGTCCTGAGTGTCCTACATGAAGGACACCCGGGCATTGTCCGAATGAAAGCACTGGGGTAGAGCTATGTCTGGTGGCCCAATCTAGACAAATCAATCACGGATTGGGTCTCAGAGTGTAGGTATTTCCAGGAATCCAGGCCAGCACTTCCCTTAGCCCCTGCTCGAGAGTGGGAAAGACCTAGGGCTCCCTGGTCTCAAATACATATTAATTTCACCAGGCCAGTTCAGGGGCAAATGTTCCTGGTAGTGGTGGACGCCTATTCTAAGTGGGTGGAGGTGTTACTGATGACTTCCACCACTTCAGAAGCTGTAATAAGGGCCTTTAGAACTCTGTTCGCTATCCATGGGCTGCCGGATGTGTTAGTATCAGACAACGGACCACAGCTAACTGCAGTCCAGTTTGAAATATTCCTGGCTGGTCAGGGGATCCGGCACGTATTAATCGTTCCCTTTCACCCATTGAGCAATGGGTTGGTCGAACGAACAGTTTGCTCAGCCAAGGGAGCCTTAGCGAGGATGGGCCCAGGGGGATGCAGCCCAGCCGAGATTTTGATGGGCCAAAGGTTAAGGACAAACTTAGATAGGTTACACACCGGCTACTCGCCTGAAAAACCTCTAGACTCTACCACGAGGGTTCGGGCCTTCCACAGGGGAGACCTAGTCTATGCACACAATTACACAGGCCACCCTCTGTGGCTGCCAGGGGAAATATCAGAAGCAACAGGGCCCTGTTCATATAGAGTAATATTAGAAGATGGCTGAACGTGGCGTCGCCACATTGACCAACTAAGAGGCCAATGTGATGCTTGGTCTCACCAACAGTTCAATGGGGCCAGGCCTAATACACCCCTCTGTAGTTCACCAACCATGGACAACAGTGCAGAAGTAACCAGAGGTGCAATGCCACACAACGCAACACGAGAATTGGACTTACCAGGGGAACCAGGCTCTGTTCCAGCGTCGTCGACTCTAGACGAAGTAATGGTGCAGTCTCTGGCCATTCCCGGGGCTACAACTAGCCACCTGCACACTCCAGCAGCCAGCCCAGAACTGCGCAGATCAGGGAGGACCCGGTGCCGCCCTGCCTACTGCCAGGACTATGCATGCGCTGTCTAAGAAGGAAGGAGTGCTGTGTTTCTGTCTTCACTCTGGTCCGTTCCCTTAGCGGGAACTCGTTGCCCATCTGACAGCCAAGTATAAAAGGGCTGTCAGATGGGAGAAACTCAGCTGTTGTTAGCTGAGCAGCCACCTGTTAGCAATCTCTGTTAGCGTAAATAAACTGTAACCTTATCAAATGGTCTCGCCTCAGTCTGTCCGCTGCTGTTCTCGATACCGAACAGTTTTCATGGGCTGCCTTACTACTACTATCCATGCTACCATTTGGAAAAGCAGTTGAGCGGTTGAGGACAAGTGTTTGGAACCAGTAGAGACTCAAACCCATGGTTGAGGACTGTAGGGCAAGGTGGAAATGAGAAAAGGAAGCTGCCTAGGGTTCTTTCCTCTGCTGAAAATCTTTTGCCTCAAGAACAGAAGGAACCCTTCCTTTTACAAAAAATGACTTTAAGATATTACTACAGCATGTGATAGAAAGTGTAATAAAATTACAGAGTATAGCATATAATTTAGCAGAAGATGCTAATAAAATAAATAAATACAACCACCACTGTGTTCTAACTTAATCTGATGTGATAAAATCTGTGGCAATTTTCCATTTACATTCCATGTGTACTTCAAGTCCTGTATCATCGCTTATGCTGTTAAAATATTGTTATAAGACTGGAAACAAGAAAGCAATAAATTGTTCCAACAATATTTCCCTGGCAAAATGCCAAAATACTGATTTTTTTGAATAAGATTTTCATTATTTGACTACAGTTGTGCACAGAATAGATGTGTGATATAAGCACAGTGCTGTCATTCTCCCTTGGTGTTTTGTATAAACTAAGCAAGGAAACCCAGTTATTAAGATCAAGCTTGTATCTGTGTTCTTTTGAAAGCCACATTGTGAAAAAAGTTACAGAAGATATTCTGTAGACTTGATCAAGGAAGGAAGGAAAGTGCTGTCTCCAATAACTACTTATTTGAATTTACAACAAAAAATATTCCTAGGAATTGTGAGATAGTGACTTGATTTTCTTCTCATGCTATGATTTGTAGAACTTCAATTATGTGCTGTAGTTAGTGATGTTGAATTTAAAAGATAAATTAAGCCCAACAAAGCATAATTCTGAGGTCATCTCATGGAAACTATTTTAAATCAGAAGAACATGTGACTGGAAGAAAAAATAATTTGGTTATTCTAACACAAACCTAGTTGCATATACCGGTACTGGGGGCAAATAGGTGCATTAATATGTATAGAGGCATGATAGATCTATATCGCCCACATATAAAGACAGACAGATTATCCAGCAATAAAAAAATTCAATCAGGGGCTATAAAAGAAAGTCATTAAGTTGCTAGCTCTGCAAGATGCAACAAGATTTCAGTTTTGCGGGGAAAATCTTGTAATTCTCCAAATGTTGAAGTACTAGTAGACATACTGTTGGTTTTATATTTGTTTTTCTATGCTGCTACTAATACTACTTACAATGGAAGTGGTTTTCCATTGCCTTCTTCCTACGGATGAGAAAATAGCTACTAGTTTTCATCCCTCTCTTTTGTTTTTCAAAGGGAGCCTGCAGCCTTTGCTATAAACTATGGTTTAATTGAAGCACAGGACTGGCCTTAGGAAACCTCTACGTCTTTAACCACTGCATGAATGTGAAGTCTGTCTGTTGGAGTCTGAATGCTGTGGCATTTTTCTGGGATTTATAGGAAACTATAGAAATAGATGGAAGTAGGTGAGAAATAACAGGGATTGATTCCATCTCATCAGAGTTTTGCTATAATACAAGTTTCTGAGTATTTTTTTTATTTTTGACTATGCTCATCTTCTTGCAATCTGTCATGTCCTTATTTGTTTCTATGTGCTCACAAATCCTCTGTTTGATTTTCTTTTTCAAGATTTTCCCAGTTATTGATGTCAATGTCAGGGTTCCAAATAGCATCTGGAATTAAATCAGAGTCCGAGGCAAAGCGTTCCTCTAAATTCCAATTTATTAACAGAGCCATGTCAGCACGGCTGGGAGAAATCCCGAATCTGAAGCCTTCGGGGTTTCTCCACCCAGTTGAAAGTTCAAGCCTTTGTCCCCACACCCCCAAGTTCAACACATGAACCAATCTTCATTGCTTCATCCTCTGGTAGCTTGGTTGGAACTCCACCTTCTTCCGTGCAGGTACAGGACAAAGGATGACCTTGACAATCTAGAAGGAATTTGTTGTGGCTACATGCAGACATCCCTCATGCAACTGCCCCTCCCAAATTCCCACAGCAAAGAATACATTTTAAACTAATA
>QLTV01001500.1:599635-619939 GCA_003457575.1 Thermophis baileyi
CCCAAGTTCATCACATGAACCAATCTTCATTGCTTCATCCTCTGGTAGCTTGGTTGGAACTCCACCTTCTTCTGTGCAGGTGCAGGACAAAGGATGACCTTGACACTCTAGAAGGAATTTGTTGTGGCTACATGCAGACATCCCTCATGCAACTGCCCCTCCCAAATTCCCACAGCAAAGAATACATTTTAAACTAATATAAAGTGTGGCAGGCCAAAGATCCAAAGAAAATGGCTTCGGCCTGACAGTCAAGCTCATTGGCCTATAAATTCCTAGATCCATTTCCCCCCTTTTTTGTAGATTGGAACCAGTTCTTTTCTGTCCTCTGTTATTTCCCATGTGCTTTGAAAAATTACATTTAGAAAGATTACATAATCTGAGATTATGTTTACCAGTACCTTCTGAACCCTGGGTCCTTCTGAACCCATTTGGTCCAGGTGATTTATTTATTTATTTATTATTTATTATTTACATTTCTATGCCACCCAACTCCCAAAGGACTCCCAAATTTGTACTCAGTGAGGATGATTAGGTATTCTCTTACTAATTCCTTGCCTATTTTGATTTATATACCTGTTCTACTTCCCTCAATGTTGCTTTTGATAGGTTGAGCTATTTCTCCTTTTGCATAAAAACAGATACAAAGACGGAATTAAGCTTTTTCTGTACTGCCTCTCACCTTATAGACCTTGACTAATTCTATAAATTAACCATGAACTTTAATTCCATTAATTTGTCTGTGTTTTTTTAACACTACTACATCTTATTTACCCACAAACAGTAAGGAAATATTGCAGGACTGCTTTGAAAAAATAGCCTCTAAATTCATGGTAAGTAAGAACTTGTTCTATTGTTTTGTTGTGTTGGTTTTTTTGCCTACAGGGATTAAGAATTTTCCATTTATTTCCTTCACTATTAATTACCTATATACAAAATATGCAAAATTAAAACAGAAGTAGCTGCTTTCCTCTTTGCATATAAAAGCACCGAGAACTGAGGCCTTCCAGTTGGCATCGCAGCGACATGGATGTGGGTTAGTGGGGCTCTGCAAAACCCAGCTGATTTCTGCTTGCCAGGAGGTCCTATGGGGCCAAAGCCACCCTGGAGGAGTGGCGAAGATAGGAGGGACTCTTTGTTGATTGCAAGAGAATGGCGGTTTCCTCACTAGATCCAAAGAAATCCTTCTGACCAGCAGCAGAGATGACGGCCATTATGGCCAGACCGAAGCTGTGACAACCGGGATGAGAAGAAGCATGTACTGATGACATGAAAGCAGTGTACTTGATCTGGGTGAGAACTTTCTATTTTCTACTGTGGAGACTACTCCCCTGGGGAGAAAAAAGCTTTGAAAATTGAGACTCCTTAGAATGGGTGTTGACAACCCGCAGCTCCAGAGCCGCATGTGGCTCTTTGACCCCTCTCCTGCGGCTCCCTGCTGACCTGGTCACGCGACCTGCTCTCTGCCCTGAGACACTGGCCCAACCCAATCACGCGACCTGCTCTCCGCCTTGAGAAGGCATGAGCCTCTCCACGTGGCTGAAGCACCCCTAGCATTTTCTCTGCACTGCCTGCGACCGGCTTTTTGCGATTCCGCATCCTTCACAGCTCAGTGCCAGCCACGGTCCCCTTTGTGTCAGCTCAGGAAGGAGGGGAACAGGGAGGAGCAGCCGGCACCGCCAGATGCAGGGAGGGAAGAGCTCTGGCTCTCCTGCACAGTGCAGCCGGCTATTCACCTGAGCGCACAGTGGCGGCAGCAAGAGGAGGAGTCACCGTCACTGCTGCCACTGTGATTCTGGCCCAGGAGGGTATCCCGCTTGTGCGTGTGCGCACATGAGAGAGAGGAGAGAGTGAAAAGGGGAGAAAAAGAGAGAAAGAGAGAGAGAAATGAGAAAATGATGGAGGGAGAGAGAGAAAAGAGAGAAACAAATGAGAGAGAGAGAGAAGGAGAGGGAGAGAGCGAAGAGAGAGAGCTGGAGGGAGAGAGTGAGAGAGAGGGAAGAGAGAAACAAATAAGAGAGAGAGAGAGAGAGAGAGAGAGAGAGAGAAACTGAAGGGGGAGGGAGGGAGAGAGAGAGAGAGAGAGAGAGAGAGAGAGAGAGAGAGAGATCCATTTCCCACAGAAAACACAGGGAGCCACAAAACCTGGATAGGTGTGGCTGGGGGGGTCATGTGACTGGGTGGGAGTAACACTGAGTTGGCCATGCCCACCCAGGTTTTGTGGCTCCCGGTGTTTTCTTTTCTGTGGGAAACGAGTCCAAATGGCTCTTTTAGTGTTTAAAGTTGCAAACCCCTGCCTTAGAAGAAGGAGGAAGGGGTTGTTCTCCCTCCTCCTCAAAGAAAAAAGGGGCGAGTTAGAGTTGGAACAAAAGGACAGATCCAAAAAGAGTGAATTTTAATGGGAAGATATTAAATCTTAACAACAGGGAAAACTGGTCTGGACATTAGCCCAGAAATGGACATTACTTGTTTCTACTTGGATAAATATAGTAAACTTCTGATGAAAGTTTAAAAACTTAAACCAGATGGAAATCCTATAAACTCTATGATATAAGTGAGAAGAGAAAGTGTTAGAGCGACATCTACTGACCGGAAAAGATATTTTACAAGTTAATGGACTGTGGGAAAGTATAGAAGAGTACAAGAGTACAAGTTTAAGACATAATAATAACAACAGATTTGGATTTGGTATTTGGAAGTGATAAGAGGACAGCTGTAAAGCTATTTTGCTTACTGCTGGGTGACAGAGAGTGAGTTTATGGAAACTCCTACTCTTTGAACTCCTGTGGATTACAAATGCCTTTCTTAGAGTGAAACAGTGATAGCTTGGAATTATTTTGAGAACAAGTGAAGCAGGGTTTGTTTTGTTTGCTGGAAAGTTAGTCTTTGAGATACTGGGGAATTTGGTGGGCCTCTTTGGATTACAAATATAAATATCTTTCTGTACTATAATCATCACTAACTATTACCTGACTACTAACTATTACCTGACAGATGTCAAGGATATAATTGCTGAGTTCAAAGGAATTTTTCTTCTACTCCCTTAACAGATTGGTTTTATGGATTACAAAATATAATTGGCTTTGAAGAAATACTTAGTGACTGGGTGAACTGGACTTTGGTGCTTTCTCTTTGGTACCTTAGCCTTTTGGACTGCTAGAGCATTGTGGCCTGGGTGGGCTATTTGGGCTATTTGGGATTATTGTCTTTTCTGTATTTAAGAGATTTAAGATTAGGGGTTAAGGTGATGAGTATGATTAGAGGATAAGAATAGAGAGAAAAGAGAAAATGACAAGTGTATCGAGCTTAACTAGAACTGGCATCCAACCAGCAACGTCAGCTGCTTCAAGCCCATTAAGCCAAAGGACAATAGACGCTATGTTACAACAGGAAAAAATGAATACATTTCAGAAAGACATACAGATGGTGCTCCAGTCTATTCAGGAGGCCATGACAAAGAACCACAATCAGATGAAAACTGATTTGGGAGAAATGAAGGGAGATTTGGGAGAAATGAAGGAACAGATCCATAGCATGGATGAGAGAGAACTTTCAGCAAATGATAACAAAAAATGAACAAAGAATCCATAAAATAAAGGAGAAATCAGAAGAAGCTGAGAAAAAAGTAGATGAATATACCAAAAATTAACACAGGCAAATAAAAACCTGGAAGAAACCATTATAATGTTGGAGATGGAAAAGGCGGCTGACTTTTTATAAAATAGAATAGAATAGAATAGAATAGAATAGAATAGAATAGAATAGAATAGAATAGAATAGAATAGAATAGAATAGAATAGAATAGAATAGAATAGAATTTTATTGGCCAAGTATGATTGGACACACAAGGAACTTGTCTCGGTGCATATGCTCTCAGTGTACATAAAAGAAAAGATATGAATCAAGAATCATAAGGTACAACACTTAATGATAGTCCGGGTACAAATAAGCAATCAAATCATATTAGGAAACAGTCAATATAAATCGTAAGGATACAAGCAACAAAGTTACAGTCATACAGTCATTAGTCATTTGGGAGAAATGAAGGGAAACTAGGGAATCATAGAGTCATTTCAAAACATAGAAGAGGATAAAGAGGAAAGCCTCCCAGAAGTGATAATAGAGTTGTTGGCAAATACTTTAAAAATTGGAAAACAAGAACTAGATGCAGAGATAGATGAAATATTTAGATTAAATACTAGCTATGCGAGGAGGCATAAACTACCAAGGGAGGTGCATGTGAGATTCCTTAAAAAATCAACAAGAGATGAAATACTTAGAAAGGCAAGAGAAGAACCACTGCAATATAGAGGGAAAGAAGTTGTGGTACTGAAACAGATCCCTAGAAGGGTTAGAGACTTAAGGAAGCAATATCAATTTTTGACCATGAAACTGATTAAAAGTGAGGTAAATTTTAGATGGCTGATACCTGAGGGAATATTAGTTAACTGGGCTGGCAAAAGATCAGATTAGACAAAGCATTGGAATTTTATGATAACTACTTTAGTTTAAATGATGGACAAGAAGTACAAGGAGGAAAGGATCCAGAGAGATGAGAGGAACCAATAAGTGAAGAGAGGAACATACAGCAAGAAGAAAGCGAAATAGAGAAAGCAGAACGAGAAGGAGCAAGAGCGAAAGATCAGAGACAAGTAAGGGCAACTAGGAGAATAAGACCCATATATAAGTAAAGAAGATGGAAGAGGAAATTGAGATTTCTCAATTAATATAAATGGATTGAATTCCCCTATGAAAAGGGGGGAAAAATTCACATGATTACAAAAATTAAACCTAGAAATCATTTGCCTACAAGAAACTCATATAAAAAATTAGGCACAAATCATGGTCTAGAATTGATATGATATGGATGTCGTCGGAATCGAGAAAAAATGTGCAAGAAATATAGATTGAAACTAATGTATGGGCTGACCATAATCCAATAAAAGTAAGATGGAAGGGGCAAAAGAAAAGGTTGAGGTGGACATTGAATCAATCTATACTTAAAGATAAAGAATTTATACAAACAACAGTTAAAGAAATGGAATTCTTCTTTAAGGAAAACAAAAAAGAAGAGACCTCACTGGAAAATATATGGGATACAGCCAAAGCATATATTAGGGGACTAGCCATAACCTACCTAGTGAGAAAAAATAGGCAAAAAAGACAACAAAAGACATTAGAAGAAGAACACAAAAAACTTGAATTAGAATTATAAAAAGAGCCACAGAAGGGAAACTTAACAAATCAAATGGAAATAATAAAGCACAAATTAAATCTAATGGAAAAAGAAGAATTGGCACAACAAATCAAAAGAGCAAAACAATTTTTTTTTTGAAAACGCCAGTAAACCAAGAAGATGGTTAGCATATAAATTGAAGAAAGAGAAAGGGAAGAAACTGATAAGTAAACTATAAGATGAGATAGGAACTTTCGTACCAAAACGAGTCCAAAAAGAAAATAATTCAGGAGTTCTATGGGAAATTATATGATCAAGAAAAAAAATTCAGAGGAAAAGATAAAGCAATATCTAGAGAAGGCTAAACTACCAAAAATGTCTGAAAACGTGAGAGCGATGCTAAATGAAAGAATAACAATGATGGAATTAACAGAGGCAATAAATAGACAAAAGAATAATAAAACACCAGGGCCAGATGGACTACCCTCAGAAGTGTATAAATACCTTCAGGATATATTGAATTTGTCAATGCTAGAGGTTTATAATGAAGTATTATTGGAAGCTAAGATGCCAAACTCATGGATAGAATCAAATATTACATTAATACCGAAAGAAGACTCAGACTTAACATAAATAAAGAATTACAGGCCTATATCACTATTACACGCAATTATAAAATATTTGCATCAATAATAGCAGAAAGACTAAAAAGATTTTTGAATGAACTTATCCATTCAGATCCAAAACAGATTTTTACCCAAAAGACAAATTAAGGACAGTGTAAGAGTTATCTTAGACATGCTGGAATATTATGAAACACACTCTGATAAACAAATGGCGTTGATCTTTTTAGATGAACAGAAAACATTTGACAATGTAAATTGGCAATTCATGCTACAACAGTTAGAGTGTATGGAGTGTGGCAGGGGTGGGTTCTAACTGACCTCGCTGGCGGTTCGCTTCCTCCTGCGCCACGTGGGCGCAAAGCACGCGCGCACATGCGCAGTGCCAAAAAATCCAAAAACATTCCCCAAAAAAGAGCCAAAAACAAGATGGCGACGCATGTGCAGTGCCAGAAACTCGGCTTCTGCGCATGTGCAGAAGAAAAAAAAATAAAAAAATTCCAAAAAATTTAAAAAAAAAATCCAAAAAAAGATGGCAGCATCCACGGACCGGCACTAACCAAACCGGCTCCATGACATCACCAGTGGGTTGCTACTGGTTCGGGCGAACCGGTCCGAACCAGGAGGAACCCACCTCTGGAGTGTGGTGAGAAGTTTATGAACATGATTAAGAAAATATACTCCAAACAAATGGCAAAAGTGATAGTGAATGGGAACTTGATGGCAAACTTTAACATAAAAAAGGCACAAGACAAGGATATCTGCTGTCCCCATTACTATTTATATTAACACTGGAAATATTAAATAGAGGTATTAGACAGGATCCAGAAATAAAAGGCTTGGAAATAAAAAGAGAAAAATATAAATTACAAGCATTTGCAGATGACCTGGTATTTATTTTAGAAAAACCATTGGAATCCGGCCCCAAGTTAATGGAAAAAATTGAGGAGTATGGAGAAGTAGCAAGGCTGAGAATAAATAAAGAAAAAATGAAAATACTAGCTAAAAACCTTACAGATAAACAGAAAAATGAACTGACAAAGAAAATAGGCCTTCAGGTAGTTAAAAAAGTAAAATATTTGGGAATTTATCTAACAGCTAGATGTGCAACTATTAAAGAAGATAACTATATAAGGTTAACACAACAAATTAAACTTGACTTGAAGAATTGGAAAAAATTGCAATTGTCAATGATTGGAAGAATACCAACTATAAAAATGAATATTCTGCTGAAGCTACTGTTTTTGTTTCAAATGATTCCTATAAAACTAGAGAAAAAATACTTTGATGAATTAAATGCAATAATTTTGAAATATGTTTGGCAAGGGAAAAGAGCGAGAATAAAATTGAACATGTTACAAGACTCAAAGAAGAATGGGGGCTTTGGACTGCCGGATTGGGAGCTTTATTACCAGGCTTCTGCACTAACTTGGATGAAAGAATGGATACATTTGAGAAATAGAAAATTGTTACTGCTGGAGACACATGACCTCCAAATGGGATGGCATGCCTTCTTGTCATATGGAAAAAATAAAATACATAAATACTTCCAAAAACATTATGTAGGGAACACTCTACTCTTAATATAGGAAAAAGTTAAAGCGAAAAACTATATGAAAATTACAGTCTGACTTTCCACAATGAAAGCACTAATACATCCAAATGTTGTAAATTTGGAAAAAATTGTAATGTATAAAGATATTTTAAATGAGAAAGGGGAATTAAAAACTAAACAGGAACTACAAAATGAAGGTGTGGACCTCACATGGTGGCCACATTTTCAAATACAATCAAGATATGTGAAAGATGTTAAAACATATGGTTTTTATAAAGAACCAACAGAACTTGATTGGATAATATTAGGAACAAATGAAAAGTTAAAGTAAATATATAGTTATTTTTTAAGCCTAAAAATGAAAGATGAACAAGTGAAAGAAATAATAATAGTATGGGCAAAAAACTTTGGATATACAGTAGAATTAGACAAATGGCAAAAACTCTGGGATAGAAATTATAAATTGACAATGGCAACTGCATATAAGGAAAACTTATATAAAATGTTTTATAGGTGGCATTTGCCACCAGCAAGACCAGCAAAGATGTTTAAAAACATGTCCGCCAAATGTTGGAAACGTAAAAACACACTGGGCTCCAGAGGTGGTATTCATTTACCTTCCCTACCGGTTCGCAAATGTGAGTGTGCAAGTTCCATGCATGCGCTTTGCTCACACGCACAGCTTGCACGCATGCGCATGGCTTCAAAATGTGCCTAAATAGGATGGCATAGTGGGTGGGTTGGTGGGTGGGGGCGGGCCTACCCGCAGGTCGCTACTACCGGTTCGCTCAAACCGGTCCAAACCGGCTGAATATCACCTCTGCTCCAGAAGTTGTAACGTTCCAACACAGGAAATTTTAAAGCAGAGCTTGGACAACCATTTGTCTGAAATGGTATAGGGTTATGATTTCCGCTACCGGTTTGGGTGAACTGGTCCAAACCGGCTGAATACCACCTCTGCTGGGCTCATATTACCATATGTGGTGGACATGACCAAAGGCAAAAAAAAAATTGGACGAAAATACATACATGGCTAGAGAAAATGATAAAACAACATATAGACCTAAAACCAGAAATATTTTTGTTAGGTATACTGTCAGAAAAATATGATAAAGCATTAGGTATTACCTATTATCTAATATTATCTATTACGATAATAAAGGTAGAAATTGGAAATTGGAAGAATATCATTATATATAAGTAAAGAATGTTATTACTGTTATTACTATACTATTTGTGAATTGACTCAGACAATACACTGCTTATTAAGCACTCATACATGTTAAAGGAAAATGTATAAATAAAAAAACTTTTTAAAAAAGCACTGAGAACTCAAGGGACATACCACAGATTTCCAATAATCCTTTTATTATACATCAGAGCAAATCAAAACTCTGTAGAAGCATCTGCAATACTTTTCTTTTTTTCACTTTCAAATTTTCTATTTATTTAATTATATAAAATAGAAAGAAAAAATAAAAATAGGAAATTAAGAGAAGGAAAAGGAGTGGGGGGAAAAGGTGTGAGATACAAGGGGGGAAAGGGGGGGGAGGCATTGACTTCTGACTCTTCTTAACACAGTACAAGATAAAAACACTCCAGCCTCAACTTTTTGCTTTTACACATTAATATATAACTAGCCATTTCTATAAAAACAAATCTTTCTGATCAACAAAACCAAAGTCAAAGTTTCATTTTTTTTCATCACAAGCACAAAATGTGGATATCAGAAGTGATATCCAAGTGAAAACATATTTCCTCTTTGAATAAAATAATCAATTTAACCATTCCTGCTTTATCTTCCTTGCTATGGAAATAGTATGTATTTCTATTTATACCTAATAATATTTGTGAACTGTCACCATTTTTATTAGCAAGATTCATTGTATTTGTCAGCTAGCTGGATGCTTGCTGTCATAAAATAGGGGGGGGGGAACTGTAGGGAAGCCTTGTCAGTTTGCTCTGGTATGCAGTGGCCTCCGGTTGCCTAGCTACAAGGGGGCTGGGCTGTATACTGTATCTGTATCTGTATCTGTGCTGATCCCGTTCTGTGCCTCAGAGCTTGATTGAAACCGCTTGCATTCAGTTTGTTCCTAGTAAAAGTACTTTTCTCTAAATCTATGGAGCCAAGGATTTTTCTTTCCTAGGAATTGAACAGAGGCAGCCCTGACATTAAGCAAGGTCTGCTTTAATGGTCAACCAGGAGACAGCAGTCTTCCGTGGGGACCAAGCATCCAATGTCTAACCACGGGAGTGAGCTGGGGGAAATTGGAGCTACGGCCGGCTCCCCCACTAAACCACACCAGACTCGAGGTGAGGCAGAATGGCAAGAGTAGCTGGACTTCAGCAAGAAGCCCATCAGGCTCAGGTGGGCGAGGGGCATGGGGCAAAGAGAAGATCCCCCCTGGAGGAAGCCATGCTGTACCAGGCCCTATTCCTGATACAACAGGTTAGGGGAGTCGAAGAGCCCAACAGCCTCTTGCACAGGCAGCTTCTCAAGGTCCCTGGGTTGCTCCAGACGAAGCTGCACAAGCCACTCTGCCTGCAGGGACCGTTCCTCGAAGGCACCGGGCCCCAAAGGTCCCAGCCTTGGGTTTTAAGTATGGGGGAGACCCTGAGCAATTGGGGTTTTTCCTGGTGTAAGTCTGGAACTACATGCAGGAGTATGGGGCCAAACTGGAGACAGCAGAAGCACAGATAAGACAAGTATCATTGCCCTGGAGGGGGTGGCGGCAGATTGAATGGTCTCCCTCCACAATGACAATGCCCCTCAGCTGCAGAACTATGACCACTTTATGGCAGCCCTTTGCCAACAGTTTGAGGACCCACTGGCTGAACGCAAGGCTAGGATCTGTATAAAGACCATCACCCAAGGGCGACAGTCGGTCCCCATGTACACCCAGGAGTTTCGAGAGTTGGCATGCTGGTTGGCCGCATGGTCCGAAAACATCCTCATTGACTGCTTCAAAGATGGCCTCAATGATGACATCTACCACACCTGCATCTTGCATGGGGCCCCACAAACCCTACAATGCTGGTATGTGTTGGTGGCAGAAGCGGAGATCGACCTTGCTCAGGATTGATGCTGGAGAGCTGGCAGTTGGGGTGAGGCATTCCCTCGCACATGTAAGAAACACCCCAGGAGCACGATGTGCCTCAGACATGGGGGGAGGGGCACCGAGCTGCGGCATACCAATCCAGCAGACCCAACCTCAGTGCCACGGCAACCCTGAGTAGGAGGCAACAAAACCAGCTCCAAAGACCTGAGAGATAGCACTGAAAGGTCTGGAGGTCATAGAGTTCACCCCTCCTGGCTCTGAGGGGTTGGGAACTCCGACCAACTCGGGTGAGGCTGACAGCGACAGTGACGATGATCCCTGGGTAAGTCGGCAGGTGACCCCTGTAACCCTCCCTGTGGAGTTAGTGGTGCCCTCTTTGGGAGCCCAAGGGAGGATGCTGGTTTTATTGGACTTGGGCTGCACTAGGTGCATAGTCAGCCCTGAAGTCGTTGAAAAACTGGGACTGAGACTCAAATGGCTGAGAGTGCCCATAGCGTTTTGCCAGCTAGATGGGACTGTAGCTGGAGGGGGCCCAGCTCACTTTATAACTGAACCAGTAGAGATGAGAATGGGAAAGCATAAAGAGACTCTGGGTTTTATAGTGGCGCCAGGGATGGAGAGGCCCCTCCTACTTGTACTGTGTTGGCTGCAGAAATAGAACCTTGAAAGTGAATTGGAGGAGGGGGCTTTTAAAGATTTGGCAGAAAGTGGCCAAGGAAGAGGAAAAGATCCCAAAACCCAGCGGTGAGAGAAACAAAGGGCAAAGGGAGCTGGGGGCAGCAGCTTGGGATCACTCAAGCGAATCCAAAATCCCAAAGGAGTACTAGGACTTGAGAGATGTGTTTAGTGAGAAAGGCTCTGATGCGCTCCCGCCCCATCACCCTCATGGACTGCAGTATTGAAATTCTTCCTGGAGCTAAACTCCCGAAGCCTTAACTTTACTCGATGACTCCATGCAAGCTAGGAGAGCTTCAAACCTTCATAGGCAAGAACTTAAAATGTGCATTTATCCAACCAGCAAGGCCATGAGTGGCAGCCCCAGTTTTGTTCTGGGAGAAGAAAGAGGAGACTCTTGGTCTATGCCAGGGTCTGCAACCTTAAACACTCAAAGAGCCATTTGGACCCATTTCCCACAGAAAAGAAAACATCTGGAGGAAGTATTGAAATCCTTCCTGGAGCTAAACTCCCGAAGCCTAAACTTTACTCAATGACTTCATGTGAGCTAGGAGAGCTTTGCACCTTCATAGACAAGAACTTAAAACATGGATTTATCCAACCAGCAAGGCCACAAGTGGCAGCCCCAGTTTTGTTCCGGGAGAAGAAAGATGGGACTCTTCGTCTATGCATTGATTATAGGGGGCTAAACGCGGTGTGCGTAGAAAATGTCTACCCACTGCTGCTGATGAAGGACATGTTGGCGCATCTAGCCAAAAGAAAAATCTTCACTAAGTTAGACTTGCGGGAAGCTTACTACCGGGTGTGAATCAAGGAGGGTGATGAATGGAAAATGGCGTTTAATTGCCCCCTGGGATGTTTCCAGTTCTGGGTGCTCCCTTTCAGCTTACAGCCCCCCCCCCCGTGGTGTTCATGCAACTGATCAATGAGGTGCTGCATGACTTTTTGTACAAGGGAGTGTTGGTGTATTTGGGTGATATTTTAATATACACTGAAACAAGGGAGGAACATGTGAAATTGGTGCGGGCAGTCCTAAAAAGGCTCTGAGCCGCTGAACTGTATGCAAAACTTTCAAAGTGTGAATTTCACCAAGATAAGATTGATTACCTGGGTTATCATATCTCAAATGAAGGAGTGGAAATGGACCCAGAAAAGGTAAAGGCAGTGTTAGAGTGGGCCCCTCCCCGCACTAGGAGGCAATTGCAAAGCTTCCTGGGTTTTGCCAATTTCTACCGACAGTTCATCCCCTCCTTTGCAAAGATCACATTGCCAATCACCAACTTTTTAAAAACTAAGGGTGAGGGGAAGCCAAAACTGGGTCAGCCACTTAAGTGGACCATGGAGTGCCAAGCAGCATTTGAAAAGCTCAAACAACTGTTCGCAGTAGAACCCGTGCTGAAGCACCCTGACCCAGACGCTCCATTTGTAATTCAGGTCGACACGAGTGATGTAACTGTGGGGGTGGTGTTATTGCAGAGGAATGCCCAGGGGGTTGCTACAGCCATGCGCATACACTTCTAAGACTGAACAGAGGTGGGCGATATGGGAGAAGGAGGCATATGCAGTGCGGTGGGCCCTATAGCAATAGCAATAGCACTTAGACTTATATACCGCTTTACAGTGCTTTACAGCACTCTCTAAGCGGTTCACAGAGTCAGCATATTGCCCCCAACAATCTGGGTCCTCATTTTACCCACCTCGGAAGGATGGAAGGCTGAGTCAACCTTGAGCCGGTGAGATTTGAACCGCTGAACTGCTGAACAGTCAGCTGAAGTAGCCTGCAGTACTCACTTGGC
Source organism: Thermophis baileyi (assembly GCA_003457575.1). Taxonomy (NCBI): domain Eukaryota; kingdom Metazoa; phylum Chordata; class Lepidosauria; order Squamata; family Dipsadidae; genus Thermophis; species Thermophis baileyi. The sequence goes on from QLTV01001500.1 coordinate 612,517, forward strand.
AGTACCTACTCACTTGGCAGCATTTTCTGGAAGGGGCAAGGATGCTGTTTGAGTTATGGACTGATCATAAAAATCTGGAAGCCCTGAAAACTCCGTGCAGGCTATCCCCTAAACAAATCCGTTGGGCTCAACATTTTAATCGTTTTGACTTCACCCTGCATTATGTCCCGGGGGGAAGAAATTTATGGCAGATGTTTTGTCTAGATTGCCCCAATACAATGGCATTAAAGCTGAAGTGGTCAGACCTGTTATCCCCTTGAAGCAACTAGCAGCCCCGGTAACCACTAGAGTTCAAGGGAAGGAGGAGTCTGAGATTCCAAATGAACTGTGTGAAAAGCTCAAAGAAGCACTAAAAGCTGATGAATGGCTTACTACTCACAAAAATGACTGCACCATGCATAATGGACTGGCTTGGGTTGGGGCCAAATTATACGTGCCTTCAAGCATGAGAGACACCGTATTAAAGGGTGCCTATGACTCTAAGTCAGCAGGACATTTTGGATTTGTAAAAACCCTGCACTTGATTAAGAGGCAGTTTTGGTGGCCTTCCTTGAAGAAAGACATTGAAAGCTATGTGGCCAGCTGTCCAGTTTGCACTGCAGCAAAGAGGCCTCCGGGGAAACCCACAGGGCTTTTACAGACTGTGGCTAACCCCCAGGCCCCGTGGAAAGAAATATCTATGGACTTTATTGTGGAATTGCCTGAAAGTGGGGGAAACACTGTGATTTGGGTTGTTACGGATCTTTCTTCAAAACAGGTCCACTTTGTTCCCTGCCCCAAAATTCCCTCTGCAAAGATGTTAGCTAAACTCTTCGTACAACACGTATATAGGTTGCACGGTGCACCTGAGTGCATTATTTCTGATAGAGGAGTGCAATTTACATCGCAGTTTTGGTGGGAATTCTTGAACCTGTTGGGAACCACCCAGGGCTTAAGCTCCTCCCATCACCCCCAAACTAATGGGGCTTGTGAGAGAACTAACACAGTCCTGGAACAGTACCTCAGGTGCTACATTAATTACCAACAGGACAATTGAGCTGACCTTTTGCCTTTTGCAGAGGTAGCATATAACAATTCTGTGCATAGTAGCATGGGGTTCACCCCATTTAAGGTGGCCTCCAGGCAGGACTTTGTACCTATGCCAGAGCTGCCTCAAGAGAAACCACACGTAACTTCCTTAGCGGAGTGGATAGCCCAATTGCAGAACACTTGGCCAGTTGCCCGTAAGGCACTGGAGGAGACACATCAGGCACATAAGAAACAAGCTGACAAAAAACATGTGAAGCCAAAAGATTTTCAAGTTGGTGACAGAGTTTACCTCTCCATGAAGTACTTACAGTCCACCCAACCATCTAAGAAACTTGGTCCTAAATACATGGACCCATTCCCAATTGTTAAAGTAATTAACCCAGTCACTGTGCAATTGGAGTTGCCCAAGAACCTAAAGTGTATTCACCCTGTACTTCATTGCAGTTTGTTGAAACCTGAAACTGTATCACCCCTTCGCCCTACACCTGACACTCCTCCTGTACCCACTCTGATTGAAGGGGAGCAACATTTTGAAGAACTTCTAGATTCCAGAAAACATAGAGGGAGGGTCCAATGCCTCTTTTCTTGGAAACATGTTCCCTCTGTACAGTCCAAATGGGTAGATGCTAAACCAGGGGTGCTATTTAGCAGGTTCTGACAGGTTCTGGATAACCGGTAGCAGAAATTTTGGGTAGTTTGGAGAACCGACAAATACCACCTCTGGCTGGCCCCAGAGTGGGGTGGGAATGGAGATTTTGCAATATCCTTCCCCCAGGAGTGAGGAGGGAATGGGGATTTTGCAGTATCCTTCCACTGGAGTGGGGTGGGAATGGAGATTTTGCAGTATCCTTCCCCTGCCATGCCCACCAAGCCACACCATGCCCACCAAGCCACGCCCACAGAACCGGTAGTAAAAAAATTTGAATTCCACCACTGATGCTAAACATGTCTGTGCGCCTAAACTCCTCCAGTCTTTCCATAGAAAATACCTCGACAAATCCTAAAGGGATCACCGGTTTTAGTGTGATGTATTGTATGTTGTAACTGTATAAATTTGTATGGCTAATGCCTCTGTTATGAAGGGCCGAATGTCAGCTAGCTGGATGCTTGCTGCCATAAAATAGTGGCGGGGGAGGAAACTGTGGAGAAGTTTACATTGCAGCTTTGCAACTGCGGTTACTTTCAAGGCCATGTCAGTTTGCTCTGGTACGCAGTGGCCTCCGGTTGCCTAGCTACAAGGGGGCTGGGCTGTATACTGTATCTGTATCTGTGCTGATCCCGCTCTGTGCCTCAGAGCTTGATTGAAACTGCTTGCATTCAGTTTGTTCCTAGTAAAAGTACTTTTCTCTAAATCTATGGAGCCAAGGATTTTTCTTTCCTAGGAATTGAACAGAGGCAGTCCTGACAGTAAAAAACACTCTTTATTTTTTACCCTTTCTTGAAGTGCTAAACTTTCTTTAAACACTTTTTTTAAAGTGAAAACTTTCTAATGCATCTTTTTCTTTCACTTCTTAACATACAAGCTTTAAACTTCAGTATTAAATTTAGATCCCTACCTCCAAACTACTGTTATAGAATAATTTTTTTCTTTTATAAACATCCTTTTTAACACACAAAATTTTTCTTTAAATTGGTACATCATTTTCTTTAACTTTCTCTTAATACAGGTATTCTCAAATATATTTTCAATAACATTTACCTACTTTGCCTACACACACACACACAAATATCAAACAAAGGAAGATCCATCCTAATTCCAGTTAACTCATTGAGTTTAAGTCACTCCTTCCAGCTTGTCTTCATAGAGTAAAATCTTTTTCTTCTCTGTGTATCTAGTACAGGGGTGTCAAACACGCATCGTCATGGTGTCATCACATGATGTATCATGACTTTTTTTCCCCTTCGCTAAACTGGGCGTGGCCAATATGTGATGCATCCAGCCCGCAGGCTGTGAGTTTGACACCCCTGATCTAGTAGTTATAAGCCTCCCTTTTTATCACGCAATCCTCAACCTTGTTAAAGCCCTTAAAGAAAAAGTCCCAAATTTGTCTTTTTTCTCGACGCTCTTCTTTCAGTTGTGTTGAGAGGTTTATATTTAAACTTATATTCTTATTTAAATTTATATTTATATTGGGGTGTAATGCTAGTTCACCTCCTCATGGTGGACCCTGGAAAGAATGGAAGTGTGAACCAAATGACTAGCAACAATTGGCAGCCAGACTACATTGAACAATTGGCAGTTAACGACAGTTGGCAGTCAGACATCTTTGTAGAACTCCTGGCTCTCTAAATACATGGCAATAGATAAACAAAATGGCTCCCCGTCCTGAGTCACATTGCACCACCAACTCTACGAAGGCAGGAAGCCTTAGTGAAGGAGTACAACAAAATTACAACTCACTCAACAGCTGTCTAACAACTTTGACATCAACACACAGTAGAAAGCCAAATGGGCTGCTGAACACCCAGATACAGGCAGTTACATAGATAACCCTACACAAAAGGTGCCAGGTTTTGACCTTCCTCACCAGAATTGGTCAACTCTGAACAGGATCCGTACCCAACATGGTGTCTGCCAGGACTCATTGATTAAGTGGGGTCTTGTCTCTACCCTTCAGTGTGATTGTGGTGCTCCTCGACAAAATATCCATCACATTGTGTCGGAATGTCCATCAAGAGCTTACATCGGCACAATGTCTGATTTTTTCAACATAGACCACCCTGTCCTTGAATGGCTGGGTGGATTGGACATTAACATTTGAACTACTATAAGTCCATGTATTTGCCATATGCTAAATAAATAAATATTTAAACCATCATAGTGAAAGTTAACACCAGGTTTTTCCAAAATTGCAATGGACTACTCTGCATTTTCAGCTACTTGTGAAATTGCCTCTAGTAGTTTGGTAACATTCTCCACATATTTGCATCTCAAAAGTAATTTGAGAGAATTTTTTATCATCCTTGGAGCACAGCTGGTCAACAAATTGGTGGATTTTATTTAGAGACCTTTCAAATATATCTCTAATGCTTTGCTCCACTATCTTGGCTTCCTCTTTTGATCACGATCAGAAAAGTTTAGCCATCCACAGCAAAGACGACCAAGCTACAAGTTACTGCAATAATAAATTTAAATCACAGCCTTCAGTCTTTTTGTTTCTCCATCAGCTTAGTCAAGAAGATACCCATAACTTATTTTATTAAGGAACTAAACAAAAAGTAATCTTTTCCACTGGTGCTTTCTTTTGGGAATCATGCCCTTTCTTAGGGCTAATCCATTACTCAGCTGTCATTGGCATTAAATGTATTGTCACAGTCATCCTTCCAGCACCTATTCAATTTCAACAACAATTCATTTTCCTTCTGTTACACAGCATCTTTTTGTTCAACTTTCCTCACATAACTCAATAACCAAAATGTATCATTCTCTGATAGCAAATACCTATGACACTCTGTTTCTCTCCAATTCATTCTTCTTCTGAGGTTCTCAATCACTTCATAGATCACAAAGGAAGCCACAAAGCATTTTACCTTCCAAAGTGCAGAAGTAATGCCAGAGCAGATATTATTTCAACAGTGAGAAGAACCAAACACCATACAAATCTATACATCAATTTCTTTCATTGATACTTTGTGTATGTATATGTGTGCCTCAGTGGTGGGATTCAAATAATGTAACAACCAGTTCTCTGCCCTAATGACCAGCTGGGTAGGCATGGCTGGGTGGTCATGTGACTGGGTGGGCGTGGCCAACTCGACATCACTCACGTCGAGGGGTGCTTCACCTCACCCGGCCTCTCATGACCGTGGGAATGCTGCAATGGTTGTAAGTGTGAAAAACAGTCATAAGTCACTTTTTTCCAGTGCCATTGTAACTTTGAATGGTCACTAAATGAACTGTTGTGAGTCAAGGATTACTTGTATAAAAATACAAAAATCTTCTTTGCTTGCAAAAAGCTGTCCTAAATACCAATCATTAGATTAGAAATACCTGCAAGCGGGATTTACAAATCAGGCAGGGTGCCAGAGCACCTTGAGGAATTAAAATAGTTAAAATGCAATGATAACTATCAGCAGCCAAGTCTTGCTCATAAAGTGAAACCCGTTAGCAAAGAGGTCATTTAAGCTCTTCAGAAAGTGGGTGGGCATATTTGGGCTACAAAATGCCAAGCTAAAGAGACAAATTAACAAAGTATATAGGGGACCCAGGTTCAAGTCTCTGCCCTTCCAAGCTTGTCAGGATCACAATAAAATTAGTACATGCCACAGATATCTAAATAAACTTCAATCCTGGTGCCATGTTACCGAGCCTCCGAGCCTTGAGAGAAAACTAAAATATACCAATCATTAGATTAGAAATACCTGCAAGCTGGAGTTACAAATCAGGCAGGGTGCCAGAGCACCTTGAGGAATTAAAATAGTTAAAATGCAGTGATAACTATCAGCAGCCAACTCTTGCTCATAAAGTGAAACCCTTTAGCAGACCCAGGAGAAGCAATCCTTAGATCCATTTGTACCACTTAAAGATACCAGCTGGGCTCACTCACCTCATAAGATAGAATAAGGAAATCATCCAGATTTAAGGAAAGATCACATGCCCCCCAGAAAGGCAGAAAAAATATCAGTGCCAAGCATGCATCCTGCCTCTTGGAAGTACACCCAAAAGGACAGTGCCAGGAACCACTAAAGCAGTGAAGGAAGACCCCCTCCCCAGATAGAAAAAGAAACTATGAGGCAGGAAAAAAATTAAAACACAATACAAATAATTAAATCACAACAGTTTAAATCCTTTTAAAACTAAAACACAAGCCTTGTCTGGCTCATTGCCAGAGCCCACACCCCAGGCAAGCTCAAGTGTAAACACTTGACATAAGCCTAATTACAAAGAATGCAATTAGTGCTAAAATGTAGCAAAAGAGCAAACACAATAGCTGTTGCTTGTTAAACCAATTACCAGAACAAATAGACACAGGAACTAGCCAGATTTCTCAACCCTGCTTCTTTTCAGGAACATAAATTAACCTTTTTCCTTCCAAACAAAGCTGAATAGGAAAATTATCCCATCAATAAACACAGGATTAAACGTCACCAAGCACAGAATTAAACGTCACCAAAAACCAGTTTTAGACCAAAACTCAGAAAGGGTATATAAACTCACGTTTGAATCTTTCTAGCTAGCCAAGTAGCCTTGCTGAATGTCACTCATCTTGGTTCCTTCATTAAAAGCTTGCTCTACTTCATTATTCAATTATTTCTTCAAAGTGCTGATTGTTGCATCCCAGCTGGAAGAACTCCAACAGGGGGTATTTCCTCCCAACAGCAGTGTACAGTAAAAAGCTTAAAACAACTCTTCCCCTTTAGGAAAGTCAAGCCCCTAATAAAGCAAAGCAAAGTACCAGCAAAAAAACAAACAAACAAAAAACCTCCGGAGAAGCTCAGGCAATAGTAAGTCTGCGTGTACTGCCAATAACCTTTAGCTGTTACAATGTAATAAGGCTTAACTGAGAGGCAGTTTCTGTAAGCAGGGCAATAAAGATTAGGCTAGAAACAACACCAGAATGTTTCTTTCCTGCCTTCCTTACAGGATTAGCCCTGTAAAGTGGGAAAAAACAAAAGGAGATTTCTTCCAACAACCGGTTCTCCGAAATGCTTAGAAAGTTAACAACCAGTTCTCCCGAATAGGTCCGAACTGGCTGAATCCCACCATTGGTGTGCCTTCAAGTCAGGGTTGACTTCTGTTGAATGGATTAATCCCTGTAGTTTTCTTGGCATGATTTTCAGAAGTGATTTGCCACTGCTTTCTTCCTAGGGCTGAAAGCGATTGGCCCAAGTCACCCAGCCCAAGATGGGACTAAAATTCACATTCTTCTGGTTTCTAGCCTGATTCTGTAACCATTATACTAAACTAATTCTTTTCTTTCTTACTTACTTTTTTCATTAAAAGCCAGAAATATAGAATTGTCAAGGTTCCAAGAGCTCTCCTCAAAAGCATATTGCGCCAATTAGGGCTATTACTGAATTAAACAGTCCAGGTGTGGATTATATAATCATGATGATGATGATGATGATGATATCCATTCAGTCAAATCCAACTCTTGGTTATTCTGTGGTCAGCTCCAGGGGTGGGTTCCTCCCGGTTCGGACCGGATCGCCCAAACCGGTAGCGACCTGCTGATGATGTCACAGTGACGTCAAGGATCCGGTTCGGTCGGTGCCGGTCCGTGGGTGCCGCCATCTTTTTTTATTTTATTTTTATTTTTTTCCGGGTTTTTTCTTCTGCGCATGTGCAAAAGCTGAGTTTCCGGCACTGCGCATGCACCGCCAGCTTGTTTTGGGCTTTTTTTTTTGCTTTTGCTTGTTTTATTTTTTTTTCATTTCGCATGCACACGCGCGC
>QLTV01001500.1:627688-645644 GCA_003457575.1 Thermophis baileyi
GATCTAATTTGGTGGGAGTTAGAAGGCGGTTGAATGGATTATTAACAATTTACTATACTTCTTCCTGTAGTTTGTGAGTAGGTTTTGCTGTCCTTGTGTTCTGACCGGTATAGGGTTAAAATAGTATGGGGTTTGAAAATGGTTGGGAGTTTAAATCCAATCCGGTTTAAAGTGGTTGGGGGTTGAAATCCAATTAGGTAGGAGTTAGAAGGCGGTAGAATGGATTATTAACATACTAATTTTGGGGATTTTGTCTCACTCACTTTTTCCCGAGGTAATGATGCGGTGGGTGATTATCCGGAGCTTCTCGGAGTTTCGTTTGCTTCGTTGCAAACCTTTCTAGGTAGGATAGGTAGGGATCCTCAGCTGGAGCTTTTCGGAGCTTGGTAATCTCAGCCAAAGCTTCTCAGCGATCTCTCGGAGCCTTAGCCGGGCGTTCAGGCATTTCGGGGCTTCTTTGCGATCCTTTTCAAGCCTCACGGAGCTTCTCAACAGTCAAGCGCTCCGGGGTTTTCCAGCGATCTTTCTGAGCCTCACGGAGCCTTAGCTGGGCGTTTGGGCATTTTGGGGCTTCTCAGCAATCCTTTTAGAGCCACACGGAGCTTCTTGATGGTTGAGCACTCATATCAGAAGTATGTGATTAGTGATATTTCTAAAGCTTGGATTTTCAAAGGTATTGCTGTTTCTTTATCTCCCTTTTCAAACACTATTATACAGAACAAGAAATCAATGTAATTTTAGGAATTCAGTTGTTGCAAGTAGCATAAATGCACTTTGGCTGATGGACTGGCCTGCCAAACTTATAAGTGGAGAAGAACAGAAAGACTTTTTCTTGTCCTTCCGATCTGGTGGCATACCTCCCATAGCTTAAGAGGGAAAGGAGATATCTGCAGCTAATTCTAGATTTAGTTTCTTACACAGAATCAGTCAAATAATAGATTTAGGTTATGAGAAAGATGTTTGTATTGCTTTAAGGAATTTTAAATAGGTTTGTTTGTTTGTGGATTTTACTTATAACTAGTATTTTTTTCTTATTTATGATGAAATATTATAAGGTATCATAAATTTCAAATGCTTTATGTTCCAAGAAAAAGTCAACATCTAGACATCTAGCGTTAACATTAATTTAATAATGCTAATATGTACAGGCATGCACATTCATACATGTGCACAACTCATAGATAGATAGATAGATAGATAGATAGATAGATAGATAGATAGATAGATAGATAGATAGATAGATAGATAGTGTGTGTGTGTGTGTGTGTGTGTGTGTGTGTGTGTGTGTGTGTGAAGTATATGTGTGTGTATACATGAGTATGTATACTGTTTATTTTATTTAGTGCATAAACTATATATATGTGTGTGTTTATGTGTGTCTGTGGATGTTTACATATATGTTATGAATTTAGATGTTCTGTCCCTAATATGAGCTGTTACTTTAGATAAATGTTGTGCCAGTATGTGTGACAGCCCTACAAGTATTGAGTACAGCAGAACAAATGAACGAATCCAATATGGAGCCAAATTTTCACAACAGAGATAGAAACAGCTTCCCACACACACCTGTTGCAAGGAAGAATAAATGGCAACACCCTACTAATATGGATGCAATCATAACTGAGAAGCAGTTTCCAAAAGTATGCACAAAAGATGATGTTTGTCCATCGTGTTCGAAGAGGACCTTGACATCTAACAGGTTGTGGGCTGTCCACAGTGTGTTCGCAGATGGCTGGTAAGGCCTATACAGGCATGAAATGTTCTGCCACATGTCGGGCAGACATGTGTGGGCACCATTGTTGCAGCATTTGCAGCTCTGGCTTTGTGGAGTGCTCGCTTCTCTTGTGCTATGGTTGTTCTGTCTTCAAATGTCTGGCAGCCTTGGTGGATCAACGTGTGCCATGTCGATCGATCTTGTGCCAGGGTTTCCCAGGAGGTGGTGTCAATATCCAGGGACTTGAAGGAGGCTTTCAACATGTCTTTGTATTGCTTCCTTTGTCCTCCGTGCGATCGCTTTCCTTGAGACAGCTCACCATAGAGGAGTTGTTTAGGGATGCGGTGGACTGGCATCCTTGCAACATGGCCTGCCCAGCATGTCTGGGCTTTCATCAGCAGGGTGTGAACTGATGGCTGGCTTGCTCTGGAGAGGACTTCTGTGTCTGGCACCTTGTCTTGCCACCAGATCCTCAGAAGTCTGCGGAGGCAGGTCATGTGAAAGTGGCTCAATTGCCTATATACAGTCCAAGTCTCACTGGCATACATCAGGGTAGTTAGCATTACTGCTCAGTAGACTTTGTAGCAAGGCTTATTCCACAGCGGTCCCACACATTGGTCAGTAGTCCACCAAATGCAGATCTTGCCTTGGTGATTCTGCAGTTGACCTCGATGTCAATTGTCACTCTACGGGAGAGGGTTCTGCCAAGGTATGTAAATTGGTCCATACTTGCAGCTTTTGTCCCTTCACTGTGATGGTGGGCTCTTGGTGTTGGGCTTTCGGATCTGGCTGGTGCATCACTTTGGTCTTCTTTGTGTTGATGAAGAGGCCGAAGTTGTCACATACTGCTGCGAATTTGTCCACACTGGCTTGCATTTCCTGCTCTGATCCAGCATTCAGGGCACAGTCATCAGCAAAAAGGAGGTCTCGTATCACAGTCTCCTTTATCTTGGTGACAGCCTGGAGTCTTCACAAGTTGAACAGTTTCCCATCGGTCCTGTATCTCAGGCTAACTCTCAAGGAACTGTTCTGGAAGGCATCTGACAGCATGGCTGAAAACATTATGCTGAACGCAACCTTGCTTGATGCTGTTTGTAATGGGAAAGGCCTCTGAAGCTTCTCCATTGTCCAAAACACGAGCTGTCATGCCATTGTGGAACTGACGTACCATTAGGATGAATCTGTCAGGGCACCCAAACTTCGACATGATGCACCACAGACCTTCGTGACTGACAGTGTCAAAAGCCTTGGTGAGATCTATGAAGGTGGTGTACAATTCGCGATTCTGCTCTTGACACTTCTCTTGGAGCTGTCGGGCTGTGAAGATCATGTCCACAGGGCCATGCTCTTTGCGGAAACTGCACTGTGTCAGGTGGTCACAGGTAATAGACCCTGTTCCAGGTGGTCATTCAGGCAGTTCAGCAACACTCTTGCCTGCGATGGAAAGCAGTGATATTCCTCTATGATTAGCGCAGACTTGTCAATTCCCTTTCCTGTTGTAGAGGTGTACGATGGACGCATCTTTCAGTTCCTGAGGAATGGATCCTTGATTCCAGAAGTACTGGAACAGCAGAGTGAGTTTGTTGACAAGCACTGCACCACCATCCTTATAGACCTCCACTGGGATCATGTAAGATCTTGGGGCCTTGCCACTGGACAGCTGGCTGATGGCCTGTAGGGTTTCAGTCTTTGATGGTGGGGCATGTGGTTGATATCTGCCTGGAGCATTCTGTCGATCGCCTCATTGTTGATGGAAGATGGGCAGTTCACTACAGATTGGAAGTTCTCAGCCCAACGCTGTAGGATCAGAGTCTTCTCAGTAATGAGAGTTGCACCATCTGAGTCTAGTAGAGGAGAGCTCCCTGAGGGCTGAGGTCCGTACAAGGATCTGAGGGCTTCGTAGAACCATTTGGCATCATTTCTATCAGCAGATAATTCTGGAGATGCCCTCATGAATGTTTCTCAGATGGCAACATTTCAGCTGCCTTAATAATCCTGACGAATGAAGGCGAATATACATGTCCCAGGATAATGTTGCAGGATCCAATCTGGATCGGTTATCAGGACCAGAAGTTAACCAAGGTAATTCAGCAATTATACAAGAACAGTTGCTAGGTTATTTGAATGAGCTTTACATTCATATCAAGCTACTGAGTTTGAGTTTTAATTAAATGATATTTTGCTTATTAATATCAAAGGAAAATATTGAAAAATCATGGCTACGGTATTAAGTATTCCTGATCCTGAAACTGACAGAGTCCACAGAGTTTATATGGGACAGAATGAATCCACTGTAAACAAGATCATTTAGCCATTTCATTTCCTCCATTGACAGAAATCTTCCAATACAAATGTTACTTTCCTGGCTGTAGTTAAGAGTAGATAATTGCAAAATTGTGGTACTGTATGAATTACTGCATAGTAAAATAAAAAAGGATCTTATTCCTGCTTTACTTAAAATCAGTCCAAAGTGGTCTGATTCAACTTTGATTCACCTAAATGTAATATAGCCGTCTACTGAGTACACATTATGACAAAAAGTTTTCTGAATAAGCCTATAGTCAATGAATGAAGTACTTGACAAACTTTACTAGGTTCAAAAGTAGAGCATACTCAAGTAAGGAAATTAGCTTTTCAGTAAAGTATTGAAAGCAACATACAGCATAAATAACAGCTTTCTATATGCTGCTGAACTGCAACATTCTGTATCCCTCACAAATGGCCTTGAGGGCTGGGGTTCCTGGGAACTGTAATTCTTCAGCATATGGGGGGGGGCACAAGGTCCTCTGTCTTGCCCAGAGCAAAACTACTATTCACACAAAACGCCCATCTAAGTTCCTCGGTGTCATTGCATTGCTAGGCAACATAAATAGAGAGCTTCTAAATTAGATTTGTATTGTGAGTGACCTCTGGTAGAGTTTTATTTAAAAAAAAAAAAGCTCTAAGGGAAAATTAACTCTTAGTGGCTCTTTGGGTAATTACCTGCATCATTATTCCAATATATTATTCTTGCCTTTCTTATCCTCTCCTCTAGTTATCCTTGCCCTTTATCTAATTTCTCATGTTATATGGATTGTGCTTCATGGAAGATACATAATTGTTCAATATCTGAATCCTATTGTTGATTTCTCTATTTTCAATGTTTATAAAGGACCCTATATTTTACACTGTAGGAACAAATATTCTTAAGAATAAAAGTAAGGAGGAGAAAAAGATAAGCTACAATAATAAAGAAATTTAAAACTGCATCATATAACACCTAAAAGTTCTTAAAGTGGATGCCTCACAAGATACATAAGAGTTGATGTCCACAACCTGAGTGCCCTAATCCAGAATTCTCTGTTTTGGAGCTACTTATCTGGAAAAGACATTGTGAGATGGGTCTCAGATAATAATTTCAGATTCAGGGAAATGCATGTGAGAAAAAGCAGTCTTCCAGGTATGGCTTAGTTTTGCTGAATTGTAATTGTAAAGGATAATGCTACATACTTTATTTAAAATGGTGTTTCTAGAAACAGAATGGAACTGCTGGGTCATCAGAAAACATTAACTCCAGCTATCATATGATGGGAGGGGGATTTATTTCGATCCTCATTTGAAATGCACCCAAAATGTTCTTCCGTTTCTCTTCTTGACTGAACTTAAACAATATTAAGTAAAAGCAAGACTTGACCTTTTCTTATGCTTGCACAATGCCCTAGCACAATGGCATTCAAGCTTCAGCCGGAAAAACACAATGAATCTTTCATGACAATATATTCTTACTGCCAGATGGCAAGGAAGTTGAAAGAAGGAAAGCATGGGGCAAATTTTCACATCAAGGTCCAGTTTATCATATGTAAGTTGGACAAGAAATTGGGATTTTGCCATTAGTGTTTTTAATTAAGTCTTCTTTCATATACTGTTTTGCAAGTTCATTTGTATACCATTTTTGATATGATTGTTTCCTGCAGTTTCTCACCTGTGGTTTTATAAAGACAATGATCTCTCAGTTATATTTTGCTTCTGAAAATTTCTCACTCTACCTTTTAAATGATGTTTTACATTATTTCCTTCAAAATGAAATGTTGTCTGTGAATTGTGCATTCAAAGAGCTATATCCACACTATTAGCAATGTGAGAGGTGAAGTTTCTGATGAATTAATCAACAATGTTTATATTTCTCCAAAGATTCTTTTATTTTTCTTGTATGTTTTAAAATCATTTTATTGGATCAGAAAAATAAAAGAGCTGTCTACATTTATAATATTATTAAACCAGTTTGCAAGCTAACTTTTGGGAATCGTTTGTTTAGTTGAATATTTATAAGCCTCCACCTATGATTGCGCTGCAGTTATATACAGTTCAACCATTTATCAAGCAGCATATATCATTCTATGTATTTTTTCTTAAACTACATTTTTATAATTATATAGAACTTTGATTTTAGAAAGCTATAAACACACAAGGAATCCATATAAACAATTGAATTTATTTATTTATTAATTTTATGCCACCCTTATCACTATCAAGAGCAACTTATACATTTATTATAAGAATCCCTTCCATGGGATAATGCTGTTGTTTTGAATTCTAAAAAAAAGATGATAGAGGGAACTAGAAGACACTAAAGATTACAAATGAAGAAGAACACTTAAATTACTGCTACAGAATTTAAGCAAAATACTTTAACATTGGACACTGAAAGATATTTATGAACAGAAATTATTTTTTAAGAATGTCTGCCTTTATAGGTATGTTTAAAAGATGCTATGGGAAGAGGAACAAGTTTGATTGGATAAGACTGATTTGAATGGAGATTTAAAAATGACAGGCTACAATAATGATATGGGAAAAGATGCTGTAGTGGACAAGCAAACATTACTGGCTGATATCTTAATAAAGTTTTAGGACATTATTTGAAAGGATTGAAAAACAAGATTTTTAAATGTAAAAAAAAGAAATATAAAGTTTGTTTTGTTGATCAAAGTTAAAAGGATACATTGTTGCCTCTGGTATCTTTTAATGGACTTTTGCTGACATTAGGACTAAAACAATAAGACTTTAAGAATTTATTTCCAAATAAGAAATGAGTTATGGGAAGAAGAAATCGCTTGTTATATTTTAAGAGAAGATGATAAGCTATTTTTCTTTCTTTTCTATTTTTCTTGCTATATTTTTCTTCTTTTCTGCAATTTTTCTGTTTCTTTGTAATTTTCTTTTAGTTTGTATTAGTTTTTATCTGTTTAATTAATGATTAAAATAATAAAATAATTTAAAATAAATAAAAATAATAAAAATAATGAAAAATAAAAATTATTCTAATTCTGTTTACACTATTTACCTTTTCTTCCTTTTTATTATTGTAAGCCACCTAGAATAGCTCCATGGCGAGATAGGTGGCCAATAAATTTAACAAATAAATAAAATTGTAGTATTTAATAAAATTATTATTTCAAAATCCAAATATTTCAAAGGATGATAATATGTCCCAATATCCTTTATTTATTCCTTGGCTATACATATTTTAAATAAGTAAAAATAAATAAACCTCATTCTAGAATTGAAAGTAATCTTGTAGACTACTAGTTTCAATTATATACTTGAAACCCAGAGTTAAATCACCAACAGCTCTTCAATCTCTATGTAAAGATTTTGAGAGATTAAGATGGCACCTAAAATTCTGCTATTACATAAATTTTGCTAATGTTGATAACATGGAATCTTCTTATTTAATTCAGGGAATAATATTTGAGCAGAGATAGCAGATTTCTCACTTGCTAACTCCAAACCTATTCTCTGTATTGAAAGCAACACATTCACACACTCCTACTTATTTTCACTTGGAAACTAATATTAACAACCATTTATAGGATCTAATTGTGTCATCATGACTACTGCTGATGAAAATTACAAATAGGAGTCTTTGAAGAAGATAAAACTGATGAGTGAATATAGTTTTCCCAGGAGTGAAAATTACACAGATTCTGAGACTGACATTTTTGAGTAAAAGAGGAAATTATGTTGAAATAATAGCACAACAAAGAAAGTAGAACCAGAATGGAAAGGCTGATTGATATATCAGTTTAACATGCTGCATTTCACTCTATTATTTAAATAATGGTTTGATCAGTCATCAAAATTCATTGGAAGTTTTAGACAAAAATAGCTATAACAGCTAAATTACACCAAAGAAATTGCAGATGTTACCTATCTTCATAAGTCATGTCAGTTTAACTCCTATTCCTGCTATTAGTATTAAAGCCAAAATTGGAGTATAATGCTTGGAATCCAACAACAGAATTCACAACCAATGTTTCTTTCTTCTGTTGTTGACTATAATAGGAAAATCTATTGTGTGTTGCATGTTAGTAATATTGTCTGTGCTGTAGATAGTATGATTTTAATTGGTGAATTGGATTTTATAGTTATGTTTTCTGAAGCTACCCCAGATTTATTGGGGAAAAGGCCATATAGAAATTTGTCAAACAAAATGGTTATATCCTGAAATTGGCAGGTCTCCTGGACATTTTGGGCTTTTGCTCTATAAATTTCTTTGCTTTGAGTATTTTTATATACTTGTTAGTGGAAGAGTTATGTTAAGCCTATTGAAGGTTTACTATGTCACTGGAAGTTGATATTTTTCTACAGATTTTAATGGTGGAGGAAGGAGTCTGGGGCCATATGCAGTTTGCATGACATGGGTAGCTTAACTACCTGCCTTAGATTGATTTGACTTTCAGAATTAAACTTGCAAACCTCTGCCATAGCTGTCCATGGGAATTTCATAATAGTGTACGACTCAATATAAAAGCTAACATGCACAGATGCTTTAGACTGTCCTGAACCTAGTAATTAATTATTGGTTATGGATTCTAAAATTATATCATCAGTATTGTTAGACAAGGAAAAGCAAAAAAACAATGCTTTTTAATTGCTGGATTTAAGAATATTTCATTTCTTCCTGAAGCGCATCATCCCACCATGCATAGTCAATACACATAATATAATTCAAATATAGCCTGCATCTGTTTTTAATTAACAAATAGTTGGCTGGCATTATGATTTCAAATGATCATAAGGGAATTGGATGCAGTGCATTCAATACTGCTTTCAGAGGCTGCCGTATGCTTACCCAAATACCAATTCTTTGATTCTTAAATGGCAGAAATTTCAAATTCACAGAACTCTTCACATGAGGGCTTCTGAAGATTTGCAGAATTTCAGCTCCCTAATCTGGTAAATAAATTTGTGCAATTCCTGCTGAATTTTCATAATTAATTTTTAAGGTTTATATTGTTTTGGTCATAAATTGTTGGGTTTTAAAATTGTTTAGTATTTCCTTTGGGAGCTTTTAATGGCTCCCATTAAAAGTTGTTCATGACTTCCTGCGAAATCAGAACAACTAGTTGAAGAATTTCTGTTTACAATGATATGATAACATTTGCACCCATTTCATGGTCTTTTCATTTCTATACAGTGCCAATTTAATTAAATTTATTTCTGGAAGCCAGACAAATACAAGACATAGGACTCAGATTTGTATCTATTTGCTGCACTCTGTTTTTGTTTTTTAAATTTTGGTGGACATTGACCCAATAAATATTGTATTGGCATATTTCATTAGCTAGAAATACAAAAGCATACCTCACATATGACTAGGAACTCTTTAAGACTTGAAATTTGTACTAGAAAGGAGACTAGTTTAGATCTAATGGCAACTGCAATTCTTTTGTCATATAACTTTTACTTATAAACAGAAATTAATAATACAGTAGATGGCAATAGGCCATTCCAACTGTAATATTTATGCAATATGCTACTCTTTTACTTCTAATACTGATTTTGTAATTCTGAAAATTAAAGAACAATAAGCACATGCACACACCACAACAACAACAATTCTAGATTCATCTATAATTCAAGTTTGCTGAACTATAAAGCATCAAATTTTCTTGTTCTAAATACATTGCTTATCATATCTCAAAAATTGCTGTTAAGAGTGCCACCATGTGGCCATTGGATGAACTTAGGGAGTATTTTCCCTTTATTACTACATTTTTATTTATTATGTTTTAAATGTTTTTTAATATTATGTTTCATAAACCATTCTTATGCACATGTTTCATTTAGTAATTATTCCAAGAGTCTATCCAGTTAAGCAGAAAAGAAAAGTAATTTCAGTTTACAGTTCAGTCTTCCAAAAACTACCCAGGGGGGAGGCAAAATTGGTGACCTAGCAAATCTAATATACATTTGATATTATATTTAGAAATGTCCCCTCCTACCTGGAAGAGGTAAAAATATCACTCACAATCTACATGTACTGAGGTCAGAAATCCAAACTAGAGCACTCACTACCCTGTTTCCCCCAAAATAAGACATCCCCTGATAATAAGCCCAATCGGGCTTTTGAGTGCATGGCAATAAGGCCAAGCGCTTATTTCAGGGTTCAAAAAAATATAAGACAGGGTCTTATTTTCGGGGAAACACGGTAGTCTAGGAAAAAATATGCAAGAAGTTTATTAAAGGACCAAGTTTAACAGAATAACAGAGTAATAGAGTTGGAAGGGACCTTGGAGGTGTTCTAGACAAACCCTTTGCTCAAGCAGGAGACTCTATACAATTCTAGATAAATGGCTGTCCAATCTCTTCTTTAAAACCTCCAGAACACCCACAACTTCAAGAATCAAGCCATTTCACTGATTAATTGTTCTTATTGTCAGCATATATCTCCTTAATTTTAGCCTGGATTTCTCCTTGATAAGTTTCCATCCATTACTTCTTGCTTGCCTTCAAGTTGCTTTTGGAGAATAGGTTGAACCCCCTTCTTTGTGGCAGCCCTTTAGATATTGGAACATCGCTGTCATGTTACCTCTAGTCCTTTTCTATGTTAGACTAGACATAGCCAGTTCCTGCAACTGTTCTTCATATGTTTTAGCCTCCAGTCCCCTTTGTTGCTCTTCTCTCCACTGTTTTTAGATTCTCAAGATCTTTTTTTATATAATGATGACCAAAACTGTAAGAAGTATACCAAGAGAGGTCTTATCAAAGCATTATAAAGCTATACTAACACTTCACATAATCTTGATTCTGTCTCTCAGTTGATGCATGTTGATTTTCTTGATTCACCATTATCACCGACCATGTATTGGTCTTGCAAGGGCTTTATATACTTACATCCAAGCACATTTTGTTGCATCATGTTTTACAACATGTTTTACATTCCATTGCTATGTAAAGCTTACTCACTGTGTAACAAGAATACAGGAGAAATAAACAATATGGGCCAAATGTTCTGTAATATGTACAACTCAGAGCATCCAGAGCCAGTTCTGCTCTACACTGGCCAGATATATGTGAGGAAACAGTTCCTTCAAGTCTTAAGATTTCACAGTGACAAAATAATTAAGTTGGTGCTTCTGGAATCCTAAATTTGCTGGAATCCCATATTTTCTAAACTATTAAAGGTTCAGGGTGTGGTACAGAATAGAAACTGGGAGACTGTGAGTGCTACTCCCACTTTAGGCATGAAGCCAGCTGGGTGACCTTGGGGCCAGTCATTCTTGCTTAGCCCTAGAAAGAAGAAGTCAATGGCAAACCACTGTGAAAAACTGTGCCAAGAACACTGCAAGGACTAATCTAGGCAGTTTCCAGAATTCAACTGAATCAGAAACACAATTAATAATAATTAAAGGCTTATTAATTAAAGCTCCATCCCATTTTTCACTAAATAATCAGCTCTGGCTGGGTTATCACATTGGGCTAAGTCCATATACTGTATAGGTTGATTTACACTATAGTGCAGGGGTGTCAAACTCGAGGTGTCATGTTGTTGTCACGTGATGTATCGCGACTTTTCCCCCCTTCGCTAAACCAGGGGTGGGCGTGGCTCCGGCCCACAGGCCATGAATTTGACACCCCTACTATAGTGTATTTTAAGTGAGAAATGGAATGCTAAATAGTCCTTCAATGAAAGGACAACTATAGAAGTAGTTTTTTAAAAAAAATATAAATATAAAAATATAAAATAGTGTATTATTTTAGATTTAATTTCTATGGGGTCCTTTTTTTAAACAAATGTATTAATATATATGAATGTTTTACAAAATAAACAACAAAATCCAAACGTTCTTGAAGCAGCTTCTATTTGAAAGCACTGTCCTTCAAGATGAAACTGAGAATGATCACAGCATGTTTCTAAATTCTTTCTGAGTACCCCTAGTCTGCTAGCAAGCATTTACTGTAGATATAGAAGTAAGGAGAATACGAGTTTTGATGGTAATATTTTCATTCACACAGCAGTAAGTATCTATGCTGGTTACCTACTAGCTGCCATTGTTGGGCAGAACTTTGCACAAAGGAAACATGAGAAAGGTCACTAATGAACATTCATGCCTTCCCTTCTTTCTTGCATATCTTTCGGGGCTCTGTTTTTGCTTCTGCTGTAGCATAATCCATTTGTCTTTTACATTGTAGAAGTTTGAGAGGGGAAGAACCAGAAATATTAAAGGAATAAGATAAGAACAAAGTGACAAAAGGAATATCATCTACTATATGGACATACACGTTAGGTAACTACATGAGAAAAGGTATTTATCACCTGGGCTAAGAGGGTGAGAAGAGAAAGCAGAAAAGTATCAAAAGGTGCTAAAATAATACTTCAACTCTCACTTCTAAATAATGAGGCCTACTATTCTGGACAGGAGAAAAATGTTTTCTCAATTGGAACTTGATTGGTAATAAAATAGTTACATATTTGAAGAGATTATGAAACAAGATCAGAATGGCTCTTTGAATGCTTTCAGTTAGAAAGATATAATTGGTTAGAATGAAGGAGCTAAATTTCCACTTCAAAATAAATTTCTACTTGAATAAAGATAAAAACGGGAAGATACAGGGTATTGAAATCTGCATAGGAAATAGTTAAGATAGCCAGAACCTTTATAGCTGACTCTAGGTATGATGCTTGGCAACAGAAAAAGAGAGGATTGAAGATGCCAAGGACAGAGCTGCAACTGTGAGAGAAGAGGGTGAGGTGGGTGGCTGTGAATTGTATTACTTTGTGAGGGAACCAGCTTCAATTTCTTGATCCCTTCAATTACACTTCGTAAGAGAACTGCTATTTTAGTCAATGGCAGCTCCTCTTCAGACAATCCCATTTTATTAAAAGACATAAACTTTAGTGAGCCACAAAAATGGCCTGGTTGCAACAGTATTTACACATTTATGGGAATTATAGTTTTATCATTTCATTATGGATCTTTGGAGACAAGAGAACACTTTCAGTCACATCATCACAACAAAGCTTGGAAGGGCACGTTTTTCAGCTGGGAATTCTGACTGAAAGTGATCCAGAGCTTGACAGCAAAATGCTCCTCAATAAAAGATGACAACTACACTAAATTGATACAAAAAATTCAAAAAGATTTGGAAAACTGGACCAAACTACAAATTTCTTTAATTGGGAGAATAGCCACTACCGGTATAAAAATGAATGTATTGCCAAAAATTCTTTACTTATTTCAAACTGCGCCAATAAAATTAGGGAAATTTTTTTATACATATTTAAACAAAACAATTTTGAAATTTATCTGGAATGGGAAGAAGGCTAGGATAAAAATAAAACTGTTACAACATAAAAGAAAGAGAGGAGGTTTTGGTCTTCCAGACTGGGAACTATATCATCAAGCGGTGGTGGTAACATGGTTAAGGGAATGGATATTGCTTAATAATAAAAGAATATTAACCATAGAGGGCCATGATCTACAGGTAGGTTGGCACGCTTTCATCTGGGAAGGAAAACACAAATCACATAAGTACTTTCAGAGACACCACATGAGGGGAGCATTATTAGAGGATTGGATGGAGAGCAAGAAAAAATACTATATTAAAACTCCAAAATGGATATCTCCTATGGAAGCAACAATCTACCCAAATGTTTTAGATTTGGACAAGAAAGTGACCTATAAAGATATATTGGATGCACATTCTTCTTAATAGCAAGCTCAGCTCCTTGACAATAGAAGGGAAGTATTTTACTGTTGTCCTCCAGGATACTTTTGTACCAACCTAGCCTAAAAATTGGAGTATTGGGAGAAAATTTGGGATCAAAATTATAAACTCACAATGGCAGCAACCTATAAAGAAAACATCTATAAAATGTTCTATAGATGGCACCTGCCTCCGGCAAGATTGGTGAAAATGTCTCCAAACATAACAGCTAAATGTTGGAAATGCAAACACGATCAGAGGACGTACTACCACATGTGGTGGACGTGACCAGAGAAAAAAAAATATTGGAGAAAGATTCAAAGGTGGATAGAGGAAATTATAGAACAAAAAGTAGAACTAAAACCGGAACTGTTTTTGTTAGGGATCATAAAAGGAAAGATAAACAAAAATAATCAATACATTATACTGCATATAACGACAGTGGCTAGAATTATATACGCCCAACATTGGAAAGCGGAAACAGCCCCTACAAGCACAATGATAATTAAAAAGATATTAGAATGTGCTGAAATGAATAACTTAACATTGGAAATACATGACAGAGAGGAAACGGAATATTACAAAATATGGAACAAATGGTACAATTGGCTGGAACATAAAAGCAAAATTAATAGATAACGGTAGGACAATAATAAATCAAAACATGTATGGATATTTGTATTTATGTATATAGACGCTTGGAAATAAGGTGATAAGTGGATATAGCTAGACAAAATGTTAGACATTGAGAAGTAATGTATAGGTAAGATTTAGGAATTATATGAATAATATAAGTTAAAGAGTAAGAGTTATAAAAACAAAGTATGTACACCGATACGGTACACTGTAAAATAAATTCTATATGGTATGTGGTGTTATGTTACGTTATGTTATGTCATGTTGTTTTTGTAAGTGTGGTTGTTTTTAATGTTGTTTTTAAAACTGTTTAATAAAAACTATTTAAAAAAAGAAAGAAAGAAAGTGATCCAGAGCTGCAACTGGGATTAAAATCTGTTATCATTTTATTGGTTCTCCAAAACACTTTGTATAAATTTATATGAATTTGCAAAACTTTTTTTCTTACTTACCAAGTAAAACAAACAAAGAAACAAAAGACAAGATTATATTGCTTTGGTTGCATTGTTTTGAGAAGAAAAATTATATTAAAGTTACTTGGTGAATTATACTGAATTCGTAATCTTTCAAATAATGGAGCAAATATTAGCAACTTATTGCAAGATGGTTATATTTATGGTTCATAATGTTCTGGCATGATAGACCAGTACAAAAGTCATCTTCTTCAGTCAAACTACAAGTAATTAGCAAAGTCGCCCTATGAGTGGTTTCTCCCAAGTCAGTTGTATTGAATTTCATAAGGCTTCCTTCAAAGGAACTCCAGGACAAGAAACTCCATTGTTTAAGGTGAAGGAGTACCCAGTGTCATAATGTATTGTACTGTATCTAATATTTTGTGCTCAAACATAGGCTTTTGGGATTGCAGTCTTTTTCTAGCACAGGGGTCCCCAACCTCTAGGCCACAGCAAGTGGGCTGTGTTATGTTTGCAACCAGGCTGTGGAAATGGCGGATGATTGCACACACATCTTCACTTGCATGAGCAGTGGGTGAGCACGTGCACACGCACTCCATTTGCATGAGTGGCAGGTGTGCATGCATGCCTCTCTTGTAAATGGAGCTGTGCGTGCCGTGCACCCATGTTTGCTGGCTGCTCATGTGGAACCATCCCCTCTCCCCCTCCTCCGCCAGTCCCCAGAGCTGGAAAGGTTGGGGAACTCTGTTCTAGCACATTACATGAAACCAGTAATACTTTGATGGTTCCATTGCAATGAGACTCTTTAAATAACTATTACAATTATTCTGACAATACACTCAACATAAATTAAGATATTATATGCCTAACATAACAGAGATAATGATAAAGTTCTATGTTACTTCTGTGGTACTCTTCAACAGCTGAAAGGAACAAAAGTTTTCCATTTCTTTGACTGTTTCTTTTCTCTCTCATGTTTCGGTTAAATTATACCTTTCTATTTGATTTCTTTTTCTTTTTTTTCTTTCTTTTTTGTCTTTGTGCAGAGATATGCATTCAGCAGCATTGTAGAACAGTCCCTCAGTAAATTGCATCTAAGAACAACTTAGATACAACTGGAAGCACAAGACTGGGGGCTGGAACTGCAGTCCCGCTTTTTTTTTTACATCTAAAATATGAACAGCTTAATTATGCATCTGGTAAATTAATTTGTACCATCCACAAAAGATATATGAAGGATATTTACACTGCACAAAGAAAAGGCAAGAAGTGGAGAGAATAGCTGCTATTCAAAGCAATAACTTTTCATTGGTGTAAGAAACTGACACAGCAGAAGGAACTGTCTTTATTGTAACCGCCTTGAGGGGGTGACTTTTCTTTCACAGCATGTAACACGATTTTTCATTTCAGAGTTCTCAGGGGTCAAAGAAACAGAAGATCATGTAAGATAAAGAACTATTTTTCATGGATTTCTCCCCCATCCATAAGTGACTGGATTTGTACCAGATGGTGGACTAAATTGAAATGTGCTATCCAAATACATAAAATTGGCTTAATTCCATTAATCATGTTCAATTAATAATCATGTCTTACAAACATAGCTGCTAACTATACAAACTATAGGCTATTAAACAGACATACATCTGAAAAACCTACAAATGAATGTGATTTGATAAATCCTCATGAACTAGTTAACTTCTAAAGAATTTAATTCATTCAGTTCATTGAGAGAAAGGCCAGGAGTTCAGAGGCCAGCATCTCCAATGAGATGAAGTAGAAGTTCAGCATGAGGCAGGGAAAAGGGCTGCTGTTTCAAGAAGTTATTCAATTTATACAATACAGACAAAAGAAAAAAGTAGATTCATGCTACGATACAAAAGTCAGATTTACTGAGGCTTCCTGGCCCAGCAATGATATAACATTCACACATCCAAAGATACATGTACTGAAGCACCGCTTTCGCACATTTCCTCCTTGTCCTCATGGAAGGCAGATGGTAGCAGTGGGAAGTACTAAGCTGCTAACCCAAAGCAGAAGATAGGGTCAGGGTAAGAAGACACCCCAGTTTCTAGAAGAAGGCACTGACATCTCCAGTCTTTGCCACATGGGCTGAATCATATAAATCATATTGGGGGGGGGGGATATTTGTCATATTAAACAGTCCAGGGATGACCTTTCCAAACTTTGTCTAGGTTGTTTGTACATTATTTTTATTCCTTGTTGCTACCAGAACTGCTATTCAAATCACCTTATTTCTGCCTGTGCATAAGCTCCAGTCTTACTTAGAAAGGAATTCTTCCCTGCAATCACATTTTTACCTGTTCATTTGACAACAGTATTTTAGCGGCACAAACTTTGAAGCAGGTTGGGGGTATAATCTGTAGAATGACAGTAGCATACGGTGGTCATTTAATTCAATGAAATGGCAAGCTTTATTTGTGAGATTTACTGTACTGTATAAGTAGTATAAATCCACAACATACTGTATGTGGATTTATACTAGGTACTAGGATACATCTTTACTTCAGAGCTCAAAGTAGGATAGCAACTCTTCTTCATGCATAGAGAACTGCAGGACAATTCATTTTCTTACAGACTACCCTTTAAGTCATATAGGGTTGAATTTACAAAACAAACTTATCATCCGGGTTTAATTTACAGTCTAATCTTATTCTGGGGGTGTGTGCGTTTGTGTATGTATGAGGGTGTTTGGTTTGGATGGAAGAAGTGGGTTTGGAGGGGTTGAACTGGGAGAATGAGGGAGCCGGGGGCAAGGAATAGAGCCTCCTCTGCTGAGTGTGCAAACAGAAGCAGATGGGGGCTCAGATATGGCCCCCGGTTTGGTGTGAGTGTGGTGCCTTGCCTGCCGGGGAGGAGGGGGGCCGTTGGGTTGGGGGAGGGGATCTCTGGGGTGTTGGAGAGCCGGAGTATTGCGGTTATGACTGGGAGAGGTAGATATGGAGGGAGCCGAGGGGTAGGCCGCGCGCGGGGAACTAGGATCGATTCCTTGCCTCTGGTTCTGGTTCTGGCTCGTCTCATGTTCCTGGTGACTTGGGATGTCAGGGCCCTGGCCTCAGGCTGCTGCTGCTTAATGCCAGGTCTGTTGTTAACAAGGCCCCCCTCGTTCGGGCGTTCGGGATTTAAGAGAGGGCTGACCTGGCATGCATAACCGAGACCTGGCTGGGCCAGGAGGGGGGGGGTTCCCCTCGCAGAGATGTGG
>QLTV01001500.1:672185-683218 GCA_003457575.1 Thermophis baileyi
CTCACATATTAAGTGTGAAACAGTTTCAACTTTGTCGTTGCAAAGTCGGCAGTTTGGATTGTCAGAGGATTTTTGTATCTTTGCTTTCATGGCATTAGTTTGTAGTGCTTGTTCTTGAGCAGCAAGTATTAAACCTTCCGTTTCTTTCTTGAGGGTTCCTCTCTTAAGCCATGCCCATGTCAAGTTGTTATCACATTTTCCTTCAATGTTTCTCAAGTGCTGTCCATGCAGAGCTTTGGTTTTCCATCCACTTAATCTGTCATCCAACTGTTTTTCCTTATATTCTGCCTTTGTTTCTGTTGTTTATATATTATTGTTGTTGTTGTTGTTGTTGTTGTTGTTGTTGCTGCTGCTGCTTGGACAGTCAGCTAGATATTTAGGCTGGATTTGGCAATTTGATCCACTTTTCCAAGGATCTTCTAGGATATGCAGATGTTGTTGTTTGATGGTTAGTTAAAGTTTTAGGTTGATTAGGACTTGAATTGAATTATTAAGTTTCCACCAACTGTAGATTATCATACATAATAATAACTCAAATTCTTTCATTCAAATTGTTTAGTTCTGTGTTACTAGGAAAGCTACTGCCACATGTTGCTTTAATTATATGCCACTTGCTTTACATATACTTAAAGACTGTCAAAGTATTCTGTTTGGAAAAAAAATGTGGATTTAGACGTGCTTACATCATTCTCATAATCCCCAATATTAATATCTAAATACTGTATGTCCAACATTTTGTGGATTATATACATATATATCAGCAGCTTTTCAGTAATATAAATAGCAGAAGAAAGCAATGGCATCATTTTTTCTCTGCTGTTATTTGTGCTGATATGATATACTGTATGTAAGGCCCAGCCCTTATTCAAGAAAGTAAAGACTCTTGAAACTTGGCATTTCAAAAAGGAACCTTTTATTGAAAAGGGGTGAAAGCAGGGCAAAAGCAAAGCAGGCTCTGAGATCCCTCAGGGCATACAGTTAGAATAAAAGAAATTAGAGACCCCTCCCAACAGTCCGATGTGGATTCAGCCAATCCACAGGTGTGAAGATGTTATTGTACTCTGGCCACTCTGAGAAAGAGATAAGAGAACTTTCTCAGGGCCATCTTCCGGCGATGCAGCCCACATGGCCCACCCTCCCTTTACATTCCCCAAGAGGTGCAAAACTATTAGGCTGCTAAGGCGCCAGGCAACAGTTATAAATCAGGTTAAAGTTTATACAAGAATGCAATGCAGGATATGGGATACATGGAAAGAAAAATAAGAAGTAAAAGGTACCAGGAACCAAATCCCCCCTTCCCCCAGAAGAATGGCAGATACACAGATCTGACATAACCTAACAATTTGCTGACTTCATTCATAACACTTGCATCCTATACTGACTTGGCAGTTTTTTCAGCTGCTATGGCTATTGCATAAGGATAGTCAATTAAGGGGTATAAGTACAAAAGTGTTTTACTGGCTAAATCATCAAAAGAAGAAGAGTTACACCCATATTGAAATAATTAAGTTGTATAAGTACTCTTCTTTCACAGTTTCTAAAATACTCTTGCAAAATGAACAGGAGGAAGTACTATGCGGCAGCAATATGGACATGGTTCTACAAGTTTAATGTACAATCCTTATTTGTGATTGTACATTTGTTCAATGTATGATTCACTGGACAACATTAGCTGAACTCACTCCATTCTCCACATCTAATGTTACCCTGTCAATTTAACTGAAAGTGATCATTACAAAATGGAAATCTCTCTGACACATATACTGACACAGTTCACCCTAAACTCAAAAATGCTACAGGAATGTGAATGTAAAATTATTATGCAGAAATATACAGTTCAAGAAATCATACTGGTTTGCATAGGAAATCACAGGTTCAAACACTTCTCTCTTCAAATGAAAATGCTCAGGAAGCAAGTAATAGAAAATACTTTGCTAGACACTGAGCTGACAGTTCAAAAAATTGCAATAAATGTAAACCATCTTCCTTTGCTTTTCACTGCAAAATCTAATATTTATTCAAGCAAGTCTCACTCGGTTCAATTAGATATTAATTAATATTCCATTTAGGCAATTTTTCATTAAAAGATATCCCATAATAATCAGTAATTGTCTCAGGACCAGTATTGGTTTCTCTTACCTTTGCTACCGGTTTGGGAACGGGAGCGTGCAGGCAACGCTTCTGTGCATGCGCAGAGCGTTTTTTATGACATCCGGGCGGGTGGACAGAGCTTCCCGCCGCCATCGGTTCACCAAAACTGGTGCAAACCGGTAGCAACCCACCACTGCTCAGGACAATTCCAGATGTTGCTTCAGGTTGCTTCATAACCACTTAGGGGGAGAAAAGGAGTCCCCTATTAGCAGAGATATATTATGGGATATCACTTGTGGCTTTTTTGTGTTGCAATGAAAAGCTTTCATACTAATAGGAATTCCCCAGCAATATGAGTCTTATGCTGTACAATGTGTAGGCAGATCTGAAGCCATATCAGATAGTGCTGCCAGTTAAGTTTTTTACAGCAGGATAGTCAACATCTTTCTTCCAGCTATTTTGTAATACAGATTGTTACATTCTAGGACTGAAGCACATAGGCTTCAGTCAGGTCCTCCATTCTGGAGGGAAAAATACTGACTGCTGATTGGCTAGTCTGTCTGACAGCTCCCTATAAAAGGGCTGGTTGTCAGACAGGGCTTTTGCTGGATTGTAAATACTTGCTAAATAAAGAGCTGTTGTTTTGAAGCCTCTTCTGTCTGCCTCTTCCATTCACCCTACTTAACACTGGCGACGAAAGTGGGATTGGAAGGCAGATAAGCCAGAAAGAGCTGACAACCTCGCAATCCAGCCCGGGGCAGTAAAGTCTTCGACAAACAGCCTTTCTAAAGCGCCAACTCAGCCGACATGATGACGCATGCCCCGCCGAGTCAATTCAACCCAGCATGGGAGCACTGGGACATGTATATGACTCACTTTGAGTGCTTCATGGAGGAAAACGACCTCCTTGGGCTGTGCAACAGCTGAAAAAGAGCTCTGTTCCTGCGCTACTGAAGGACGGATGTGTTCGACACCGCCCAGGCGCTAGCTGAACCAACGCCAGTCCAGACGGTCACCTGGTCCGCACTTCAGGCCATGCTGAAGACTCACTATGTGCCAAAACCTTCCAAATATGTGCGGTGGCACGAATTCAATTTATGGAACCAGAAGGAGGGGGAGTCCATTAACGAATATGTTGCCGTGCTGCAGAAGGCAGCCACCCATTACAAATTCCAGGATCTAGACTAGCTGCTGCTCGACCGAGTGATCTGCGGAATTCGGGACATTAACCTCCAATGGAGGTTACTTTCGAGGACAACCCTCATGCTCCAGATTGCACTGGATGAGGCCAGGGCATCCGAGGCATCCACGAGATCAAGTGAGGCACTAGAACAGCCCAACAGCCCGAAAAGCACGCAGAAGGCTGTCAGTGTGCATCGCGAGAGTTCAGCGCGAAATCTCTTGCCTGACAGCGATGAGGAAGTTTGCTGCCTTCGATTTAAAAGGCGGGAAGCGGCAAACACACCCAATGACAGGCTCCCACCATGTGCCAGCTGGGAGGGCACCACCACCGCACCAACTGCCGATACTGTGAGGCCATCTGTCAGCAATGCAACCGTTGCGGTCATCTAGCCAGAGTCTTCCATGCCAAGCTGCCTTCACCACAGGCAATGCGACAAGCACCGAGCAAGCGCAGCTACACCAAGCAGCCTCAACACAGGGCTTGGCAGCCACGGCAAAGAACCGACTAGGCCAATGCAACTGAGGCTTGTCAAACCACAATCCGGCAAGCAACCATGCCATGCCGGAAGAAGCTGCGAGTCATCATCCTGCTCAAGGGGTCACCATGCAGCATGGAGATCGACACCGGGTTGTCTCTCACCATTGTCTCCTGGGCTACGCTGCAACAAGCAATCCCGGGGATCCAGAAGAAACAACTGCAGCACCAAGAGCTGAGGCTGACTGACTACCAAGGCAACCGCATTCCAGTCATCGGCTGCGGCACCTTCCAGGTGCAATTCAAGAAATTCAACAGCCCACTCTCACTGACAGTGGTCAGCAGCTCCCTTCCAAGCCTGCTGGGCTTGGAGTGGTTCGAGGCCCTCAGCATGGGGGTGACCGGAATCAACATTGTCACTGATGCCACAGAAGACCTTTTGTGGGAGTTCGAGGATGTTTTTGGTGACAGCCTGGGTACGTATAAGGGGACCCCAATTTCGTTCAACTTGGACCCAAACATAGCACTAAAACCCGGAGGCCTCCTCTCACCCTCCGACCAAAAATAGATAAGGAATTGGACAAACTAATTGGCCAGGGGATCCTAGAGCCTGTCGACCATGCCCGCTGGGAAATCCCTATAGTGACCCCGGTCAAGCCGGATGGGTCAATTCCTCTCTGCGCCGATTATAAGTGCACGCTTAATAAAGCACTTCAGCAAAACGCTTATCCAGTTCCTGTGGTTCAGCATCTGCTGCACTCCCTCGGCCCAGGAAAAATCTTCGCGAAGCTAGATCTCACGCAGGCCTACCAGCAGCTGCCTGTAGATGGCGCCACTGCAGAGGCCCAGACCATTGTAACGCACAGGGGTGCGTTTAAATGTACGCGGCTCCAGTTCGGATTTAGCGTAGCCTCCGGACTGTTCCAAAGTCTCATGAAATGCCTTTTAGAGGGAATTCCGGGGGTTGTGCCATATTTCAACAATATTCTAATTTCGGCCAAAGATAAAAAACAACTTCTCCAAAGACTGAGAACAGTGCTGACCCGAATTCGAGAGAAAGGTCTGCGGCTCAAAAATGGGAAATGCCAAATTGGGGTGGACAGGGTAGAGTTCCTAGGGTACATGATTGACGGCTCTGGGATCCATCCCACAAATTCAAAAATTAAAGCAATTCAAGACACACCTACCCCATGGAACCAGACTGAACTACAAGCGTTCCTCGGGCTCCTTAACTTCTATAGTATTTTCCTCAAACAGAAGGCTATGGTGGCTGAGCCGCTCCACAAGCTGCTTGGAAAAAAAGGCAAAGTGGACCTGGGGGAGGACTGAGGCAGCTGCATTTGCAGCTGTCAAATGCCTACTCTCTGCAGACAGCCTCCTGATCCAGTACAATCAGACCCTGCCACTTGTGCTGACCTATGATGCTTCGCCCTTTGGCGTCGGGGCTGTCCTCAGCCACCACTACCCAATGGCACCAAGGTGCCCGTTGCCTTCTATTCAAGGACTCTGTCTGCTGCAGAGCGTAATTACAGTCAACTGGATCGAGAAGCGCTGGTTGCGGTGGCTGGAGTCAAGCGCTTCCACGATTATTTGTATGGGTGGCAATTTGACTTGATCACTGACCACAAGCTGCTTTTGGGACTCCTCGCAGGCGACTGCCCCACGCCTGCATCTCTGTCGCCCAGGATGACTAGGTGGGCCATTTTCCTGGCCGCCTATAGCTACCGGCTAATCCACCGGCCTGGACAGACTCTGGGGCATGCCGACGCCCTCAGCCGCTGTCCCTTGCCAGAGCTACTGGAAGACCCCACACCTGAGACACCTGTTCTTCTGATTGACTGCTCTGGACTCTGGCCTGATAACCTCATTTGAGGTTGCACTCTACCAAGGACAAAATAATCGCCCAAGTCTTGCACTGGGTGTTGAGGGGGTGGCCGAAGCTGATTTTAAAATGTTTATGATTAAACAAAATGAACTGTCAGTATTGCAGGGTTGCCTTCTCTGGGGGGACCGAGTGGTTGTTCCACAGAAACTGCGTGTTGCAGTATTGGAAGCATAACATGTAGGCCATCCGGGGATTGTCCGGATGAAGGCCTTGGCCAGAAGCTATGTTTGGTGGCATAACATGGACTGGGATATTACTGAATGGGTGGCCACCTGCTCTCCGTGTCAGGAATCCAGACCAGCTCCCCCAGAGGTGCCCGCACATGAGTGGGAACAGCCGAAGGCACCCTGGTTCAGGGTGCACATTGACTTCGCTGGTCCTACTCATGGGCAAACTTTCCTCGTAGTCATGGACGCATACTCGAAGTGGTTAGAGATAGCCCTCATGACCACCACCATGGCAGAGGCGGTCATCAAGGTGCTATGGAGACTTTTCTCCACGCACGGCCTACCCGATGTCCTGGTTTCTGACAACGGGCCCCAATTCATGGCCTTACAATTTGAAACCTATCTAGCAGAACAGGGGATTAGACACGCCCTTTGCTCCCCATTTCATCGCTCCAGCAACGGTCAAGCAGAGAGAATGGTGAGATCAGCAAAAGAAGCCCTTTCACGCATGGGCCCAGGCGATTGGCAAACACGAATCGATAAATTTCTATTAGTTCAGCATATCACTCCTAGTGCCACCACTGGTAGAAATCCTTCCGAACTTCTAATGGGTCGCCGACTACGGTCCCACCTAGATTGGCTACACCCTAACTACTCTGCCGAGGCCCCAGTAGACTCCCATAGTCAGCTCTGACACTTTAGCATAGGGGATCAAGTATATGCCCACAACTATGCTGGGGGTCCTCTCTGGGTTCCTGCTACGGTCACAGAGATCACCGGCCCTGGCTCTTACCGACTAGAGTTCGAGGACGGTAGAAGCTGGAGGTGGCACATTGACCAACTCCGAGGCCAACTCAGCCACTCCACTCTTAGGCTACCAGAACTAACTTCTGCACAAACACCTAACCAAAAGGAGCAATCACTTGCTCCTAACAGAGAAGAATCAATCCGACCAAGTCCAGTAGATTTACCTGATGTCGCTGTGTCCAGGGGGTGAGTTCCAAGCGAACTGGTTCTCAGAACTCCAGCCACACCCCGGAGCGAGTTCCAGATGTTTCCATTGGTCGAGGCCGGGAGCAACAGAAGCTCGACTGACCTGACCGCTCACCCAGCTCCGACTGAGCTGCACAGGTCTGAAAGACCAACTAAACGCTCCGCCTATCTACGTGACTACGTCACACGTTGGGTTAGCCCAACTAAGAGGGGAGGGGTGTTACATTCTAGGACTGAAGCACATAGGCTTCAGTCAGGTCCTCCATTCTGGAGGGAAAAATACTGACTGCTGATTGGCTAGTCTGTCTGACAGCTCCCTATAAAAGGGCTGGCTGTCAGACAGGGCTTTTGCTGGATTGTAAATACTTGCTAAATAAAGAGGTGTTGTTTTGAAGCCACTTATGTCTGCCTCTTCCATTCACCCTACTTAACACAGATCTTACAATCCATACTGTCCAAGGATGATGAAAGTTGAAACTCAGAAATGTCTGGATTACCTAAACTATAGGATTACAGGTGAGGCGCAGGAGCTACCCTCATTTCTTCCATTTCGAGGACTTCTAGGAAACCATGATGCATCTCACAAAAAGTTTCCTGGAATAAAGGAATACTGTGTTGGACAAGATGTATGTAGAGTGGTCTGTTGAATGTATACAAAACCTGCTTATTAATTGTGAGAATGTATAAGCTGATGCATTTCCAGAGACTCTAGAATTATTTTTCCTAAGCCAATTACAAGAACCTTGTTGGTTTGAGCTATGCTGACTCTAAGGAGGTGAGAGGCTTGATCCATCAGATTATCAGCCTCAGGAGAAAACAAACATTTGAGGCTGAATCAATTTAAAAAAATCATCAGGAAGACTCAAGTGATATGGGGCATTGTAGCCAGTTCTGAGATGCACTAACATACGGATGTCAAACTCGCAGCGTCACATTGCCATCATGTGATATTTTGCGATGTTTTTCCCATTCACAGAGCTGGAATGGGTGTGTCCTGCGCGTGACACATCCGGCCCGTGGTCTGCCAGTTTGACACCCCTGCACTAACAGCTTCAGAGAGACAACCAAAGGTGGTCTACTCAGCTCTTTGACAAGCAACTTGTAGCTGAACCACAGTTGCATCTAGGCTACATAACATTAGCTAGCAGAGGCTGATTAGCAGAGGTTGTGGTAGAACAATTCTTCAGCCTTGGATATGTGTTCTTGTGTCCTTGCAATTCCAGTTAGTTGATAAACCTCATGACTTTTGCTCTTCTGGATTTGTGCTCCATTTGACTCTGAATTAATTTTTTTACATGCCTGGTTATAAGAAAAGATCTTCCCTCTCTGCATTTTCCAGAACGTTACATGCACTTGTGCAGCCTGTTTTCTGCTTGCCTTGGTAACTTTCTGCAATACTCCTTGTCAGCAAGCTACTTATTAATCAAGCCATCACATGTCATTTTTACTATCTTTCTGATATTTCTTTATTTTCAAACCAAGGATAAACCATTAATAAGTAAGGAAACATGGGCATTCGAAGTCTGAGCTCACAGTTGTAAAGCATGACAGCAGATAAAGGCACTGTGACTCTTAGGATGAAGGCAAATATACGGGTTCCAGAATAATGTTGCAAGATCCAATCTGGGTCAGTCACCAGGCCCATCATACTTGTGCTGGAGCCCATCCTCAGGAAACTTCTATGTAGCAGAGTGTGTGACTCTTACCCACTTGAATATTTGTATAAATTGCCCTTTTATGTGCTATTACACTTGCATTACAAATGAGTTTTGTGTGTTTTGTGTGGCAATAAATATTAGGTGATTTCATTCCATAGTTTTGAGGCTGCTGCAAGCATAATTGATTGTCTAGAATAATAATAAAAATGTTTGTCCCTTGATTTCAAGATAAAATAAATACAATAGCTTCAAAAGAAGTAATGGGAAATGTTTCCTCAGCTTGATATACAGTACTTCAATTATTTAATATATTGCATCATCTTTATTAGCAGTGAGGTTGAAGCTGGAGCATCCCATCTTATTTAGATACGTTGTATCATCTATACATGAATAATTCAGAAGATAAATATTTATGGCTTGAAAAGGGATGATCAGATAGAGATATAGAAGCACATACCACTTCCCATGGGTTCACCCTACCATTAGGTAGAGAGAGAGGCAGCTTTCTCAAGAAGCTGATTTTTGCAATCAGGAAAAAGCCAAGAATGATTAATATGACTGAACTTCTTTCACCTTTTGGGTACAAAAAGAGTTGCTTCTGGGATTTTCAGTGTCAGGTACTAAACTAGCTGATTTGGAACATAATGAAC
Organism: Thermophis baileyi; assembly: GCA_003457575.1. Classification (NCBI taxonomy): domain Eukaryota; kingdom Metazoa; phylum Chordata; class Lepidosauria; order Squamata; family Dipsadidae; genus Thermophis; species Thermophis baileyi. The sequence goes on from QLTV01001500.1 coordinate 681,287, forward strand.
CATTGCTTGTACATGGAGTAGTGGAGAAGACAGGATGTCTTGATTTTAGTTAAACCCCTATACTTGTCTTGCAAAGCCATGTCTAAAGCCAGGAAAGGATACTCTTATAATTATGCTGCAATGCTCTTGCACTGCATCTGTGATGGGCAGCAGATTATTCTGGAATTGGAAATTTATTTCAGCCAAGGCTGTAGTGTTTCCAAAGATATATTACTATAGTTTAATGCTAGCAACATTGAAAATGAATGAAACTGAACCAAATCATTGTAAGCATCCAGCTCCTATATGTTGCCTGGAGTCACCCACCTACTTTATTTTCATATACAACTGGCCATTTACATCTGTATAAATACTCTCCATTCACAGATTTGCAATATCCACTCATTCAAACATGCATCCTATCCCACCTTCACATATATGCACATCTATTCCACCCCAAAGAGAAAGGTCCATGTCTCCATTCTCTAACTCACACTTTCTTTCCTGTTTCCTTTCTTTCCTGTGAAATATGAAGAAAGAATTTTTAGCTGATGTTATTGTCAGGTCACAGCCAAATAGTCAGATTAAAGGGCAATCCACCAGTGTGAGAGGTGAGAGAAAAGGATATGGGCATAAAATTTTGTGACAACTGATGAACTCCATGATGCCTCAGTAATGAGGTGGGTGAGCCACACTGTCCTTATAGTTTTTAGTGGGGCAAATTATGGAAAATGGGAAATTTTGTCTTGGCTCCATTTCTTCTTGCCTGAAACATCACCTACCAATATGACAAACTATTATCTATTGTTAAATCCAACATGGGATGAGGATGATCCTGAGAGGAGGTGACTTTAAAAAGTATTAGATCATCTGTTGAGACCTGGTATCATCATAGGTGATCTTTGGGGTGGATGAAGTCAGCAGTAGAAATTCTCTTTCTTCATGCCCTGTCCCACTCTGCAGTTCTGAAGGTGGAATTATAGCCGACCCAAGAGATGGGGGAAGTTACTTAGTAAAACAGGAGACGGTGGCAGGAAAATTTATGTCTATCTGCCAAACCTTCAGTCTCACAGATAGAGGATTGGTGGGCAAGGAGTAGCTTCTTCCAGCTTTCCTATCACTCCTCCCAGTTCTGGTTGTATCTCTCATGCATGTGTAGCATGGCAGTGATGATTCTGAGATGAAGGAACTCACCTGCTGCAACAAACAAACCTGCTGCTGCTGTCAAACTACTCTTATACTCTGATTTAGCACTATTTAAAAATAGCCTTAATAAGGATATGGTGCTTTTTCAGAAGAGTGCTAAAGAGTGCCTGCGTTTAAAAATAGTTCCCCCCCCCAAATAGGTTACAAGTGTTGGAAGGACATGAAATAAGGTGCTGTCCCCCACCGCAGTTTTTCAGCCTGGCTGCCACTTTTGCAAATCCATGTTTCCCTGGGAGCCTAACACACGGGGATGGAGGAATGGTAGGATAAGCAGGCCTTTAGCAATCAGATATCAGATTTAATTTAATTTTAATTTTATTTTATTTATTTGTCAAGCAAATATGATTACAAGCAAAGTATAGACAAAGTATAAACATGATTGTATATATATATAATAGTACAAGATTGATATACATACATACATACATACATACATACATACATACATACATACATACATAAGTACAAGATTGAGCTTTGCTGTCCCTGTGTCTGATCTTTGTCCTATCTCTGTTGCATGTCTTCTGATGCATGACCGAATGATGTTGTCCTGATTATACATGTGCAGTGAGTGACAGGTAAAACAATTAGTTCACTTGCCTAGCTTTGTTACCCTGCCTCTTCACACCATCAGCTAGTAGGGAAAACATCTGCCAGCCATGACACTCCAGCAGTAATTTGGTAGGCATGATTCCAGGTTTCAATCTTCTGGCCTTAGGTTCTTTTCTAGACCTTCTTCCTATGCCA